>JAODJX010000047.1:7062722-7080544 GCA_026776945.1 Isichthys henryi
CGTATGGCTTGTGTCACGCTTGGAGGGCTGCGGCAGTCATTACTGGAGGCTGTGACATTGAAGGTGTAATTCTGGCCGCAGGACAAGCTGCCAGTTGTGCAACTGGTATTCCAGCTACTGCAGAATTGCACAGTGCCATCTGCTGATCTGACGCTCACGCTGTAGCTCAGGAGTTCTGGGTTTGGGTCCCAGCTTAATGTTAGGGTATTTTTGTCGCAGTCAAGGCGGTTCTGGATGTTCGAGGGGGTACATGGACCTACGATGAAAAAGGCACATGATGACATTATAGTATACTAAAGAAATGAACAACGGGGTGTCTGCATTTCTTCAGAGATTTCTACTTAATGAAACTTCACTGTGTTGTAGCACATCTCATACACTCATGGCAGCATCAGGATAAAGGAGACTCAGATCACCTTACCAGTTTTCAGGGTGAATGGTGTGCTGTTTGGACTTTGACAGCTGGTGTCACTGGCCGACACAGTGAAGTTGTAATTCTGACTACAGAGGAGGCCGCTTAGTTGGCAGCTAGGGGCAGTGTTATTGCAGCTCACTCTGTCTCCAGCCCTTCCCACTGCTTGCACATTATACATCAAACTATTTGTGCTTATATTCCACGTGATCAAAGCTGTGTTGGATGAGCAGTCAATCAAACCTCTCAAGTTAGCAGGAGAACATGGTGCTGTTGGGGAAGAGTATATGGTCAGACTAGGACAACTGTTTTCCCACAATCCCCCTCGTTCCCCTAGCCACGCCCTATTGTACTGGGCTCTCATTCTTACTTGTCAATACTGTGACTGTCTGGCTTGAAAGACTGCTGCAGCTGTCACCCACAGCCATCACTCCCATGGCGTAGATCTGACTGCAGCGCAGGCCGGTAACATTGCAAGTTGTGCTGTTAGAGAGGCAGTACACCCTGTGTCCGCTGTTGCTCAGTGCAGTGACAGTATAATTTCTGGCTCCTTGGCTGGATGCCCAGCTCACCATGACCGAGCTCAGCTGGCAGTTTCGCACTGCAGTCACATTAGTGGGCAGACAGGGCACTGGGGACATACCATATCAATAATCAACAGGAGTTCTGTCCATCTCAGACCATTAACATTGTTTTTTTTTTTCCTTACAAGCAGCCCAGCTGAGATTACGTATGAACCCCTCCAACTGCACCTCTCTGGGAATCCCCTGCTGCAATTCCCACTCGCTCTGGGATACCCCATCCTGCCTCTGCTTTAATTCACCAATGGATCTTATTTGGGGCCACACCCCTTGCTAGCTGTAATCTGGAATCTTCGATTTGCCTCTTGACTTCAGTGCGTCCGGCAGATACGAGATCTTCTCGATTTACTTAAAGCTCCAACATCTCCCTACTGACTTTGTCCTTAGACTCGAAGCTTCACCCTCTGACTGCCCGACGTGCATCGCCTGACCTTCGCTCTGCCTTCCAACACCAATTTTTGTCTTGCCCTCTGTTTGTCAACATCCATCGCTTGCATTTCACCTGCCCATTGATCGCCGCCTGTGCCTGCCGATTTGGATCCCATTTTGCTCTCTTTGGCTCAGTCTTGGACTAAACTTCAATTTGTCCTCCCCGTTTATGCTCTTCTGCTCACCACTCTCTCTGGGTTTCTCTTCTGACTTCTTCCATCAACAGTGAATTGTCACACACACATGTGCTGCTCATTGGATGCTTCGTTGTCTTTCCACACTGTTCTTTCTGAACTCTAGAGATCGTTGTGCATACAAATCCCAGATCTGCAGCTTCCGAAATACTCAAACTACTGCATCTAGTGCCAACATCAATATCACGATCACAATCACATGAATCACAAGTTGATCCGACCGTTACCTAAGGCTCCTGACCCATGTCCACACAATTTTATACATGGAGCTCCTGCCACGTTATTGGTTGATTAGATATTTGCATGAACGAGTAGGTGCTCAGGTGGCCAGTGAGTGTATTACTCAGCTTATCTTAATATAACTAGGTAATTCCTGAAATTACTATTGGCTGAAAGAAAGGCTGTATTCTACAATGTAATTGCAATTTATTTTGATTGCCGACTACTTTTTGTTCACCACAATACTTTTTAACACCTAGAATATATCAAGAGATTAGATACTATCCTAATGACACAACTACTGCGGCAAACAGTGAAATGAAGTTCGTAAGTAGAACGTAAGCAATACCAGAATTCATCTGGACAGCCCCGGAAGGCAAGCTCTGACATCTGCCATTGTAGTAGGCGACATTGACTGTGTACGTTTGCCCACATCGAAGGGCAGGGATGATGCACCCATCAGTAGTGGAACTACAGTTGAACTGCCCCGCATATTGGTCCTTGATTGTGGCTGTGTGAGAGCCAGTCTTTTGGGTGTTCCACCATGAGATAAGGGCACGGTTCCCCGAGCAGTCCAGGGAAGCATTCACTTGGTATGGCGGACAAGGCGCTGTAAGAACCAGCAGTGCGAGATTAACTGTCAGCAGTGACTTCACTCAAGATTTATTGTAGAAAACACAAAAAATCCCAGCTACTGGATGCTGCCACTACAGGGAATGACTCTTGAGGAGAACAAGTAGTGGTGTGGCGGGGCGGGAGGGGGAGGTTACCCGTTTCCACTGTCGTGTGCAGGTTCTCTGTGATGTTGCACTTAAGGTTGGTGACAAGGAGAGAGACAAAGTATGTCTCCCCGCAGCGTAGACCCTGGACCCTGCAGCCAGTGCCCACACTGTTGCAGCTGCTCACAGTTCCGTCCGCATGCGTGGCCAAGGCAGTGTATGACACAGCACCGGCGGAGTAATCCCACTTCAGCATGACAGAGTCAGATCTGCAGTCATTCTCTGAAGATATGTTTTGGGGTAGGCAAGGCACTGGAATAGAAGTACAGACAAATGTAAATGCATACGTGCCGACGGGAGCATCCATGACTGACACGTGAAAGGCAAAGTTAGGTAGCCCACTGTTCAGATAACGTCATTAATTAATTAAGAGGTAAGGTGGAGTGAAAGCCAGCAGGTGGGGTGTCAGCTCCACCCTCGGCGGCTAGCAGTAGCGTACTTGTCTCGGCCGTGTCACCCAGGACACGATTGCTGGTGCAGTCGTAGTCAGAGGCGGTGATCCAGACACTCAGGCTCTGCCCACATAGCACGTCCGCCAAGGGGCAACTTGTTGTGGATGAGTTGCAGATATAATAGTCCCCAAAGTTGCCCATGGCTTCCACTGTGTAGAACAAGGCACCCGGAGCCTCGTCCCACAGGGCTATCAGTGTGTTGGAATTGCAATCGGTGACAGCTTTCAGGTTTGTCGGCTCGCAGGGAGCTGAGAGGCAGCCAAGAATCATGTTAAAAGTATAACTACAAATTGTTTACTGCACTTTTCATGTATCACACATCCTTCAAAGGAAATTAATTTTGCCAGTTTTCAATTTTTATGCGATATCTGGGTATATGTAATACAAAAAAATGTTGCAAATATAAACAGCAACAATCAGAGATAACGGAGTCAAGAGCTGAGCTCAAAAGAAGGAGACTGATTAACAGATGCAATATTGGATCTTTAATGACGCATTGGAGAAGCACTTGTATCATTTAAACCATATGGTTTGTTTGCACCCTACTGTTTTTGTGCCTGAATTACTCATAAATCATTGTGTCTGCTTTATAAAGGACATTGTTATACATGGAGGACAGTCTTACCTGCCTGGATGTATACTGGCATGCTAAGTTCACTATTACACTGCCCAGTATAGGAATACACGGTGAACTCGTACGTTTCACTGCAGATAGTTGTGGTGAAGAAGCAGGAGGTGTCGGTGGTTATACACTCTGTCACAAAGCCCGTGGAGTCCACTGATGTGGCTACATAGTGGGCTGTGTTATTCGTTGCCGACCAAGAGAACGTAATTGTGTTGCTAGAGCATTCGCGGAAGAGCAACAGGTCAACTGGCGGGCAGGGCACTGGAAAAAAAAGACAAGATTTATAATGGTCACTGTTCTCTATAAACTATAAGCTCAGCTTGGACATTTTTTGTGTTCATTGGAGATTACATATGTCGATAGATGGGTGTAGAAGGTAGCGTGCGGTAGAAATTACACAGAAAACATAAAGGGGAAAGGCCATAGGAAGGTCATTTTAGGGATTGAATGACTAGGAGGCGATGTGGAAAAACAGCCACACCTGTCTCAAAGGAGGTGGATGTTTGGGAAGTTCTCTCGCAGATGCCTGACACAGCCGTGACAAAAGCCCTATACATCTTCCCACAGGCCAGTTCTGAGATCTCACAGCTTCCCATTTGCGAAGTGCAGTTCAGGGGAAGATTGCCTGGGCTGGTGACTGAGGCCCTATATGATTTGGCCCCAGACACCAGCCCCCACGTAACCAACACGGTCCTACTTGCACATCTGTAGTCCACTGAAATGGATGTCACTGACGACATATCTAAAAGGAAAAAACACTGCAGTTTTCACCTAATCAGGGGTAGATGGCCTTTTTCAAATAATAATCTAGTGCTTGTACCTTAAAGTGTTACTTTTTAACCATAGGTCTGTAGTAAATGTATCTACATTTGCTTTTCAAATTAAAGGTTTATAAAAAAAACATTATACAATGTATACAAAATAAATCACTCATGTTTGAACTTAGCCATTTTACATTTGTAACACATTGTCATCTAATGACACTGCCTTCAACATCAGACGGTGACCTTACTTACCAGTTCTTCTGAAAATGGTGTTAGCTGGCTCTCCCGGCTCCAAAAACTCATTGATAGATGATACCCCAATTGTGAATGTCGAGCACGGGGGCAGATTGTTGATGTCCACGACGTTACTGGTGGCAGTAAGGACCATCAGAGTGACACTTGGATTGTCCGAGTCCCACACCGTTACTCGGTAGGTCAGCACCTTGTTCACTCTCTGCCAGCTGACCCGGGTTGTGCTAGGATTAATCGACTGGACAGTGATGCCTGTAGGCGGCTGTGTCACTAAAGGTAAACAAATAACAATTAAATAACAAAGTTGTCAAATTGTATATTAGGATGAGATACATTAGGACGATAGAACGTCTAGTAAACATCCCATAATTGTTTCGTGTTTGTGCTTAAGCATTTATCTTTTACTTTAGATATACTGACACTGGCAGAACTGTTTCTGGGACTTTCATTGTCAGAGATTTGGTTGCGATACATGTAGTCATGTATTAATGATATATAGCTGTTCAAAATATACATAAACTATTTCATTTTTTTGGAGGAAACGTTGTACTTACATGTGATTACGGCTTTCACCGTGCTGCGTGCCCCCAAGCCGCCGGCGTTTACTGTGTACACAGAGCAGTTGTAAGACGTAGCTGGAAAAAGGTTGTCCACCACTCCACTTTGACCCGTAAATGAGTTGTTGAGTGATATATGGCTCGCCGCGTTTTCCAACACCAGGATATATGACCTTGCAGACACCACAGCAGTCCAATTGCAACTGATTGTGGTGCTTGTATTCGCTCTGCAGGAAGTCATTTCAGATGGCGGGGGGACTGAATATTGAGAGAAAAAAAATCCAATGATGTGTATGAGTGTATGTATATATGTATATATTTGTGTGTGTGTGTGTGTGTGTTTACCAATGCTAAGACAATTGTTACAAATTATAGGGGTATGAAAAAAGTACATGTAAAAATATCAAACACTTAAGATGTCACGGCACAATTTAAATTTACCTGTTACAGCTGTTTGCGGCGGCGAAGAGCACATGACATTGTACAAATTAAACACTTTCACAGTCACAGTGTAATTGGTACCCGGTCTGAGCCCCTGTACCAGCCGTTCGGTGCTGGTCGGCGCTACGTTTACTACAACCGGCGCGGAGATCGCCCCGCTTGTCCTCAGGTCCAGAAAATAACTCGTTGCTGAACTGTATTTTTTCCATTTCACAGTCAAGGATGTCGCTGATGGAGATGTTATCGATATGATTGAACAATCTAAAAAAAAGTTGAAAAAAAAACACAATTAAATTAAATTTAAAAATACACAATTAAAAGACAATTAAATTACTTTGTTGCATTTTAAAACAATAAAGTCTCTGCAGAGTTATTATTAGATATATAGACCTATTACAGATTACTATCATAAATATAATACTTCCGCATGATATGGCCTATATGTACGTAGGCCTATCGATACACACATTGTATTATATATGGCTATAAAGTGATATTTGTCCATCAGACACATTTTAACGTCAACAGGTGAACTTTTACATTTTCTTAAAAAACTAGCGAACTGAGAAAAACAATACCTTGTGCCTGTATATACTGAATCTGGAAATAAAACGAAGATAAATTAAAATACATAACGCATCTTTTCTATTTTTATTATTATTATTATTATGTTTTTATATTGTCGTTGAACAATATTTACCTGAATCAGTGAAGTCAGTATTAAAAAAAAGGTTCCCAGGAATTCCATCTCTAGCAAAAGTCAAGATATGCCAAATGGCTGACACATGGATGCCAATAATCAATTCCTTTCAGAAACTGTTCAGGTGGTACTCTGGGTGGAAACCAAAAAGTTAGGTCGAAATAAATACGGGTAAACTCCTAATGCCTTCAGGCTCACCGGTGTTACGGGAAGGTTAAAAAGCGAAAGGTTTTATTGTAAAGCGGAAAGCAGCTGACTTTGTGTAAAGTAACACCGTTAACTCTCTATATGCTTCAAACTGGCCATGGTCTGCCGCTAGTCCTCAACATTTTGTAAGTTATACGTTTGAAACTTTACTTGTTAAGTACTACTAACTCGTGACTGACGCTTATAATGTACAACATAATCTGTGACATATTAAAAAAATCCCCTTTGTTGCAGTCTGACATAAGAGAAAATAATTGCATTTTTAGCGTTTATAGTGTCAGATTACAGAAGTTGAATGAAACGAAATGGAGACCCAGGAGGAAGTATTTCTAGGAGCCCTATAAATTCCTGTGGGAAACCTAACGGCTGAACAGGGGTGATCACCGCGCGCAGGTCCTTTCTGACGCATTGAGGATTTATCATTAGAAGCGTATAATCCAGGTGGAAGCGAGCGTGTCATAAACAAGAGCGGTGATTGGGGGCAGTGTGGTTTCGTGCTACTCTTCTACTATATTATAGAAGCGAACATTATTTATTTGTTTTACTCTTCCACTATATTATTGAAACGAACATAATTTATTTGCTTTACTCTTCTACTATATTATTGAAACGAACATAATTTATTTGTTTAAATCACGTCAGTGCATTTTCATACACCCATCTTGTAACCTCTTATCTTAGTATGGGGATACAGAACCGCAAGTACAATATTTTGATTTAATTGGTTCAATTTTAAATCGCAATATGTTTAATTGAAGTTTTTTTTAATCGAATAGGATCCTCTAAAATAAACATGAGAGATGAATATGGTTTATGAATGAATTTAAGAAAAAATAGTTTGAAATTTATTTAAAACATTTTTTGCGGTGGCATGCGCAGGTAGCCTAATACTTTATTTGTTATTTTGGCATTAGTTTCACCTGTGGAAATTATATTTATGACTTACTCAATGTTTCTCTTGGCGTTCAAGCAATATACTGTTTTGAAATTATCGATATTATAAGAACTGTCAATCTTCCAACCCTGCCTGCTTAACCGTATGTTCTGTACGGGTTTGCGGGGATTTGACACAATTACAGGAATGTTTAAAACTTAAAAAAGGTCATTGAAAGACACCTCGCTGGATTTCTTGAAGTTAGTTTCAAATCAGCCTCACAATATTGTGAAATATTGCCTCATAAACCGGTTGTGGGTTCACAAGAATGTGTACGTAGATGACTTAATTGTACAACACAAGTTTCGTGATTTATTTAGAAATGGACCATCAATTGTTAAATAATGCATTATAAACTGTGCACGGTGTTGGTGGATGGCTCTGCAGTATATAGGCTATGTGTGCGCGCTCCATTAAAAAAAATCTACTTTAAAAACATAACTAATATTGTTTTTTATATATTTCTGTTGCTTTATTATGTTTAAGTCTTGGACCATATTTACCTGAAGTCAATATTTAGAAAGGCTCCCAAAAGTACATCTATAGCAAATATATCAAGATACCCAAAAGCATTGATCTATGGATATCAATAATAAGAACTTGTCTGATTTTCTTTCAGCTGGTGCGTAGAGTGGAAACCAGCACACAAACCTAACACAAAGCATTACAAAACTGACTGGCCTTCAATTCCAGTTTTGTTTTTTAAAGATCTAGAAAACTATATTATTAAAGCTAACCCTATGCTCACATTTACAATTCTTTAGTTATTTGTATAGATTAATAATTTCTTGCCAACAGTATTATGATGCAAAGAATTCGTTTTATTTCAAGACACATTCGACACAGAAATACATCCTTCATAGGTATAGATGGACAGATACGTATAGACCTACTTTAATTGAGAGGTTCGTCGCACTTTCTTATAATGTCACCCAAAAGGGAATGTAACTTGGTGCTAGGGCTACCCGTCGGACAACGCGGCATGCTGGACTGATGCCAACTGGAAATAATGTAAATAGCTCTGTGTAGTTATCATGTATTCTGTCGCTATTGTGCCACGCATTAATGTTATGTGTAGTGTTCAGCGTTAATTGTTATAAATAATAGTGTGTTGTGCGCCCACGGTGTGGTGTGTGAGTAGTGGGCAGTCTGTGTGAGTTAGTAGAGTGAATGTCACGTGCCCGTAAAGGCCATGTTGTGCTTTTCCGCACTTTTTATTGGAGACATACTATTGCCCGGTACTCGCGCCACAATATGTTACAATTCTAAAGCTAAAAAAGATCGATTAATCGATTGTTAATCTTATGCTAGACGACCCATATGGGGCTTAATTGGGTATCAGTCTTTGAAGGAATAATATGTAGGACATTCCTGTTTAAATGTTGTGCTTAAATTGACGAACTGTTACCAGGATCTTTTAATTCGTCCTTCTAATACATCATTTGGGTCACTACCTACCATCGCATTAGAACGTTGCATGAATATATAAGAAAAGTAATATTTCAGCGACAAACATGTCCTTTTAACACCCATTACAGTGATCACATGATACGCATGTCTCACAATCATCAATGCCTATTGTATTTGCTAAGATTGAATTAAACTTTAAATCTCAAGTTCAATAATATTAATTCAAATATTATTTTTATATTGCATTTAGGGGAAGCTATGCACCGTTATTATGATTAAATGAAAGTGATTTCCAAGACAGAAACTTTTCCCCAGTGGCTGGTCTGGCAGGTATGCTGTAAGACAAAAAGTAACTTGAGCAACTGAGAGACAATGAACTGTTTCTTTTCACTAATATCACTATTGATACAATGTCACACAAGAGCAGGACCTATACAGTACCTTTGTTAACGTACAATTTACAAGATGGGTTTAAAATCACTTTGTGTTATTAACAGCACTTTAAAATAATAATTGCACTTAAGTTTACACATCTTTGTATAATGTTTGGCTGCAGTTTTCCACCTGCATTTTCACTGTATATTTTAAAGCCAAAGATAAATTATGAAAAATTACTTTATACAACTAATGTAGCATTTTCAGCTTGTTACGTGTTCCACAGCTTTTTATTGATGAATTAATATTTACTATAAAAGATAATTTGGCAAGATTTCATTTTTTACGCACAATTATAGACAATTATTTAGACACTAAATAAAAGCCAAATTATGAAAGGGCGTTCGCAATTACAAATGCCACAATGTTGTATAAGATATGACATATATTACAAAATAACATACATGTCACCGGCTAATTCACACTTCTCCTCCTCCTCCAGGACATTACTGAAAACACGGTAAAAATAGTAAAATCAATTAAGTGCACAAAATAAACACTAACAAAATCAAATAAGTGAATTACTGTGTTATTGAATGTTTATTACATGGTAACGGGTATTGGAAAGCCGCTGACCCTGTTTCATAGATATGATAGTTCACAAGTACCTACCCATTTCCATATCACTTGCGTAACAGGAAACTGAAACGCCAAAGAACAGATATTAGAAATAAATTCAATTATTTTTTTTCGGCATACAATATTTAAAGAGGCGAAAAAAGGGTTTTTATGAATGAGGACTAACTTCTTTAGTTTTCTAAGTCATGCGTTTTAGCGATATGGTGATGGTAAATTTTGCACTCACCGGAATACCGCCTCTTGGGACAAAACTCGACTTTGGCGCCATCTGCTGACAGAGGGGCTACTACAACACTGTACATCTCACCGCATACAATTCCGGTTATATCACAGGACTTTCTGCCTGGATAAGACCTACAACTGTAGTTGGAGTTCATGCCAGTCAGGATAGCCGTGTAATTGCTGAGAGCTCCAAAGGAGTGCCAGTATACGCGGATTGTGTTGTTGGGCATGCTGTACAACCGGATGTTGGAGGGACAGCAATCACCTGGAACATCAAGGAAACAACTGAAAGTTTCTGTTAATCTGGTGCTTAGATAAGAGATATTAAACTGCCAACTATGGGTGTTTATCAATACCAAGAACGCGAAGAGCGTACTAGCATTCTTGGCAAGAGCGGTCTGGCTAACTTGCCTCCCAAGGTAGAACTTGGGACCCAAATGGATCAAGGGATTGGTCTCATTCATGAGAATGCAACCGAAGCATCCTTGATATTTGGGGGCGGGACAAGAACGACATCCAGCGATTTTTACCGTCTTCTGAACTTCTATTTCTGAGAATTGGAACTACATGCATAGTTCAGCAATGTAAGATGATGTCAGATGGGGATGCGAGAACGCAAGAATGGTCAGGTCCGCAAATTGATAAACACCCTATATTTACCGGAGGAGAAGCCTTGGTATGTGCACTCGGACGTCTTCCCTGTGCTACTGATGATGTCCAGGGACACGGTGTAGTTTGTCCCGCAGGTGATGCATCCCATCAGACAGTGTGGGTTGAGAGTGTGGCACTTGGCATCACCTCTAGGTGACTTCAGTGACGCAATGTAAGACCGGGCTCCTGTAGCTGCTGTCCAGGTGACATTTGTCATGGCCCGGGTTACCTGTTTTACTGTCAAGCCCTGGGGACAACAGGGTCCTGGAATCATAAAAAGTGTACATGGTGTTAGACTTCACCACTAGCTTTTTCAATGTGTAATGATTAGCTTTCCATTTCATATAAGCTACCTGTTTCCAAATTTACAGAGTAACTGGGCAAACTCTGTCCAACGCTCGTATTGGCAAAAGCAGTGATTTCATAGACGGAGCCACAAGTGAGATTAGAGACTTCACAAAATGATCCACTTGACTGACAGGAGCGAGAGTCCAACTGACCCACTACATTCACCAAATAGTTAGCATCGTTGTTACTTGCACTCCAAGAGATGTTGACAGAGGACACGTTGGTTTGCATGATGTTCAGAATCTCTGGGGAACAAGGAGCTGAAACAAGCGGTGGATGCATATCAGGGATAGACAACTGATGTACCAGCAGTGTTGATACTTCTTAAGCTGCAGAAGGCTGTGAATATCATTTGAAAGATTTACCGGTCTCTGCAGAGTAAGGTTTGCAAGTATGGGTGCAGCCTCGGATCTCACTGCATGGCATGACCACAACATCGTATATGGTGTTGCAGCTGAGGTCGGAGAGCACGCAAATGGGGGCTGTGTCATTACAGTTTATGAGATCAGATGTGCCGACTGCCTTGGTCTCATAAATGTCAGCGCCACGACTCGGGGGCCAGGTGATTTCCAGGGTCTCAGTGGATATCAGGGAGACAGACACATTATCTGGACAGCAAGGTGCTGAAGACATTGGAAACTGAATTAGTTATCTAAGTGAATTTTTTTAAAGCTTCATACAGCATTCATAATCCATAATTTTCATGGCTATATGTTATGCATTATGACTGCCTTATGAAGCTCTCATCTATAATGTAGTATAGATACCTTTATAATGCATTATAATAGTCAGCATAAGCATTAAGGATACTTTGTACTGCATTATAAAGATATCTATAGAGCATTATAAATGAGAGCTTCATAAAGCATTCATAATGCATAATACACAGTGCTACAATGTGTCATACCTATTAATAATTATAGCCATGTTTATAATGCTTTGTGAACACATTATTTGTTAGGAATGTTAGATATGTTTACTTATAGGAATATATGAGATTTAATGTATTTCAGTTATGGAACCTGAAAGTTATGGCCTTACTGGTGGTATAGTTGATTATTGGTCCTTGTGGGCTGACTCCAGCTAAGTTAAATGCAAAAACTGTCAGGAAGAATGTGGTTCCACACTTGCAGTGGAAACTGCAGACATTGCTGGTGGTGTTGCATAGCTCCTCGTTTTCATTGTCGCTCCTCATAAATGCCTTGTAGTAATCCACGAATAACACCTCTTTCCATATTATAGTGCAGTTCTCAGAGACTGGTTCCTCTGCCCAGAGAGAATCTGGCGGACATGGGACTGGGGAAATACAGAGCAAGAAATATCATTGGAACTTCCCGTTCTATGATGATTTGCTGCTACAGGAACCATGTAAGTATTGTTAATTTTTATCGACAACTCAAAGGTCTTGCAATAAGAAATGCAGCATATTGTGGTAGTAATAATGTAGTATGTATTACTTTTGTGACATGCTACCAGGAATCACAATTTCACTATCCGCATTTGGTTGCATGGTGTCGTTAAAAAATTCCCATTGCTGGACATTAAGTTAGCTATTTTGCAATACATTGCTTGTTGCTTCCACTGTTGTTTGTTTGGGGAACTTACAAGTGAGGAAGTCCTCTGGGTTAGAGGGATAACTTGGACCAGCCTGGTTCTCAGCAGTGACTGTGATTGAATGGTTCTGCCCACAGAGTAGTGGCGAGATAACACAGTAGCTATTGGTGAAAGAACTGCAATTTTGTCCTGTAGAGCTGACGACAAAGTAGCTTTCTGCTCCACGCACGCTGTCCCAGTAGACAGCCACGCCCACAGAGCGTCCTGATGACAGCATTATGTAAACAAACTCTGGCACAGGGGGACCTGGGCAGAAATGCAAACCAAGTGACAATAAAACTTCTGGCGTCATATTGAAATTCAAATCAACTCGCAAAATGAGAATATGTTCTAGGCATGTCTAGTACATACTTAAGCAGCAATCTGCTACCATTTTGTCACATATGTCAATACACCTGAAACCTGGGCCTTACGTGTAATCTGACAGACGTAGGCATCACCGCTCGGGAGATCATCAGAACCCCATGCATTGGCAGTGATGCAATAGGTGGTGCCAGGTTCCAGATCCGTGAAGGTCATCGTGGTGTTTGTAGTGTTCACCTGGACCATAACGCTTGACCCCTCCTCTGAAAGGGACAGCGTGTACAACACTGCGTGTTCCACCATCTCCCAGGTCAAGACAATGCTGTTGTTTGTGGGAGAGGATGTGTTGAGCTCTAGGGTGGCCACCACTGAAGAGACAAAGAAGGCAGATGATGAAGCCTCACTTTGGGTTTCAACATGTAAAAATAAACAGCCAACTTTTAATTTTTTTTTTTTTTTTTTACAGTGGTCAGCCAAGAACTGAATTTGTGAATTGGTAATAATCAGGAATAAATAATCTAGAACAAAAATGTTTGCATTTTTTTTCTTCTGAAACATTCACCTAGCACCAGTCACTGTCAAGAGTATTTTGAAACATCTGTTGTTGTTAAGGTATGTTCTTACTGTTAAACTGAATGCCTTAATTTGCCAGGTCAGCTGAAAATTAAGCATGATTTCAGGCTGAAAGGAATCTGATCATACTTTTGGTTTACTTTGCATTATTCTTTTGGAAAACTATCAGCCTAGTTCTCAGGGTTTATTTTTTCAAAGTGTGCAACGCAAAAGATTCAGTTTCTACCAAAGATATGACCCTGGAGGCAGACCATCATATTGTATAACACTACGTTAGCGTCTTCATTATACTACGGTTAATTAACACTAACCTTATTGCAGCACACTTACTCAAAACTTTCAACAGTAATCGCAAAATATCAAGCTGGGAGGCGTTCCAAGCAGATAAAACACTCTTCAGATTACTTCTTTTGGCCGCGGCAATAGCATCGTTTGTTATTCTGTTTCAGATTTTATTGTTAATGGGGGATCCCAGCTAACAGGGAACGTTCCCAGAACTTTATCCAACGTTTTGTAAAGGTCTTCTCAAAAACGTTAATGGAGCGTTATTTGCACGCTTAACATTTTGTCAAAGGTTCTGTCAATATCAGCAGTGTAACATTATTACCTGAACATCCTTTTGACGTAATTAATATTGAACATTTTGTTTTACAATAAAAGCATTATTTTGTAAAGGCCTATATTGTGACGCGCTGCCCACCCTCGAACCCACGACTTTACCAGAGTGAAACTGCAGTGCTTTCCAGTGCCATACCGTATGTTTTTTTTCTGTTCGTAAATTATTATTCTTTGTTGCAGTATAGTAATTGTATTACTGGGATAACATTCTGGGAACATCAGAAAAATTGGACACTGGACGTTTCCATATCCTAAACGTTCCTAAAACGACACCTAGTACCTGTCTTCGCGATTTTGACCAGAGACGGTTGGCTTCTTCCTCCAGCGTTGACAGACATGACACTGACCGCGTATTCAGTGAACGGCTGGAGACTGCTTAAAGTTGCTGGGGTGTCGGACACTTGGATTTCAGAGAAGTAGTTCAAGGCTTCAGACTCCAGGCGCACAATGTAGGCGATTGCCCCGAACATCGGGCTGAAATCCACGGTGATGCTGTCGCCTTGTTCCGAGTACGCCTCATTGATAACCGGAACATCGGGGGCTGCACACAAGTTTAGGAATAATTTCAGCATTCGCATTAATTGCAGATACTGATTGTCGTATATTTCAAAGGCGCATCGATCTGAGATCCCGCTTACTAGTGGTTCCTTCGATTTCTGCGCTGGTCAAGATACGACCCATGTCATCCATAGCATCTACTCGTACAATATACACAGTGTTGGGGGAAAGGGAAATCACTGAACCTATTATTACATTTTCACTGAAAAGGGTGAAGACGGGCGGTTCTGATGAACTTTTTGGTGTTGCTGTGATCTTGTATGAACTGGCGATTGATTGAGGAGTCCATTGTGCCGTTATACTTTTTGATGTTACCGTATAGATAGACAAAGTAATACCTGAGGGAAGAAATATTCAGTATAAGGGAATTAATAATTTCTCATTTGGAATTTATTGATCTAAAAAGGCAAAGTAACAAGTTATACTGGCTAGACTACTTAATCATCGGAGAACTGGAGTAGGGCAACCCCATAAATTAAATATAATAGCCCAATTACCATCTTGAGCCGCACAAATCTGTAAAAGAAGCACAAAGTACATATTTTATAAGGTTGACAGCGATTACGATTGTGGTTTTAAAGTCAATAGACAACGTGGATAAAGACACCGTCTTTCGTTAGGGTTTTCCCTACAGGCATACGATCACATAACAGAACACTAATTATTATAAATGAACTCGTGCACAAACAAACTCGTGCTGCTTATTTTTCACATCATGTAGGCTAGCATAAGCAGTCACAGTCAAATACAGATAAGGAAATTAGTGGACAATTACAGGTAACGTTCAGTTAAAATGTAATCTTACCGTAGAGAAACCCAAGGCTAGTAAAACAAACGTAAAACATTTTAAATATTTCCGTCCCATTCTTCCAGCGTTCAAAGTTTCGGGGCAATCGTTATTTCACCCTGATGGATACTTTTTTATTAAATTCTGCTTGAGGCTTTACTTTACGTTTTCCTACCTTTTTACCACACTAATTTTATTGTTCTGCCTATGGCCTACCCCTCCCTCTAACTGGAAGGGTGGGAACCTATCAGGTATTGAAAAGAAAGTATGGCTATGCAAAATGTTTCACTCCAGGAATTCAATATGGTCCGAAATCGCGGAAACCTCATCTTTATTTATGAAGAAATTGGGTCAGTCCAAGATTAGGTGAAATACCTTCCGTCGGGAAAGACACTTACATTTTTTTCATACTTTAAGTTTTTATAAGCATATATACGTTACACATTTCACGTGAAACCAGACAAAAACAATTAAATGGTGCAAAACAACTTTGAACAGTACAAAACCAATAAATCGTTTTTTAATCGTTTAATCGTTTTTAGTTTATGTTTTAAACTCTGGAAATTTCACTCCTTTTCAGCAGTGAATTTGTCACAATGTTGCATTCACGGCAAACTGCGCGCTTTTATGTTTATATATAATTAACATAATTTATTTGACGCTATGCAAATATAATACAACCCCTTTAGGCCGGCCGAGATTCCCCCCCCCCTCTCTCTGATGACGTAATCCGAGTTTGGGGCGATCCCGCGCGGAGTGTCAAGATGGCAGCTCGAGCGGAGTACGGGCTAAAGAAAGTAGTTTGGCAGAGTAAGTTCAACTCAGTGCTCAATTATTAAAGCTACGTGGTCGCACTGCAAATATATCGGTTAATGTGGCACAAAAGGGGATCGAGGCGGCTGTTTATACATGAGTTTGATTTTACATTCCCTGCCTTACGCGGAAGTTGCTCAAACGCCCTAAGAGCAAAGGAGTCACAAACGGTTGTGGACAGAAATCTCTGACTTGCGTGTTTCATGCGACGTTGTTGTTGTTGTGGATGTTTTTTTAATCCGTCTTTATCACCATTTCGAAAACCTAACTTTCCGACAGCCGACCGCAATGCTCGCTGAAGTATTTAAAATAAAAGTCGCACATTTAGTTTGGGGCTCAGCTGTTTGCTAGCTAGCTTAAACATACCGCTAGGGCTGAGCCTTCCCCTGGAAGCCCAGAAAGCAAATATGAATTATTCCGGCTACACATGCATTAAAGGCACACTTGGCACAGTTGATGCACATGTAAAGACGTTGGGATGTCTAGTTCTTTGTTGCTTTGTGGCCGATTTAAAGTAATGAGCAGTGTGGGTTATTAATTTACGTAAATTTCAGATATACCGTAGTCAGGTTTGGGATTTTAAGATAAAGACGTTTTAGTGTTTCTTATTTGCACAAGATGCGTCCGAAAACGCAATAATCTGTTTTCGCATTTTATTGCATCCTTTGTCGTTCACAAAGGTTTTGCACTAAAAGTATCTTTGGCTGTGGTATACTGTTTTTAATCTCTCCTATCGACCACACTATGCATATGTGGATCCCTGTCATTTGTGATACAGTAACTCTTACCACACCCTATTTGTTTTTCAGAAATCAAAGATACCATTATTACAGACTGTAGGAAGTCTGAGGTGTGGAAGGTATGGCTCATTTAAATGCTAGTTCAAACGTTTCTTGTATGGTCCAGGGGGGTGGTCCACAAAGTAGGATTTCTCAGTTAGCTAGGATTAACTTAGCTAGGAGTCATGGTTGTCCAATAGAAATGCTCCTTACCTAAACTCTTATTGGACAATCATGAGTTCTAGGTTAAGTTGAACCCAGATAACCAAGAAATCCTGCTTTGTGGAACACTCCCTAGGTTGTCCTGGTGGTTCATGGGAACTACCCAGGGAGTATTTTGCCCTGAAAATTGTTTTGATCAGTGTTGTTTATTATTGATTCAGAAATGTGCCAATCAATCAGGGCCGTAGCCAGCTATGAGGTCACTGAAGTCCGTACCTTGATAGTTATTTAAGAGCTAAAAATAAAATTTGAATCTGAATATTCACATGAATAAAATTTAAGGCTAACTAACATTTCACGTAATTACTTAATAAAAAAAATCAGCTTATAAAGGGGACGGTATATATAATGTGATTGACAAGAC
>JAODJX010000047.1:7080979-7105674 GCA_026776945.1 Isichthys henryi
AATGTCCCAATACATGTTAGAGATTTTATGATGCATTTTGAGATTTGTATACAAATGTGCATAATCATATACGTTCCACACTTTCCACTTTTTTGTAGATCTTGATACTGGATTACTTTACCACGAAACTGATGTCATCATGTTGCAAAATGTCAGATTTGATGTCAGAAGGGATTACCAGTATGTAAATCTGCCATTTCTTTTAAAATACCTGATGTATATAGCATAAATCAAGCAAATGACTGAATTAACTTTTTTATTTATTTATTTATTTATTTTAAAGTCTTCTTTTCAAATGATTTTATTGCCCATTCAATCGGAAAGTAGTTTTCTCCTAAAGAGGGATTTTGGTGGTGAATGATCATAAATTGTCATTTGTAGTTGTGGAAGACCTTTTCAAGATACGGGAGCCTGTCCCTCAAATGAAAGCCGTCTACTTCATCTCACCAACAGAGAAGGTTTGCTGGATTTTAACTGGAGTTGCAGGATAAATTGTTGCATTATCATTGTCGAGATGT
Source organism: Isichthys henryi (assembly GCA_026776945.1). Lineage (NCBI taxonomy): Eukaryota > Metazoa > Chordata > Actinopteri > Osteoglossiformes > Mormyridae > Isichthys > Isichthys henryi. Next base: position 7,081,498 of record JAODJX010000047.1, read on the forward strand.
GCGCATGCGCGTTAATCACATCGAATTTGTTGGCACTGCATTGAGTCTGTTGATACAACTTATTTGTCACACTGAATTGGCAGATACATTCTGTTCTGCTATAGTTTTTCAGGTAATTATGTCTCATGTTTTATAAATATCTCAGTATTACTCGTGGATATTTCACATATTGCAATGTGATATCGTAGTGAGATAGCACAGCCCAATTTTAACTTAAGTATGTAGCCTACTAGTTTTACTCCATAAATTCTCAGGTTCGTCATTTTAAAATTCTTTACCGTTTCAGTGTGTTGATGCCCTCATCAGTGACTTTAAGAAGAAACCCAAGTACAAAGCAGCTTATGTTTATTTTACAGACTGTGAGTATGTTGTTGGTGACTGCATGTATAAATCACAATTGGTTTTGTTCAGGATTAGGGTTGTAAAGGTGTGGTAAATTTCTGGAAACTTTCCAGAAACTTTCCATTTCATGGGAAGTTAAGCTGGGGAATTTTTGGAAATATTCCAAGTTGGAAACTTTCCATGGGAACTACTGAGAATATATGGGAATAACGGGAAATTTCCAGAATTTTGCAACCCTGTTCGAGATCCAATTAAGGGTATTTATTAGGGGTTCAGAAATGTTTAGTTCACATTAGAATGTGTCATGTCATAGTGATACTGTGGTGGTTTGCATCCTAAATACTTCTCCTTTCATTTTGAAATGTTAAGAATTCTATATTTTTTGCAGAATGAACTTACTCCATTAATTAAAAAAAGGCTCAGTTTATGGAATAGTTGAATGATTCCATATGCTCTTCTTGCTTCGTAGATTGTGATAATTCCCTGTTCTCCAAAATGAAGCAGCATTGTGGAAAGTTCATTAGAGTTTGCAAGGAGATAAACTTGGCGTTTCTGCCCCATGAGTCTCAGGTAGCTTCTAACTTTTCTAAACATTCACTGTTTTTCTGTGTTTTGGAACATCGGCATCTCTGGCTCACAAGTGAGACGATGTAAAATGAACTAACTGTCATTGCAAAAAAAGCAAAGGTTTTGTAGCATCTATTAAAAAGGCAAATGCTAAATTCTCCTCAATGAAGTGCATGCAACTTCATGAAAAGAACCACTGGTCAGTTCCTGGCATTGTGTTTTAGGTATTCACCTGCGACAATGCCGCTGCCTTCAAAAGCATTTACGGTGTTCACAGTAAGGACAAAGAGACGACCCTGGAGACATTAGCAGACCAGATTGTGACACTTTGTGCGACTTTGGAGGAGAACCCTGGCATTCGTTACAGGTTTGCCGATATTATTGTTATGATTACTACCAGTTCCTTTGAAATATGCAAAATTCCAAAATAAAAGCTTTTAATATAAAAAACAATGTGTCCACCATAGTGGACAGTAGTATAATAATAATTTATGTAATAGGCTAGTACAATAGCTCGATGAATTCTACTGAGGCCTGGCTTCTCCAGGGCTGTTTATTCAATTCCCACATACCATTTAGATGAAGTAGTGTTTTTAATTTGCCCTTAGTGTAGATGCAAGTCTACCCTGTAATGGGCTAGTATCATATTCAGGGTGTCCCCTGTCTTGTGTTCTGTGCTGTCTCCTATAGGGCAAGTGGTTATGTGGAACACGGATGGATTTATGTAATTAGCTGTAATGTGTGTTGATTTTTATGTGCGCCACTGCTAAAAAAAAAAAATGCAATGCTGTTTTTAGGGAGTCAGTTTTGGGTAATGCTAAAAAACTAGCAGAGCTGGTCGACCAGAAGCTTACCCATCACCTTGAGATCGAAGGAAATGCCACAAAAAAGGTAAGACTTTAGTTTTCTAAAAGCAGAAGTTCGTCTTTCAGAATTTGCAGTAGTTGTTGTAAATAATACATTTTGTCTCCGGCATTTTTTTTAATAGGCAAAGACACAGGCTCAGCTGCTAATAGTAGAGAGGGGGTTTGACCCAGCGACCCCAGTTCTGCATGAGCTGACCTACCAAGCCATGGCCTATGACCTCATCCCCATAAACAACGACATCTACAGGTTAGATGCCTATTCATTGTTTTTTTTGTGTGTTTTACTTTCTCATTCATAGAAACTAACTGTGACCATATTACAGTGAATGTGCTAGCTGAACCACTCCTGGTTAAGTTTACTAGAAACACAATGACAGTACCCCTTGGGCAGGGTCCTTAATAGGCAGTTTACCACCAGGAACCTTTTTTTGGGAAAGTACCTTATACACTTTTCTTAGGAACCAGGAAATTGTCACGTTCCCACTGCAGGAACTCATCCTGATTGTAGTTCCTTAGAGATGGTCATTGAACCTTTTTTTAGTGCCTACTCCATGCTTTTTCCCATGCTTATTTAGCCTAAAAGGTAAAGTTCCTGTTGTATGGTGGGAAAGTAGCACATGAAGGATGATCTCAGAACCAGCAACCAGGTTCCTGGACTTTGGTGGGAAAACACCTGAGGAATAAATCCACTCCCAGTCTACATTTTTAGATGTGTATAATAGTGAATTAATGTGACGCAAGTTAATTTCATAAGTCTTCCCATTGTAAGTATTGATTGTATTTTGATACAGGGAGTTTTAGATAAATACTGGGTTATTACCAGATTATATATCATGGATACTTGAATTGTGGTATTTGCTTCCTGCGCAAAAATATGACGTAAGAAACGGTCTTCTGCCGTACGCCTCCAGATACAAGACGAAGGATGGCTCGGAGAAGGAGGCCTTACTCAATGAGGAAGACGAGCTGTGGGTGAAACTTCGTCACATGCACGTTGCTCAGGTTTCTGAGTAAGTAAGAAGAAAAAAGAAAAGAGAAGCAAAACTTTCAGACCCAAGATGAACCATTTGCTGCTGCTTCAAATGTCCATTGTCTAAAGATGACAGCAGTGAGGATCCTTTTACTGATGTTATGCGTATCTCTTTGTAGACAGATCCCTAAGCTGGTAAAAGAAATCTCTGCAAGCAAGAAGCCATCAGATGCAAAAAATGTTTGTTTGTGTTTTTTTTTTTCTTTCTCCATTCTACACATTACAATTACCTATTAAATTACGCTCTTATTTTAAAATGTAATCATTTATTTGTTTCTTTAGCTCACAATAAGCGGTCTGTCCCAGCTGATGAAGAAAATGCCTTCTTTTCGAAAGCAGCTTGCACAGGTATTTTCCTCGCTTGATGTATTAATGAATTTTAATTCTGTTTACTCATTCTGTTATGGGGTTTATTTTTGTTTATTCAATTATTAATTTTAATTGTCTTTTTTTTTTTTTTCCATTTTCGTTTTGTTTTGCTTTCTGGCACTTGTCAGGCTTTCATTGTGAATAAGAAACTGTTCTTGATGCTTCGCCGGGTAAAAAAAAAAAAAAGATTGTAGGCTTGCTTAGATTGCCACAGGACATTGGCGTTAGTCAGTGATGCAAGGGACTGCAACCAGAAACTATGCTTCCGACTGCATTGTGTTCTGGGGTTGATATAAATTGCTGCTGATGGCTTTGTGGAAAAGGCAAGATATGGGCTAATATTCGTTAAAAAGCAAAGTGTCAGTCTGATGTTTCAGTCTTGTCCGATATTGCCGGCCAGTATTTAAACTGTCTCAGTATTCAAAGTTAGCAGCACCAGAGCGAAAGTCACTAATAAGAAAATGAAAATGATGTCGCCACTTTCCCTAGTGGAGGATGAGGAATGTTGTTGGCTCATTCATCACTTGGAAGAAGGGTTGCCACTATCAATGTGAAGAAACGTGGGAGCACCCTGCCGCCCTCCAGTGACTGTTTCTCTTCTGTCCATTTCAGAAAGTGGTCCATCTGAACTTAACTGAGGACTGCATGAAACAATTTCAGGATAGTGTGGAGAAGCTGTGCAAAGCTGAACAGGTGCCCTTTGCGGTTTTCTTTGAGATCCCTTCGTTTTTTGTTTCCTGAAACATTTTGCTACATCGAACAAAGTGTCGGCTTCCATGTGTTTTTATGCGCGTTCTTAAAATGAACGTCCATTGATTATCAGAGGTAGACTCGCATGCATAGTGCAATATTTCCCAAACCGGCCCTTGGGGACTGGGAAACACTGACATAGCGGAATGCATTTTGCATGTGAATTGTAGGTGATATGTGTTCCTCATTCCTCAGGATTTAGCTCTAGGAGCTGATGCAGAAGGTCAGAAGGTCAAGGACCCAATGAGGACACTCCTGCCTGTGCTCCTCTTCAATCACTCAGTCTATGACAAGATCCGAGCTGTGCTTCTTTACATATTCAGCCTTAACGGTGTGTACGAGATTTTACATTGTAGCCATTTTTCAAATTGAAACTTCAAGAACTATTAGGTAAATATCAGTCACAAAATGAAATTAAAATTAAAAGCTACAGCGTTATGTTGAGTGCAAGTCATTGACAGATTTGGCAATTTCAGGTCCAGAAAGTAAAAATCCAGACCATGATTTGTTTTCAACCAACTAGTTTAGCATAAAGAGTCACAGTTACAGAGTACTCAACTGGTTGGTTGAAAGTAAATCATGGTCTGGATTTTTACTTTCTGGACCTGAAATTGCCATCTCTTGTCATTGATATTGTTCCTTAACCACATACAGCCCCGGTTTAACTTGGACATCACCAGCTGTCTTATGATTGTTGTGGGTTTGATTTTAGTTTTGTTTAATGATGGCAGGGACAACTGAAGAAAACCTGAGCAAACTGATTCAACACGTCAAGATTGAAAACGAAAGTGAATTCATTTTGAACTGGAAAGAGCTTGGTGTGCCAGTAATCTCACTGGGCGTGAGTAATGAATGTGTTTTCAAATAGCTGAGGCCTGTCCTGTGAAGGCACTTTGTTTGTTTTTTAAGCTGTGAATCTCTTGAGTATTGAGTTGACAGTACAGACTCCTCAGTCATTAACAAATTAAGCTATGATCACTGAATGTGAAATATTCTTCCGTCAAGTGATGCCATTGCCACATATGTGCGCGAGTGATTTTGAAACTGTGCTACTATCCTGTAATTTGTTGCCCCCACCTATTCACAGATGACCTCCCTCCCAGTCCGTAAGCCATCTCGACGGGAACGTGCCGAAGAAACCTATTCCCTCTCTCGATGGACACCCATCATTAAAGACGTGATGGAGGTGAGCCGCGCGGGGGGAGGTGTTGTTGCCCGATGTGCATGGCCAGTTTCTGCTGGAAACTCGTTTGGAATCAAAAATAAAGGAGAGTGTCGCGTTACGCACTTCATCTGAGCATTTCATAACCTGCAGCAGTGACATATTCAGAGGGGGGAATATTGGAAGGTCTTTTGTTGCAGAGAGCTACCTCTTCTGCGTTAATGTCATTGCCTGTGGCCAGGCCATTCTCTGCCATTTGAAGTTCTGCGACTTGAGTGGTCTGTAACGCAACTGCTCATCGCATTGCTTGGATGAGTAGTGAGAACTGGAGGACTGTCTTGGCGAGTCAACTCAGCAGTTGATGGCATTGGTCAGTTTTTTCCTGTTTTCCATCAGTCATGTTTGTGCAGTGTGTTTTTTTTTATGTAAGGGGGGGTGTCAGAAAAAATATGGACCGCTAAATATGGACTAATGTGATGTTAGAGTAAGCTTTGGGGGCAGTGTGTGGCTCAGTGTGTGGTTGTTATGAGAAGGTTGCCGTTTCGAGCCCAGCCTCAGCACATCTGCTGGTCCTTGAGCAAGGCCCTTAACCCCCCCCCCCCCCAGCTCCCTAAGCGCTGCTATAGACTAGCTTACTGTCCCCTACAGAGCACGGGGGGGGGGCATAATTTCCCCACAGGGATCAATAAAGTATCCTTCTTATCTTCAGTAGGTTTAAGCCCTGGGTGGTTCGTGATTTAAATGTCGCTCTGTGACAAAACCATTTCTGGTTTTAATGTGCCCTGGTTTGTATCGGCAAAGCCTTGTACTCATTTTGACCATCACTTTTGTAGCTCAACAAGTAGAGCGTTGCGCTAACAACGCAAGGGGCGTCGGCTCAAACACAGGCAGCATACGTAAATCGTGACCCTTCCCTCTACTGTAAGTCACTTTGGATAAAGGCGTCAGATAAATGTAACTATAGTTGTACATTGATTGGCATCAGATTTCCCTTTATGAAACTATTGTGTTTGTATTACAGATGTCGTCATGAAATGTATTTGGGGTCAGGGCACCTTTTGAAAAGTCCTGGATTAGGTGATAGTTCCCAGTGCGTTTCAGGATACAGTGTACGGCAGTGCTCCCAGTTAATCACCAGTAAGACGGAATAGCACCACAGGTTCTAATTCCAGCCTTTTAAGCACTTGGTTACTCTACTCTGTTATATCTTCAAACTGTGCAATATGTTTTCCACTAATTTGTAACATTACAGAAGAAGCACGGGTACGTGTAGTTTATTTACATGAACTCCTAAGTAAATCACGGAGCCCCGGGGATTAGGGTTAGCATTTACAAACTTAATTTGACACCCTCAGCTTAATTAATGTCTATGGTTATTGCTGGCTAGTTATAGCGGTTTTCACGTCTTGGATGTACTGACTGAAACTGTGATCTGCAGGATGTTTTAGAAAGAAAACTGGATACCAGAGAGTGGCCCCACCAGAGTACGGGTCCGTCAGCCTGGAACGGATCCGGAGCCGTGAGGTACGGGCCGAGTCCATTAAACCGCCGCCAGTCATGTGACACCTTCATGGCAAGAGTCGGCCATGTTTGTGGCTTTGGATAGAAGTTGATAGCCGCAGACAGCATGTACCGTGTTCTTTGAGGTCTTGAGAGAGATTCTCAGGGTGGTGGTCATACTCACAGTGCCCGTCAGAAGCATAAGCCCAACGCTCCAGACGAACGAAGAAGCGGCTCCCGACTCATCATCTTCATCATTGGGGGAGTCAGCTATTCCGAGATGCGCTGTGCCTACGAGGTGATGCAAGCAGTCAAGTCCTGCGAGGTCATCATCGGTGAGTGTCAGTGCTCATGGTTGGCTTTCGTTCCCTTTTATTGTTTCAATATGATTTTTATACGTTTTTGCATGTTTTTTTTTCCCTCTTGAAAGGATCCTCTCATATCGTCACGCCAACCAGTCTGTTAGACGACATCAAGGCCCTCAGCAAAGCCCCAATGGAAACCTTTGAAATAATGGATGAAAAATCTTCGGCTAAATAAGTTTTTGCGTGGTTACATTATAAACTTAAATTTTAAAACCTAACAGATCTTTTTACATATATATATATATTTACTTTTCAAATAATTTTAGTTTTATCTTGTCCAGTATTTTTAACCACCACTCATAATGTTCCATGTTGGAAAGTTGTGAAGAACTGTAATTAAATGCTGACATTTAAATATCCTTTACTACTAAAACACACTGTAGAAATACACTGCATTTTTCTTCATGCTTGCAATTTAATTAAAGTCTTGTCCCTGAAGTCGCAAAGCCTTTTATCGTTAAATCTCCAAAAAAAGAAATCCTTCGTTAATAAACGCAAATTTGCACAATTAAGCACTGAGTGCGGTCTTACCCTGATCTTGTGTATTGGGGCGTCGTGGTCCCTCTTTTTTGTTTGAGCTAATGAGCAAAAAGTAAATGTTGGAGAAATATGAACAGGGGCTTGCATGTGTGGTGGGTTTTGCCAAAATTGCTATAGCCGGTTATACACATGACCAATCAGCTGATGTTATGACATATGAGCAAAGGTGGTAACTATACTGAATGAGCCATTTTGGAAAGTTGACTTATCTTTCCAGCGATGTGGAGCTATTATCTTCCCAAAAATAGACGACATGCAGTCAGGTGGATGGAAAAGTAAGAAGGCCTTAGGGTAAAGGGACCAGCATCTTCTTTTTTTTTTTTTCTTTGCATGTCCGGAAGAGTGGGTTGGTGGAGGCGTGGCTCACTCGCTCCATAACAATTGAGTGTCTGAAATTGCACTGGGAACTTCTGTCTTCTCTGCTGGCGCAGTACAACAAAGAAACACAATATGCCACAACAGAACGAGTCGTGAAGCGGGCACCGTAGGGGCAGCTCGTGAAAAGAAAGCCGACGTGTTCGGCAGAAACCCAGTAAGCGTCACTTGTTTGCATCCGATTGTCTGTGATGGGCCGTGATGGATGGCCGTTGGTGTCGGATGAACACTGGGTGTGACCCGTTCTCAGAGGAACTGGTATAATGTTGGGCAAGACTGGCCTACTTTCACAATGGATATAATAGGGCTAGCAGCCTGGGTTTGCAAATGAGATTATGGAGTCAGGTTAGTGAGTAGTGCTACTGCGCCATCTTGTGTTAGTTATCAGTTGTGGCCATGATGACTAGGATGGAATGCTAAAAGATAAATATGGGTGTATTACGAAAAATAACCGTTGGCTGTAAACAGGAATAACAGTCTGTTAAAGACAAGTTTATTTTCCCTGAGTATTTAACAGTGCCTTTTCGAAAGATTAAATGTGAAGCATTTGTGGAGGATTTGCAGCGTCACGGTGCCGTCTGGCTTTTGGAGTTTAACCATCCAGGCTATGGGCTGAAACCATGCAGCTTTCTGTACAGCTCGGCTTTGGCCAGGTCAGCTGACAGTCTCAGGGCCATCTGGTCGGTCGTCAGCTTCATGGTCCATGCAGCCTCGATAGCCCGATCCAACGTTCGGCTGATGTTTTCCTCCTAGTGGGTGGGGAAGGAGCATGATTGCATAATTCTATGCATGAAGCTCTTCTTTATGTGATAAAACTCGTATCAGCGATAGCGTTGCAAAATTCTGAGAATTTTCCTGTTAATTCCCATATGTTCCTATTAATTCCCATGAGAACTTGGAATATTTCCAAAATTACCTAGCTTCCCATGGAATGGAAAGTTTCCAGAAATTTCCACCCCCTTTGCAAGCCAGCGATCTGGTATCTCACTCCTGCTCTCGCCATGCTTGAAAGTATGTCTGTCAATGAGCATTTTACTAAAACATGACCTAACTTGCTGTTCAGACTATAACCGTAATGTCTGAATGCAACAGAAACCAGCACGCCCATTGGCCCCTGAGGGTTGGGTTTGCCCCAAGCCCTGAGGAATTAACTGTCCTCACCTCCCTTTTGTACTTGTGGTGACTCCTGACTCTGCAGGTGGAGTGAGGAGAACGTCCTGACTTCAGAAAGGATGGATGGTGAGGCAGAAGGGCAGAATCTGATTGGCTACCAGGGAGTCTCCTTCCAGTCTTAGGCAGCTGCTCCATGTCTGCAAAGCTAGAGAGTATCGTTTATCATTACATAGGCACATAACAGCCAACATAACTCTCAAAATAAATACTTACCTAGCAGGTAAACTACAGGATGATCGCCAGTTTTTGTGAAATGGTGGATTGATAGGTTGTGTTGCAAGATGGGTGCTGAATGAATAATGGCTCTCTTTGGAGAGGGTGGAGCTCCATCCTGCTACAGAGAAACAGGAAATTTTTGATGTTCTGACAGTTTGCTAATCCCAGTGTTTCTCAAACCGGTCCTCGCGGACCCCCAAGACAGTCCACGTGGAGGGAGTAAAAACATGGACCGCTGTGGGTCCCAGAGGACTGTGATGAGAAATACTGCCTTAACCCCATATTAGGCCGTGAAAAGATCTACATCAGGGGTCTCCAACTCCGGTCCTGGAGAGCTACAATCCAGTAGGTTTTCTATCCCACTTGGCTTCTGATGAACCACACCTGTTCGTGGTATTTACCTGAGCATAGATGCGGCTCATCAGAAGCCGGGTAGGATAGAAAACCTACTGGAGAATAGCTCTCCAGGACCGGAGTTGGAGACCCCTGATCTACATTATACTGACTATGAATCCATTATTTAGCAGGTCAATATAGGTTAGCAGCTGAACGGAATAGTCATCTTCATCTTTACTAACTCTACATCCAAGATAGCATTTTACGTTTTTATATTAATATATTTACAGCAATACTTAAATTTTTATAAAAATGTTTTTTTTATTTTTTGATAGTAGGCTTGCACAAACTTCAGAATCCCGAATGTAATTTTTCAAAGTGGATCAAATTATTGCAGATTCTACGTAACACTTCAAGGAATTCCCTAATTTCTACGTCCAAATGTAGCCACTTACTACTACTAGGATCCATATCTGTGACGCTTCCATTCTCCTCCAGGAGTGGGTTTGTGCTGGTCTTCATCAGAGCTTCATGTCTGTGTCGTGCAGGTAGGAAGCGATTTACAGGGGGGTAAAAGCAAATGAGGAAATGGGAAGTAGAAACACTTTTTTAATATGACATTTACTCTCAATACTACAGTTGGATAGTGTCTGTTGGAAACTGCAGAGCTTGTTACCCGGTGGAGGTGGTTCTGCGGTGAGCTCTAGGCTTTCTTTTCCGCCCTGGATCCTGCGTAAACCTCAAGGCTAGGTAGTCCATCCTTTTAGCAATGTAAGGCAGACACAGCAGACTCTGCTCCAAATCCCTCTTCAGGCTGCCCACCTCGGTCTGGAGAGCTAGAATCAAATCGCTGTCGGCCACAGCGTAGATCCTAATGTCAGCATTTTCTCGGCTGGCACTGGTGCTGATGAAAATCGCGGATTGAATCCGAAAGTGACATTATGAGAATGAAGATAAACCAAAAGCTGTGCCAGATTTCAAGGTCAGAGAGACTTCCTGGTGTCGTGAGGAATACGAGCATAAGATGTGGGTTCGCTAGGTGCCCTGTGAACGGGGGCCCCACCTGTGACAGGAGCAGGTGTGGGACAGAGTCTCGGCTGTCGTTCTATCCCTGGACCGTGTGCGAACCATGGGCAGATTCCTCGCATGGGCCTCCTGGGCGTGAGCGTGGGAGTCCTCAGCTGTCCACTCTGCTGCCAAATTCACACAAAAAAACACCAGTTATTTCATTGTGAATGCCGTCGTCCAACATGACTTCCCTGAATTATAAGGGTAGTCAATCATGGACCCCCCCTTACTGGCCTTGTGGCAGACAGTGCTGACAAAGTCTTGGGATTCTTGCATAATTTTGTAAAAATGTTGCTGTTACCGGTTTCATAACACTAGTTCATTGGCAAGCAATGTTTAACGTATCTGCACATACAGTATCTTTGGCACAGAAATATTGTGTCAGTTTTTGACCAACTCATTCAGTTGTGTTCTTGACATTTTACTAATAATTGCAACTATTGTCACTGGTTCCCAAACGGACACTAAACACAAATGTTATTGCAAAGGTGTTACTAAGTCAAAAGCACCCACTGAGATTTCTTGTCAATGGACTTTTTAACTCAGAATAGTTCTTTTAGAACTATAAGTTGGGTTTCAGTTTAATGCCACTTGAAATGAATGTTTTACTTACAACCATTGGTTGTTTGTAATGTGATATATATTTTTGTAAACAAATGAAGTAATGATTTTTGTTATAAAACCAGTAAATTTGCAATATTTTTTATTGAATTAAGCAAATGTCCCAAGACTTTCTGGGAGCACTGTATCTAGCTAATAGATGAAATTTCATGAATCTATTTATTTATTTATTTTTTATCAATTACTGTTATCTGTTGGGAATAAACAGGCCCATTAAAGTGTTTTTGCAGCTACATGCTCTCACCGGTCAGCAGTGCGGAGTTCTCCCTGGCAATGCTGCATGTCCACCGGCCCACGGTGCTCACAGATGCCTGCCCTGGCTGTTTGGGCTGCGCAGTCGGGTCCTTGGCTCTCTGTACATTGGAGCAGGAGCCCTTGCTGTCTGAATCAGTCATGGCACAAGGAGCTGAGTGCCCTTCAGATCTAGGCGTTGACAGGAATATACAGGCTGTATAAGCGATCTGCAGATATCAGGTAAGTTCAGTGGATTGCAAGTTTAAAATATGCAATTTTAAAAAGCATCTTATATACTGAAGTATGTATAGTACCAGTCTGGACACACTTGCTGAAAATAATGTATTTTTCAACAAGATAACGAGCATAACCAGACTGCCAGGTCATGTAGCATTATCTTATGAACAAGGAAAGAGATGGAGGGCTGAGACAGATGACCTGCACCCCCCCTGCAATCCCCGGACCGGAACCGTATGGAGCTGGTTTGGGTTGAGTTAGACCGAACATGTGGAAACTTCTTCAGGACTGTTGAAGGTGCATTCCAGGTGGCTACATCTGGAAGCTGGTTGGAAGTATGCCAAGAATCTGCAATGCTGTCACTGAAGCGAAAGAAAATCACTTAATGTGTATTTTGAGGAGTCTAAATATTGAGAAAATGCTAGGATGTTGAACACTTGTCTTGGTTATTGCAGTATTTGGTACATATTACTTTATAATCTCGAGGCCTTTTACTATAAGGTGAATAGCATACAGTAGCTAAAATATAGAGAAATACATTAAAAGCAGACGTGTCCAGATTTTTGACTGGTACTTTATTTCCTTTAAATTATGTGGCATGAGTTGAAATAACACAAATTGCATGGGGATTTTTAATTTTGCTCGTCAACGAGGGAAACATTTTTTTTGAACACGCACATGTGTTCAGAATGCAATGCTTGTGTGAACCGAGAGTCCCCCGCGCTATAAAAAGGCACCACAGATACCAGTGGATAAGAGGTTATGATGGATGATAGCTCTGCATGTTCTGGCAGGTATTTTCCGGCTAACCTACTTCTCTGACCAAAGAGATGAGTGGAAAAGCTCCACAGCTGGACAATTTGTGCCCAATCCTCCGATTCCACTATCCGTCTCAGGAGTCGCTGTGCTCTGTTTTGGCAGAAAAGACAATTGCATGTCTGTCAGGCTGACGGAAAGGCTACGACAATGTGATTCTTCCTTGAAACGAAACCCCGTTATGAGCGTGATATCGTTCTGATCGTTGCATTTTTTGTATTTCTTTGTACCTGCAAGGAAGACCGGGGTTTATGTGAGAAGCCCCCAGCCTTTAAGTGGAGAAACGTGGCTGCATCCTGCAGACAATCCGAAGACAATGGATCCCTAGTCTTCAGGGAACTCTGCTGACTAAAATTTGCAGAAACACACATGACGCAAACTGAATCATATATTTCTGTGTGACTTTCATGCTCCTATTAAAATTCTTCAAGCACAGCAAAAAAAAAAAAAACATGCACTTGATTCCCTCTTGATACTGATTATCCAAACTCCACTCAGTATCTTTAATTAACCACTGGCTGAGTATATGATATACACAGAAAAGTGACCCTCAGGTTAATGGCAAACACTTTGCTAACCTCTCAGGTTTCCTCCACTTCCCCTGTGGTACAGTAGTTGGCGACAGATGCAAGCTCCCACTCTGGAAAAGGCCTTTAGAAAGTCTCTCTTCCGCCTTACAGGTAGGAGACTCGTGCCACCCTGGAGATGCGTCTGAATGCCTTAGGGGACACGAGCAGAGTTTGCTGCAGAGTTCCCACTAGATGGAAGGTCTATGACCTTGAAACTCAATCACTCCCTTTGAGACTCGGTGCTGTCATGCTCTCCACTTTCACCATTCACAGCAGCCTCCCTCCTCTGTAACCAGAGCCTACTAGGAAAACCCGATACCACTGCACGCTAACCTTCTCCAGTCACTAATCATTTTGCTTTATGATGATCAAAGGCTTTGCACACAGCAGTGTCCTCCAGAATGGTAGCAACTGTTCTTTCATGGCCTTGTTTATATCAGATGGCAGTTTTGCAATCAGGTAAGCCAGTAAAAGACCAAGTGTACTTATAAAACGGTTAGAGAGCCTTTAGAAAAGCACTTATCTACTCGTACTGTTTTACGGACGTACCCCAAGTACTGATGGCTCTGTAGCACAGAATCAGATGCTGGTAGAGTAGGACTACTGCAGGTCTCAACATCTGCCCCACCCACCGTGTCCACGACAACTGGACTGCTGGTGGAGAATCTGGGATTTTGGCCCTGAAAAGTGACATCGTGTAGAAATTGCTGTCGCATCAAGACTTTCACATTGAGACGATGTTTCTATTTGGCCCTGCCTAGTGCCTCCAAGAGCCACATATCTGCCAGACTACTATGACCTGATAGAACGTTACCATGTCTCAGATTACAGGCATGCTCACCTCGTAAATATATCGAAGCATAACGCATGCCTATAGTTACCGCTTGTAGTACTGCTGGGCATAAAGGGACGGTGCCGTCATGCAGCAACTGTGCAGGGCTTGAAGATAACGTAGGCGGGGAGAATTGACTGCAGATGTTATTGTCTATAAGCTCTTTTATGTCCTCCAGGAACATGCCTGTCCTGAAAATCTCTCCTTCCACCTGCCTTTTTGAGAGAAGAGGAAACAGTTCGTCTTTGACCCTTCCTTCTTTACAAAGGAATACAGGTCGCCATGTTATACAGCTCAGTATTTTGTGTTATTTCTTTATGTCCCCAACAAAACAAGGTAGATTTTTGCCTGAAAAAAGCAATGTCAAACAAGCAAAGCCGTGATGAAACGATATCTGATACCTCTCAGGATCGAATTCGCCAGCATTTATTGCCACGCCCATGTAATTTTGCATCTGCAGGGCTCTATGTTCTTCTTTCTTGGCAATATAATGTCTCTCTAACTGATCCTGGGCTTGTGTCAGACTCTTAAAGACCTGAACAAAGTGAACAGTCCAATTAAACCATTACACATTTAAGAACATGAATTTATCATAAATAGTACTGCGCACTTATTAACCTGAAATTTTGTTACAATACTGTAATTCAATTTCTAGAATGTGAAATATCTCAGTTACGGACATAGTTACCATCTGCTGTTCCGAAATGCCCGTGGGCAAACTGTCGAGACACATTTTAAATTCTTCTACCTGTAAAGAACAGGCAAAGTGGGAGAATGACTTTTAACTTCAGAGCAGATCAGGAACATTGACTCTGAAATCGTCAACATGGGGGTTGTTACCTTTTTCGTGAAATGGCTAATTATTTCTTTTAGTTCATTAGTCATTCTTTCTCCTTCACTGGGTTGTTTATCTGTTGCCGTCATGTGGCTGTCCAATTTTTGAAGGTCATCCAAGTGCTGAGGATACCCTACAGAGTATTAATACAATAAATTAATTAATATTGTACTCCAGGTGCCATAAGGTGGGGTGGCATTGTGGCTCAGTGGATTGCAGGGGCAACGCTAGTATTTTTTAAGGTGGGGGATACAAGAGGGGCCATGATTCTTTCAGAGGGGGCAACCTCATTATTAGCCAATGATATGCTTTTAATTGGTGACTGATAGGAGGGGGGCATTCCATAGGTCAATCAGATTTCAGCCAGCTTGGGCCCACCCCTGTATACACACCTGGTGAGTAGTATTAATACCTCAGGTTTAGGGTTTGAGTCCCGCAGTCTGTATGGGTGTTATATATTCTCTCACTGTTTTCTCCCACAGTCCAAGATATGCATTTAGACTAACTGGAGTCTCTAATTTGCACATAGCATGTGTGTATTTGTGTGTGACTGGTGTCCCATCCCCCCGTGACCCAGTAGGATAAGTGGTTTGGAAAATGGATGGATGGATGGATGGATGGATGGTGTCCCATCCATGAGTGCATCCCCTTCTTATTGCGATAGAAGCTGTTGAATGCAATACTCTAGTTCTTGCCTGCAGGGAGAGGGTGGATTTGTTTTGAGTCCGTGTGGTTGGTGGTCTTTCCAGCAGTCTCCATCTCAGGCAGGACCATGTATTCAGGTGGGAATGTAGGGTCTGACGATGCTGGTGCCTGGCCATGTTGAGGGACACAAGAGGAATGTGAGCTTCCACTGCATGACATGCCGTCCCATCGTCACTGCAGTTCACACCAGTACTTCATCCTGCAAACATCTGTGTATCTCATGGAAGAAACACTCAAACTTACTGTGGTACCAAGTCTCAACTGATCAATGAGATTTTCTGCTTCTGCATATCTGGTTAATAATTTATCATATTCAGCCTGAAATAGAACCATGGCATGGTTAGGACACTGATACTTAAATATAAATTCATGTTCTATATATTGGATGTTTTTATGCAAATAAAAAATTAGGCAAATTTGCTGTATAGTTATTTATCACATTCAATTTGCAGGACAGATGTGTCACATCAGTTCACCTGTAAATGCTGCACAAGCTCTAATGTCTTATGATGGCCTCCATGTTTCAGCTGGTTATCAAACTCATGTGAGAGCTCGGCAGATGGCTCAACAGAATCCTCAAGAACTTTGCTGATGACCACTGTGGTCGTTCTGCTGGATTTCCTGAGCGTGCTTGGGGAGGCCTGGAATCTAGGGTCACTGGGAATCTTACTGTCGGACTTTGCAGGATTGACGCTTTTCGGGATTTTCACTTTGGGTGCCACCTTGGAGAAGTCGGGAAGAGGGTAGTGGACTTGGCCTTGTCCGTATTTGAGTTCGCTGCATGATCTGAAGCCACTTAACCTTGGGATTTCTTCATGTTCATCTGTTAGCTCTGAATTACTGGATCTGCAGCAAAGTTCCGATTGCTCTTCCAGGGCTACTGATTCATCTCTTTCTGAGACATGCTTACTTGTCTGGGAATCCTCTAGTTCCTCCAGTTCCACACTCTCTAGCACTGGAGGCTTACATGCTTGATTCAGCTGACCAACTCGGTGTATCCGTAGACTATTCTCCATAGCACTACTGTGATCTTCACTGTGTCTTGGGGAACAGGGGACTTTGGTTAATAGTGTCTCCTCAACACTGTCAATGAAGGAGACCTCAGGCATGGTCTCCGCTTCGATGTATTTACTGGAGTTAAACAGCTCCTCCTGAGGAAGATGTCTAAGCAGCAGGTCTGTGACATCTGAAGGAGGTTCTCTGTCGTGAGTCCTGGCTACAGTACCTGTGTCTTGACGAGATTTGTACTCCATTGTCTCAATGCAACTTTTGCCATTTTGCAGATCCATGGCAGTGTGGCCAATGATGTCAGCATCTCTGGTGTAACTGCTTCGTATCTCATTAACCTTACCACTTACCATCCTCGAAGCAGAACCATCAACCGTACACTGGTCTTTTAATACAGAATTTGTGTGAGAAGCCAGGGCAATGAATTCACCTTCAAAATGGGTTACTCTTGGGGACTTGTCAGAAAGGGCACAGTTCTCATTGTTGGCAGCATGGCTAGTATCCGTCATGCCAAGGTCTCCATCATATGGAAGGTCTTCCTGGTCTTCATCACTAGCATCTTCAGGTTCATTGCATGTCTGCACCGGAAATCCTTCCATCATAGTCTGTGCAGGGACCCGCCTGTTATACCAGTATCAGACCCACCTTTGGGGTTAGGGTTCCTATTGCCCAAGAAACTGTTGACATCTTGTGTATCGTCATTAACATGAGACGGCTCTTGGTTTCCTACCGATATCAAAAATCAACAAAAATAAAAAACAAACTTACTGGAAATTCCACCCATTTTATAAATACTTCAATAAAAACAATGAGTATTACAAAAAGTAGTATTAAAGTGAAATCTGTTACATATTTGTGAAAGAAAATAGCATTGTATTCAAGATTTGTCTACTATGACTAATATATTTTATAAATAGCTAAAGGCTAATTTCTTAAAGTTAAAACTTGCAGTATATTTGCATAGACTATAACATATGCATACACAATATGTATACAGAACACAAATTAACACTGAACGAAGTGTTTAGTGCTATCTCACCTTTGAGATGGCCGATTGACTCCGAGGTTAAATCCTGCAAAAGGCATAACATAATTTTGTCCTTTATATCATTGAGGTGGATACTATCATCTTCACCAATATTAACAAGGATGCTCTGCTGAACAATCTTCTCCCAGAATACAGGTCCCTCACATTACTCTTTTCCTTATCATTCGCCACAGCCCCCTCTGACATCTCCTACCTGGACCTCCTTCCTGCTCTTTCCTCACCTTTACTCAACTGGCTAATTTGTATGTTGCCAACAAGTGGGAACAAGGCTTACGTGTAAAACATAGTTAATTATTCAGCCGTCTATGCACGATATGGGATGGGGAAAGGGGAGTCTTACAAACAGCGGTCGCTATAAGAAGTTCTTCACCGGTAACCTGTAAATAATGCTAAAGGTCTTAAAGCCATTTCACTGTCTCTTTATACTGATTCTCCAATAAAGCACATTATATTATTAATGGCCTGTATAGTTGCTTATGAACAACTGGACTGTGTAGCATCATAATAAACTCACGCCTGTAATTAGAAACCCATACAGCCGTCTGCCCAAGCGATGTGGTTAACTTACTTTAAGTGAAATTATCCTATGCAATTCAGCTTGTATTTCAAATATCGACTGGAGACCTTAGTCCGCATGCTTTTCGGAACATCCTACAAATACTACAAGGTTCTGCAATGTTAAAATTCGACCCCAACACCAGAATCGAGCCAGCATCACATGACTTAAACTTTCATTAATAATGCAAATGCTGTCGCTGCACGTCTGGCCTGATTGAAGATCGCTGGCTGAAGCGATGAAACCAAGTAAGAGTTTTGTTACCAAGGTAACGTGAAGCTTCCAGTGTCAGGAGTGGATCACTGTATTTTATTTCCTTTATTCTTAGGCTTGCCGACTCTCGCGCATGTGGCGTGACACGCTTTCACATTCTCACGCTCACGTAAGAAATTGTAATAATTCCATTATAAACCTAGAATTAGCTACATCAAATGCGTTGGGGTAGTTTGCAAACCGTATACACGATTTACAAGGTAATGTAACTGTTCCATGTAAATGCGTGTGCAGACTTGTATGAAATTGAAAATCTGACTCCAGCCAGCTGACCAAAGTTAGCAACCCTGTATTCTGAAGGACTCGAAAGATCAGTGTCGTTATAGCCTATGGGCTATGTGTAGCCTATGATACAATATGTTGGATTTAATAAATTACTTGTATTCCATGGATAAATCATGTCATGGTGTCACTCCTACTCGGATGTACCGGTTTGGGTGGATTCAACAGGCTGATTGAGATTGTGAAGGGTGTTCGTTATGCGCGTCACCTCCAGTGTGTAGTGCATTCTCAAACGACCCGTTTCATATTGCCACCTTTAACAAAACTTATGGACGAAAGTCACTAGCGACCAACTAGCAGCAACCAGATTGGCACAAACCCGCCTTAAAGCTCTCCGGACTAACTCAACTCGAAGCTTTCAAATGAGATTGGCTATTGGCTTGTTATTATGAGGCGGGGCTGACTTTGAATATCACCGCCTGATTGGCCAGAGGAGAGCAGACGCTACCATTGAGGCGGGCTTTCTTTGAACGAGGTCGTCTGATTGGCCAGCTGTCGCTACCATTGTTTGGTGGGTCGAATCTAAAAAGTTGTGCAAATTAATGGCGGAATCTGTAGTGTAACGGCTGTAGTTTCTTTGTATTTTTTACTTTTATTTGTATGACGGGTAACATAATACTGAAGCTAAAAAATTAGCAACGACAAGCGGATACACGAAGCTTAAAGTAAGTTTTTGAAATGCAGAATAAAATCAGATTTAAAAGCATGCTAATCAGTTTGTTCGGTTTGTTCACTAGTGCAACAATACTGATTGCAAAGTGCGGTGAATTAGTTCACTAGTTTTTTGGTGTGCATTCTGTTGTTTTGATGATGCCTTATGAATTAAAAATTAGTCGGCTGGATAAGTGCACTTGACTTTAAAAAGGCTACTTATCGAGTACATGTTTACGTACAACGAGTATTTTCAAAATATAATGTAGTAATTAAAAATTTAAGAATGTCTCTTCTGGCCTTTTCTCCAGACGGCGAGTTCGGTAACTAAATCCAAAATTGTAATACTATATTTCGGGACGGGTTGCCTAGATCACATTTGATTTTGCAGTGAAGGTACCCTGACCTCCTGAACTGTCAAATATCTTAACTGTCCGATTTGTAATGCTGCCGTTGTTCGTCGTCTTGAGGATTATATTGCTGCTCTTATTATATATGATTTACCAAGACAATGTGTATAACTTTGTCCTTTTACAGTTTTGGACCATTAAGACTTTGAATTTGGCTTGTTTCATGCTATCTCAGACTTAAACACAGGGAATTTCTAAGTGGTGATTCTAATTAAAAAGGCGCAGGTAATTCGGTGACCGAAATGAGCCACTTTCCCAGCCTTTAAAGTCACTGACGTCATTAGTATGCTTGTAAAACGTGCTTAGAAACCATGTCATACGCCTGAAGTTTGGCCCCAAAAGCCACTGGCTGCAGCGGTGCCATTTATGATTGACTCCACGAAGGCTGCTTATGAAAGGGATCTTTTGTGCGGGTTTAGCCTGTTTAAACGGTCATATTTGGCCAATTACATAGTGTTGCTTTGCGTGGAGCACACGCCCTACTGGCACCCAGTTCTGGAAAATCACACATGGTCCGCATTATAGGGTCTAAACTTCACGTGGGAATAATGACTTGGAACAGCCATTTTCAGACATCTTCGCTGGGTTATAATGTATTTTCCAACGTTATAGCAGTGTGTGGGAGGGAATGAGCTATTTTTTTGTGTACAGATATGTTTAATAATTGTACACTCCTATCAGAGGTGGAAAGTTCAGGTCCAGAAAGCACAGCTCTAGATCAAGCCACAGAAGACTTCCCTCGTCCAGCGTCATACGTTATCGTGCCTGTTCGTGCAAAGCGTTTTCGTTTAATTCTGGTTCTTTGATTAGTGATTAGTGTGCCCTGCAATGGGTTGGCACCCCGTCCTGGGTACTGCAGCTTTTAAGGTCATCTTTTCACGATACCTATACTAACTCATAAAATTTATTATGAGTATTATTCAGTATATTGTTTGTGGTATCTTGACTGTAAGTCAGTTTAATTTTGAAAATAAGCATTGTGGTTCTGTGCTGAGCAGAATGTCATTGTTCTTGAAATCATATTTAGATATGTTTCAGGTGTTATTTGTTTGCAGTGTGGTAATTCAGTTAAAATCTCATGGAGAATGTATGCCTATTGGCTTAAAAATGGACGTTTTCGTTTGTAGTGTGACCTATTTCATGGAGGATAAGCTCCGAGTGCCTTGATCAGGTTAAAGCCGATTAGTGCTGATTTACAAAAGTGATGACTCATCTTCAATAATCTTCTTCAATGTCATTTGAAATTTTCAAACAAATTCTGCTTTTCTGGTGTTTTCAGTCACACTTGGGGATGCATGACTCCTTAGGCATTTAAAATGCATGCAAAAGATCAATAGTTAACTGAGCTGAAACTGTAGCTTTTAAATTTGATATATTCAGGTAATTTTGATATGAATGTTGCATCATTTGGTATGTTAATGGAGGCTTGGGAAGCATCCCAGCGCATGAGCAAAAGGCAGAAATTTGAATGAGGCTTTTATTACTGATTGTGGGCGTGCTGTTGGCTGAGAGTTCCAAATAACTGCCTGGTGTTGGAGACCTTTTGCTGCACACTTCTATCCCTGAACGAATGGAAAATCCTGCCATGCACAACTTCCAGACACGCTTTTCAGCTTCCGTTTCCAAATCCACGCTCTGCTCTTCCTCGCACTGGGTCACTCTGACTTGTCTGTCATATAGAATCCTACATAAAGCAAATGCCTGAATGATTTTTTTTTTCCGTCTCTTTGGCTGATTCATTCCATTGCTTGTTTTATTTAGAGACTCTACTCATCTGCCGTTACGTAACCAGTGTGGGTTGTGTGGCAGCGATTCACTGATAATTAATAGAGCTGCAGAAAAGGCCCCCAAATTCAGCTTTTCAAAATCTCCACCTCCTCACCTTAGCCACAAAAAAACCCTTTGATTCCCAATACAACAGAAACGTCTGTCCCATTCTCAGGTCCCGCCATCGCAAAGCTTCGGGCCTTTGCTGAAATCCCCATGGTTACATTACGGTAGAACCTTTTGTGGCTAGTGCAGCCTCCCTGTGATTGACAGACCTTTCCGCTGCTGCCGTGCTTGTGTAAATGGGAGGGTGTTGCTATGGCGCTGCCGTTTGAGAGCGAGGCTTCACCTACAGCATCTTCTGTTCCCTTTGCAGAGTGCTGCTGGCAAGCTGGACAAAAACAAACAAACAAAATAAAGCCATTTTACGGGAAGACTCTGGCTCTTTGTTCCAGGAGCCATGCTCCTCCCCTTGACAGTACAGCTTTTGGGAAGACTGCATGTTGACCTGCGGTCTTTAGGCTCCACCTACTGAAGCTCTTCTTGAACTTTATCCGGCAGCCAAACAAGATCATCAGCTGGAGTTTACCGGGTTGTTTTTATTTTTTTTCCCTCCCTCTTTTTTTCTCCCCTTTTCCATTTTTGATTCGTAGGGATTTCACTAGGATTTTCCGACATATTATGCACCTGAATGGATGAAAGTGGTATTCTGATTAGCATGCGGGATGAGGACCAGTCCTTTCATGTCCGCTACAGGTAGGCGAACAAACACACCGTGTCTTTCCTCTCTGGTTCTCAACTCTGGCATCTTCCGTGTAGCATGCGTTCGGAAGCATGTTCTCGTTGGTTCCGATTCCATGTACAAGTTTGCTTAGAGTAGCTATAGTACGCTTGTGGTGGGAGTGGTTTGCATGTTTTGACTGTGTTTTGCTGTTTGTATAAGGAAGCCGTTGAATTTGGTCCATAGATATTTTAGTTGCCAGTGGCTGCTTGGCGTTTGGCGGTAGAGTGTGAGATCCATTTACGGAATATTGATGCTTGTGGTGTTGACAGATTGCATTGGGGATATAACAACAAAAATATTAGGAATCCTTAAGCAAGATGGGAAATACCCGCAGATATACCTGTCTTGCTTATTTATTGTTTGACTGGGTATTTGCTCAGTCTAGAGCCTAAAACTGACACCACACACCTGCTTGTGCTGAAACTTAATGAGGCAACGAAAGCCTTGCTGTGAAGCTGTCCATGGGGCCTGATGACACTCAGGTCTTTCAAACTTTAATGGCGTCCTAATTTATTAATAATGGCGTTGAATCATTAAATTCAAATATTTGCCATATCCCATCTCTTGGGTTTTCCCTCAGCAAGGATAATTACATCTCAGAACAATGATAGTGTGAAGAGGTGCTGTGTCTGCATGGAGCATAGAATCTGCTGGGTATTTTAACATTCTATTTAATTTTAATTTCTTCATTTTTCTTTTGGTTGTTGTGAGATCTGTCTGCCTTTTCACCCCAGGAGACAAGCGCTCATTCTGGTCCCTAAATGTAATCCTTGTGAATACTTTTATTCTTCTGCAGTGGTAGTTAATATTTCATACAGTGATCAAGGCAGGCATCAGTGCTTATAAACCTACATACTTTGTTTTGTAGGGTTTCTCATCACTGATACTAACTCCTTGATGTTTTAAATCCTTTAGCTAATACCCTTGAATTATAGCAGTGTTTGTGTGATTAGTTTTTATTAATAAAACAAATACATTTCGGTAAATAAATCACTTATTTGGATTAAGGGTTTATGCAAAATATTTGGAAGTGTTCCTTTTTCTGTCTAAATGGGTTTCTTTTTTGCTAGGGGAGTCTCTTAAAAATGGTTATTGTAGGGTTATGCTCATTAGTCAGATTCCGTTTATTACAGGTTAATGGAGAAAAATTTCCACCTGTTGTTTTTGCTTGTGTGTTGCTACTTTTTTTTTTTACAGTCTATTCCTGTTGCATCAAATAACTGGTGGGGGTTTCCCTGGGTGACTGCAACTGACAGATGCCATTACATGTCCTGGAGATGAGCGGGTAATCGGGTTAGTGGGACTTAAATGAGCCGGTCAGGCATTCCACTGGGCATCCTGCACAATCTCCTGGGGGCATTCTGCATGAGCTGGCAGGACCTCCTCCTGTGGGGCCGTTCGGGCTGGCCACGGTGGCGGCTTCCCCCTTAACACCTGTTCCATAGCTGAATGTGTGCCATGTGACTCCAGCTCGTGTGTGAGCCAACAGGTGGACCCTCAGTGTTTGTCTTTTGTTTCTGTAGAAACATGGCATTTGTGGATATCCGGAGGTCTTATTCGGTGGAATTCTCTGAGTTTCTGTTGGTCTGTCATCGTGTTTGATCTTCCTTCATCACACATTGCAATTGCAGGCATAAGTTCCAGATAGTGGGTACCCAGACTGGGCAAGCATTCTTCAAAATCATCAATTACCTTGAACCTGTAAATTAGTTTTGTTGATGTAAAGGTCAAATAGCAGTTGAAACTGAGTGGTTCTGCTTCCTCTATGGATGCATCCAGGCTAATAATCGGTTACTGCAGGCTGTATAACAGGAACTGTCTCACTTGCTCCTTTGTTACGTGGGGGGGGGGGGGGGGGCGGGGGGGGGGGGGGGGGGGGGGGGGGCGGGG
>JAODJX010000047.1:7105693-7119420 GCA_026776945.1 Isichthys henryi
TGTTCTGCTAGCATTTTAAGAAGTGACTTCACAGGCAAAATGAATTTCACAGTGAAGAAAATCCTTTGTTTTCAGTCAGCAGGTTCTTTTCTTTTTTAATTCTCAACTTTATTTCACTGGTTCCCCTTACAGCTTATGTATGTTTATGCACAGTGCACAGAGCTGTTCTGTCACGATAACATTTCGCTGCCATTGCACTGTACAACTCTGCACGTGACAAATGAAAATCTTGAATCGGCAGCAAAATAAGAAGCAGCAAAAAGTGAATGCCTGCTGATCACTGTAGCACACAGAAGGAAATAGGTTATCGATTTGGGTTGTTAATTGATCGATTTTTAAACTGAAGTTTCTTGGTTGATAATATTCAGTTCGATTTCAGTTCAGTTTTATTTGTACAGTGCATTTTCACAGCATTACATTGTCTCAAGGCGCTTTAAATTATCCCCACCCAAAGCCCCCAGAGAGCAAGCCAGAGGCGACAGTGGCAAGGAAAAACGCCCCTAGAAGAAAGAACCCTTGGGAGGAACCAGACTCAAAGGGGGAGCCCGTCCTTTGACGTCCCAGAGGAAGTCAAATGAGCAAGAAGTCCTGATTCACACTCTCCCAATTTTAACATTTGGAGTCTCAAGGCAGGGGGCAGGCAGGTGCTGGTGTTGCTTCTGATGGGAGGCTGAACAGTGATACTACCTAGAAGTGTGACTTTACTTTGGCCTAACTTGCCTGGCAGGATGGAGGCCTCTTGCCTGGAGCTCGCCCTGGAGGGAGAGCGGCTCTGCAAGGTGGGGGACTACAACGCTGGCGTCTCCTTTTTCGAGGCAGCCATCGAGGTCGGCACCCAGGACCTCCAGGTCCTCAGTGCTATCTACAGCCAGCTGGGAAATGCCTACTTCCATCTGCATGACTACACTAAGGCGCTGGAGTACCACCATCACGATTTAACCCTAACTAGGTAAATGTAGGGCACTGCTGGTCCTGGGTGAGCTAATCTGTGTGCGAGATTCTGTTTTAAAACCTGCTGAAATATTTCTGTAACATGCTTAGATAGTATGAAATCCTGTCTGTGCTGTATTTCCCCAGGATCAGAAATGAAAACAAGCCTTTAGTTGATTTATAAAATGTTATTTGTCCCCTTCGCCAGTTTCAAATGGGTTTCAGTAAGATTTATTATGCTATTTCAGAACAATCGGAGATCGACTCGGAGAAGCGAAAGCCAGTGGCAACTTGGGAAACACGTTGAAGGTCCTTGGGCGGTTTGACGAGGCGGTGGTTTGTTGCCAGCGGCACTTGGATATTGCCCAGAATCTCCACGACAAGGCGGGTGGCTGGAGTGTTGTTTTGAAAGCTCCTTATTTTGGTAGTTATGTTTATTCGTTGTGGCGTATCGTATAATATGCTGTGAGGGCTGTTTCTCTCCTGATAGGTCGGGGAGGCCAGGGCACTTTATAATTTTGGGAACGTTTACCACGCCAAAGGCAAGAGCATCTGCTGGAACGGGGCCGACCCGGGAGACTTTCCCGATGAGGCTATGGTGGCTCTCCGGAAGGCAGCCGACTACTATGAGTGAGTCCTGACATCTGCGTCCAAGGTCTCCGGACTTGTTTACTTGCCCCCAATGAAGACCGGACATGGTCAAGGGCTCCGAGCACTTAGGAAGCACTCAAAGTATCAGGAGAACCTGCTTAAATCAATAAATATCAGTCGGCAACGATGCTTTCACCTTTGACTGATTTCACCCTGCTGGTCTAGTAAAAGATGATTGCGGGTCCCCCCTAGACTATAAAGGAAAAAAATTTGTCCTAAATATATCCATCCATCTTCCACCTGCTTATTCTCGTGAGCATTGTGGGACCTAAACATTACCTTCAATCCTGTGTCTCAGTATCGATTTCTGTTGTTTGTGTTTCAAGGGCAAACTTGCTTATAGTGAAGGAAATTGAAGATAGGGCCGCACAGGGACGGACGTATGGGAACTTGGGTAACACGCACTACCTCCTTGGAAACTTCCAGAATGCGGTTGTATCTCATGAGCAGGTACGTTAGCAAACTGCACATCGCATAGGACATTCTGTCTTTTCAAGTTTTACGTTCGGTTATTAAAATACCGAAGTGAAGGGATCCTGTTTCCAAAACGAGAGGTTTGTGTTGAAAATCTTCTCTTTGACTCATTTTAGCGTCTTTTAATCGCCAAGGAGTTTGGCGACAAGGCAGCGGAGAGGCGGGCATATTGCAACCTCGGAAATGCGTTTATTTTCCTGGGGGAATTTGAAGTCGCTGCTGATCATTACAAGTAAGGCACCTCCCCTTGTGCCATGCGGCTCAGGCGGGATTTCTGGCCGGGCTGCCCCGCTAAATTTGCTTTGGGTGATATAATGGTGATGATACACAGGGCAACTTTATGAGCAGTGTTGCCAGGCAACTGCCAACCAGGTGAGACGAAGGGCAATTGATTTGGATCTGGATGATCGTGAAAGTTGCCCACTGCCGATTTTACAGTTTTTCAGATGAAAATTTGGGAAAGTGGAAACACTGGAAGTGCACAGTGTTTGCTAACAAAAACTGGTCTGTCGCTTTCGTGATGCTTCTTAATTTTGAGCTGGCCTCACCACCTCTCCCACCCTCCAAACCCTGGCTGGCAGGAAGACCCTACAGCTCGCCAGGCAGCTCAAAGACAGGGCGGTGGAGGCGCAGGCCTGCTATAGCCTGGGAAACACGTACACACTGCTGCAGGACTACGAGAGGGCCATCGACTACCACCTCAAGCACCTCATCATCGCACAGGACCTCAATGACAGGTTGGGCGAGCAGCTTCTCTCTGCCCTGTAATTTCCCATCTGTGGCCCGAACGTTTGGATTATGTTGTGTTTTGCGTCACTAACATCTAACTCTGTAAATGGTTTTTCTCGTATGGTTTCCCTGACGCTTTCGCCTGCTTGTTGAAGCCTAGCATGTGTTTATGTAAACTCAGAATTGGAGAGGGACGAGCATGCTGGAGTTTGGGAAACGCCTACACTGCCCTGGGGAATCATGATCAAGCCATGCACTTTGCAGAGAAACATCTGGAAATCTCCAAAGAGGTACATAAACTGACTGCAGTTTTCCTTCCTGCAGTTGGTCTTCCAGCAGTCTGAAGTACACAGTACAGCACTGTAAGATTTCTGAAAGTTGCGACCAATGTTTCTCAGCTTTGTCCTTGGGAATCCCCCAGACAGTCCATGTTTTTGCTACTGGGAGCTGAGAAGAAGCAAAAACACGGACCATCTGGGAGTTCCTGAGGACCAGGTTGAGAAAAACTGGTTTAAACCACTGGACACACAGTTCTATACTAGACATTGAATCTGACATTTGAGTATTTTTTTTTATGGCCGTACTTAAGTCTAAAAATAATTTTATTTGATACAAAGTATAGGCTTTCATGTTTATCATTTTTGGTGTAACTGAAAGTTGCATTTCTGCGTTAGACCGGAGACAGAAGCGGTGAGCTCACAGCCAGAATGAATGTCTCCGACCTCCAGATGGTCCTGGGTCTCACCTACAGCTCCAACAACTCAGTTCTATCTGACAGCAAGGAGATTGACGGCCTTAATGGTAAATCCACAGCCTGCTTACTGATGATGATTTTGTCATCATCGAGGTTCCTATCTTCAGTTGAGCTCATATCAGTTAGGAATTTTGCTAAAAAAAAATTTGTGCCCCAAGTGCAATGTGCATAGAAACCAGGCTTTTTTTCGTGGATTTAAGGATAAACGGGGCCTTGAAAAATACGAGAGTGCTAGATCACCTAATTTTATCTTGTATAATTTGATTTTTGTATAGTATGATTTTTTTTTTCCCCCAAGCAAGAGGACGTGCAAGCAACTTGAATGGAGTTATCCACTGTCGGTAATAATGTGGTAATCGGGTCAATGATTATTCTCATTAAAAGAGATAGAATATATTGGCCCCCCTCCTTCCCACCCTTCTGTGCAAGGCATGGGGGCAACCCAGCGTGGCCATGTACCCACCCATACACACGCTGTGATTCGGCAACTTCAGCATGTTTTTGGAAACCCCTCGATGCCACATGGAGAACATGCGAACCCTACACACACACTGGCAGGGATTTGAACCCTGGTCCCAGAGGTGGGAGGCAGCAAAGTTAACCACTGTGCTATCATTCCGCCAACAGTTAAGTCATTTAAATTAAAAAATAAGTCATGATAAATAGTTATTTTAAAATAAGGTCGGGCAGCAGCCATGCAATAACTTTTTAAAATTCTTTTTTACACTGTTTGGTTAAATTTAAAAATTTGATTTTTTTTTTTTAAGTTAAATTGAGCGATATTACAACATTTCTTACAGATTTCTCGTCAGAATGAAAAGCGGTCTCGCGAAGGCGCTGCAGATCAGCTGCTGCAAGCATGGCGGTGTCTGACTAAATTATCGTAGTAGATGCCAGACACACTTTTATGTGTTTGTGTGGCAGCATTTTGGGTATAAACGGCGAAAGGGTGACAAAACACGAATCATCTGTAAGCATTGTAGGAAAATAACGCCGTACACAGCAGCTAACGCTACTACTACGCAAAGCCATTTGCAGCACCATCGTCGCTCTTCACTTAAATACCAAGAAAAGTTTGTTTTATTTATATTTATGTTCAATTGAGAAGTCAAATAGGAGCGAAGCCTGTCATTTGAGTTTGTGGTGAAATGTTTTACGGTGCTACATATTTGTTCTGTTCTTTACTGCATATGATGATGGTGATAAACACATTTCACCATACATCTGCATTATTTAGCATTTTTTTGTCTTTCAAATTAATCAAAAGGTTCCTTCCCAGTAATATATTTCCTCTTTGAAGTTTTCGTTGAAATATTGTCTCGTCTTGTTCTCGAGAACCCAATATCGTGTCATCTCGTGGGCTGAGTATATCGTTATACCCCTACTGCTTAACTACAAAAAATATGTGTAGCACACTATTGCTACCAATCAAGTGAATAACCGGAGATTAACGAGTATTACCGACAGCGGACTAAACTGTAACCAGTGTAACGATACAATCTCCACTTTGTGTACCTGCAAAAAAAAGTTAAAGAACAAAAATATTCTTTGTTGCTGTTTCCATTTTATTTTCAACAAAGTTTGGGTGTAATTTAATATAATTTTGATAATGTAGAGTTACAGACTTTGATCTTAAGCAACCTCTAGACATTATGAAACTATGAAAAATTGACAGGAAAACCTTTATGGTGGCCCATCTCCTTATTCAGAGTTGCAGTCACTATTTACTAAAAAGAATAAAGAATTTGAAAAGGGAAACGGGTGGTCTGGCTTGCTGTTTCAGGGGCGCGGGCGAGAACTGGGAGACGTCACAGCATGGAGAATCTGGTACTGATGAAGTTAACGCCCGACAAGGTGAGTGTCTGCCGTCTCCTCGCCGCCTTACTCAGTTTCTGCTCTTTAAATGGAGTCACTTGGGACAGTTCTTGTCCAATCATTTTTTTTTTTTTTTTGTTGGTGACAATTACCCAACAAGTTTGCCAGAAGTTGATTTATAGGGTGCCAGATTGTAGATTCAACTCACTGTGTGCATCCTTCAACGAAAGGCACACTCAAAGTGGAGTAGTGACATCCTGACCAAACCCTCCAAGCCCACCCTGGCAAAAGCCTCCTCCAAGCTCTTCTTTGTCAACCGCTTCCGGAGCAAGAAACACAAGAACCACAGCTCGTCCAGCAAAGTCCTGCAGGACACCAGCAACACCCTGCCGCAGTCTGAAATGGACATACAGGATCCACAGAAGGTGAGGACAGACGGGGCCTTCCCTCTCTGCCGCTAGAGCTTGTGTAGCTTTGTGAAGGACAAACCACGTTTATAACCTGGTGCCTGTTACTTGAGGAAATATTAAGCCCCACCTAGAATCCAAGATGCAAGTTTTGACTATGAAACCAAGGGACTAGATTGATCTCACCCAACATGTCTTCAGAAGCCCATTTCGCACATAACGATGTGATATATTGATGGTGTCCTGACCGGGCCTGCAGAGGGTCAGCCCTGACATGCTGAGCGACGAGGGCTTCTTCGACCTGCTCAGCCGCTTCCAGAGCAACCGCATGGATGACCAAAGGTGCTCCATCCAGGATAGCAAGAGCCACAGCTCAACATCCCCAAGCCCCCCCGCGCCACCTCAGGGAGTGCGGAAATGTGAGTGCCACGACTTATGGAAGTCCTCTAGAAGTTTCTCAACCTGGTCCGTAGGGACCCCCCCAGAAAGGAGATGGGAGGGAACAAAAACATGGACTGTCTAGAGGTCCCTGGGAACTTGTCTGAGAAACATTGCTCTGGATTCTGTTTTACAGAAGCCTTTCATCATCGCTGGGTTCCAGAGTCTAGAGTGTGTTAAAGCTATGACGAAAGACTTCTGTAAAACAATTATTTCAAGTTTCAAAGGATACATCAATTACAAATTGTACTTTTGGATACTATGGAACATCAGCCTAAATGAGAAACGGCCTTATAGAACTGAAAACGCACCTAAAATCTAGCCTTTACCTTCCCTAAAGTACTCAGTCTACAACATAATCACACAATTGTACTTTAAACTTTTCGGTCTTAGTACTCTATAATCCCATATTACCTTTAACATAAATGTGCAGAGTGAAGGAAACATGACTTATTATTAAGGACAAACAAATGAGACCAAAGCCTGACACACAGTGGTACCTTTCTATGCCCCCCAGCCGAGTCATTAGGGATTTCACCGCGTAACGAGCAGCTGCTGGACCTGGTGGCCAGCTCGCAGAGTCGGCGTCTGGACGAGCAGCGAGCCAGCAGCTCCGGCTTCCCCGGCCTGCGGATCAACCAGCAGAACGGCCAGTCCGTGCTCAGCCACCTGATGGCCAACGCAGAGCCCGACGACGACTTCTTCGACATGCTTGTGAAGTGCCAGGTACGGCTTTGCCCTGATCTGGATTTTTAAGAGAATTCCACTCGAGGTTTGCAGTTCGCTTCAATTAGCTTAGGTTGGCTGAATTGGTGCATTTAACATAGCAAACCTGTAGAAAAGTGCTCTAACAAGACGAGCGTCGACGTCATCTTGAACACAATGGCCTCGCCACAGGGCTCCAGGCTCGATGACCAGAGGTGTGCTCCACCCCCACCGGCCGCCACGGGCCCCACGGTCCCGGACGAGGACTTCTTCAGCCTCATCATGCGCTCCCAGGCCAAGCGGATGGATGAGCAGCGCGTCACCCTGCCCTCCACCTCCAGGTGGCCTCCCTCAAGCTGAAGCTCTGTGTGCGTTTTGGAACAGGTGCTTGGAGTACAGTAAAGCAGAACGCGCACGTGAAGGCCTTCTGACGGCTCAGAGCAGCATGCACTGGATTATCAAGAAGGTGCACAAACCCAACCTCCAGCAAACGCTATTTACTGTACAGAATTTTAAATCCCTAAAAATAGCATAATTAACTTCAATATTTCCCTATTAATTGAATTTGCACCATATATTGTTTAAATGTAGATGAAATTGTAGAAGTTGGACATTATATTGTTGGGGGGAAAATATTGTACAGATAATGGGCTCCTTTATACTTCGGTTAAGACAGAGGAATAAAGCCTCATTCTAAGGGCCAATCTTTTATTAAGTAAGAGCTCTGGGGACCTGCATTTCATTATTGTAACACAACATCGTGCTGTATTTTAAAAGGTCCATCAATTCACGTATCTGCAATTGCCGTGACGTGAGCAATGACAGACATTTAAATGCCACATCCATGTACCGTTGTCCATAACCTTTTTAGTCGGGACTCAGTCCTTCATTTCACTTCACTTCACATTTACTCCCGCGGGGCAGTCCCTCAGACACAGGGGGAGGTCTCCTGCGTTGGTGTGCTAATGGGCGGCGCTTGTTCCCCGGAAGAGGCGGTGTTGCCCTCATCAGCCGGTACATCTGGCACCTGGACACGAAAAAAAAAAAGTTTACATCACATCGTACTGCCTCGAATTAAATACGACGGAGCGGGGAACTGGATCCAAGTGGAGGACTGTGCTGTACTGTTTCGGAGCGGAGAATTCACGGGGTGTGACAGTTTTGTGTTAGAGTAAGATCCCTGTGTGGTCATTTATACTCAGCACACAAGGATATTTAAAGGGGAATTGTGCTGAAGTTTGAGGCACATTCATGGTCACCATAGCAACTGGTAGTTGGCAGTCTGCAGCTCTGTTGGTTAGGCTTCTGTGACCGGTTCACATCCCGGGGTGGGCAGAGTTGCACTGGGTCCCTAAAAATGAATGGCCCAGGGGGTGCTGTATAAATGACCCCAGGCTTTGTTCTCACCTGTGTGTATATATAATGTGCGTGTGTGTCTCTCAATGGAGAACAAGATGAGATATATGAAAACTAAAAAAACTCCTATGTACCTGTACAAACTGCAAATAAAGTGTCACTTCATTTTTCATTTAAAAGGAACGGTGACAGTAAATCTCCACCCAACCACAAGCACAAACAATCCATAGCTGCTTTAGATCAATAATCAGAGGTCTGTTATGGCGCTTAATTATTTTTATTATTTTATATGTGAGCACAATGCGCAAATATGATGGGCTATAATGTTAGAAAGACCCTGTAACAGACGGGAGGGGGTGTCACTGACGCAGAGTGAAATCTGAAGGATGCAGAAGTACATGGCCAAAGACAGTAGATAGGTGTCGTCATTTTTAAGGGGACAGCTCACTAAAGTTAGCAGCAGGACACGTGGCACTGCACTATTTAACGTCGGTATCGGTATGTTATTGCACAGCCCTAGTGAAACAATGCAAGTTCAGCCCAACCGAGACCTAAAGCAAGAAACAAACTTACGCTTAGAAGAAAAAAAAAAAAGCCGGTTGCAACAGACAGGTTTTGGCTATAGCCTGTGAAGACTGCCCCCTCCTGTAAAATAAAGGAACTGCAAAGAAGGAATTTGTAGCTAGGCCATCAAGGCTGTCGGCAATTTCCTTACCATGAGAGGGAATAAACAATGGTAAGCGCTTGTCACATCTGACCATCCACACAAGCTGGGAAGCTGGACTTCAACGGCTGACATTCTGGCTACTGGTGGCGAATTAACGGGCAACGCTTGTGGAACGCTGCGCTATAATAGCCGAGAGAGGCATCGGAAACATAGGCTAGGAGGCTGAGTGTGAAATCATCAATCTCCGTTATCCTGCTTTGTGTGTTCCCTAACCCTACTAGCAACAAAGACAATCACCGGCTAGTCACTGCAAGATACCGTCACCGGTCTGATATTGTCGATTACTGATAATACCGTCATCATATCAACACCCCTTTGTTGACATGGTTAATTAATTAAAGCTTAGTAATTGAATAAGGTGTAGTTACAAAAAACCCTTTAAAAAGTCACAGGAATACATTTTTGCTGATGCATGTAAATCCAAGGACATAAGTTCCAAATCATTAAATGCAACATAAAAGACTGATTTCATAGAACTGACTTCTGGATGATTTCCTACTTACGGGTGTGTTTTGGTTCGTCTGAGGACACTGCGCCGGCTGTTCAGATCGCGACCCGCTCTCGCTGGAATTGCTTCCGCAGCGCCTACCCTTCCTCTCTTCTTCAGTGACACCTGCTGTTGGCAGTGGGCTCTCCAGCGCCTGTGCGTCAGGTTGGTCTCGGCCGTCCATGTCGTCCTCGCTGGAGATGCCGGCGTAGCCCACGTTTTCCACGGAGTCTCCAGGCTGAGGGTCTTCACTGCGTCTGCCCGGCCTCCTGCCATGATTCGCCATTCTGTCCCTATCATGGTTCATCAGTCTTTGAGGTATCTGGGCCTGAAGGTTTCTGTCACCCCCTGCTAAAGCATCACCCTGGAGCATGCGGACACCGTGTTCCTCAACAGCAGGCTGGTGTGCATCCCTATCCCTGCCCCTCAGCGGCCTCATCAGGCCATGCTGGATGACTGTTTGCGTACTTCCGTACAAGAAGACCTTTAAATAGATAAATTATTAAATAAATGTCTTGCTGAAGACAGATGTTTGTTTCTGGATCTCACGGGCTGCTTGTGGCTTACCAGGATGCACAGCACGATGGTGATAAGAACAGGAATCTGAAGCGTGACGGGCAGGTCCTTGAGCAGGGCCCTCAGAAACTCACTGATGCCCTGTCCCACGTGCTTCAGCGGCTCTGTGAAGAAGGTGGTGATGGTGACGGCGATCGCCTGAAAAGAGAAGCCAGCCATCAGCAGAGAAGCAGCACATATGGTGCCGAGTCACGACGTCGCCATTTGCAATACTTGCCTTGTTTGGTGGCACGAGGAAGATGGGGTTCACCAGGAGCACCTCGTAGTATTTCTTACAAGGGTCATCCTGTAACGTCCAAGTGCTTCTGAACCACTCTATACAAGCCAGAGAAAAACAACTGCATGGCAACACTGATACACGGACAGCAAACTAGGTAACTCCCAAATAATGTGTGAGTGGCGTAACATGACCCTACCCATCAGGTTGTCTTTCCAGTCAATCTTTACCCCGGTGCATTTATCATTCACACTCTCCATCTTGGCGATGTTGTTCTGGTGCTCGGCAAAGGCAATCTGCAAATACACACAGACACCAGAACATGTGCCGTCAATTTTTTAAATCCTGTACGGCAGTCCTGGGCAAACGCCTGGCCTATGTGATTAATAAAATGCATTTAAAAATCTATTGTACCTCGCAAGGAACATAAAAAATAAAATGACCCTTTTTGACATGGTGAAACTCAGATCTAGTCCTCCACAGAAAATAACTGCCCAGGTCTGTTCTACTGCACGAATGTTTTCCCTTAATGCTGGGTATGCTGTACCTTATAAAGGTAGAACCAGTTCCAGACAATGCTGATGAAGAAGCTAACTGCAAACAGCCGCTTGAACTGCATGAACCAGGACACTCTGGACCATATCTCGGAGCATATTATTAATACTATGATTAACAAACAGCTGAAAACCTAAATGGGGAAAAAAAAAGGCAATTCAGTAAACCGAATACAGTCCAGTGATACAATTTTAGCCATTACATTCACAAGATTAATGACATTTAAAAAAATATTATAAGAACATAGAATAGTGCAAGTTGACTGTCACTGCACAAAAGACAATAAAATGCAATAAGCAAATGCCCAAGTGATACTTCCAGGGAAAAAAAATATAAATTGTATAAAAAAAAAAATATGTAGATAAAGGAATGTGAATGAACGAGATATTAAGCGTGATATGACTTCAGAGCTGTCACGGTTACATGATCAAACTCAACTGCTCGATTATTAATCACTAAATTCTAATTCTAAGGTGGCAATATGACGGAAGGAAGCCGGTGCATGAACGACGAGGCTCCAGATTAAGAGCGAAAGCGTCATCCGTGTGGAAGCACTTCACATTCAAAGAGAATGAAAATGCAGTCTGTCAGTATTGCAAAACATAAGTATCACCACAGCACGACTGCAATGCAAAAACATCTTAAAAGAAGATATTCAGGTTAGAGGACTCACTCAGTAATGCGGGGTTAGCGATAGATAAGTGCCGTTTTAGCCTCTCGGAGTAGCCTTGCCTGTTTCCCTACTTTCTATGATTCCTCTATGTCAAAATAATCACTGGTAAAACTAAGGTAAGTCGGTAGTTGAATTGTTAACTGCGGTGCCGACAAATCATCTGCTTTTGCTAAATATCTCTAATACAAAGTAGTTCAATACAGAAGACCAATGTCGTTTTGTGACCAGTTCTTGTTCGATCCTCTCCTCTTTGGCCATTTATGTTAATTTCTCACGAAGACGCTGTATTGTCTCTGACGAGACGAAACTGCCATTTACTCTCCGCAACTTAATTTACTAATAAAAATGCTACTTTTACAAGCACAAATATGAATGTAAGATATCTACAATGGGAATCTTACTAGCAAAATGATCAATTTTATTAATAAGAATTGTATTCTGTATTTATTTTGAATTCATATTCTTAGCAGTCACAGCCCTAAAATTATAAGAAATGTGGAAAATTATAGGAACGTAGATAAAGGAATGTGAATGAACGAGATATTAGGTGTGGTATGAATTCAGAGCTGTCACGGTCAACAAGGGTAATTCGTACAAAGTCAAATATAATGACTCTGACCAAAATTTTGTAGATATTTGTGGTTTATTTCAAAGAAAACTGGTCAAAGAAAATCTGCCTACATGATAGCAGTGTAACCAACCATATGTTCTCACCGTATAAAAGTCTTTGTACAAGAAAACAATAATAAAATAGCAGTGTGTCCTTACCCCCATAACAGTACTGAGCTCCACATAAAAAGTGTCTTCAAATCTCCACTTCCATGCCTCATAGTCGTGATGTTTGAAGTTGAAGAGTATCTTGCTGAGGGCATCGTCCAAAGCCCCAGTTTTCCAGCTCTCATCCCCGTCGATAAGCCGCTGTATTTCACCGACAGCCTGACGCGACAGACTTACTTCGGCATCATAGTGAACAGCTTCTTCATTGGGCTGGGGGAGAAAGCGAGAGGTGACGGCAGCTTTCAAAACTCATTCAGGAAAAAAGTAATTTTTAAGAACCCCCTACTTACAAGGCCCAGTTTCTGGATTTCCTTCAGGAGTTTGGTGAGATATCGCTTAAAAACCGCCCCGCAGGGTGACTTTTGGGAGGAAGATGCAATGTTCTTTTTCTGTTCTTGCACCTGAAATCGTAAGTCGCGCATTCTAAACATATGTACATGTTGCAGAGCAACGTAATGACTTCGTTTAAAATATCATGTTCAAAAGCATATAATCAATTAAAGGAAACGTATTTGGGGGAAAACAACGAGCAAATAATTACACCGACCTCCTTTTCCAGCATGGCGAGTTTCCTGCTGCACTCCGTTGTGTCTGGGCATGGGGTCATATCGTTCAGCTTTTCAGTGAACTCCCTCCTTTTGGTAGGTACACTCTCGTAACTTTTTACCTGTTAAATTAAGAAGTTACAGGCTTCATTTTAGTTACGATATATGCACAAAAATGCAAAACGAAGCGGGACACTCTACCTCTGGAGGTTTCTTCATAGTTTTACTGGTAGCGTCGTAGTTAAACATGTCGGTGGGGTCAATCCAGTCGTTGTCCACCTGCCCCTGAATGCCAGCCGCCAAAAGGCTACACACCGCGAAAAACACTTTCATTTTTTTCCCCACAATAAAATCAAATCATAAACCGATTTTATGTAGATTCGATGCACAAAGTTGCAAAAGTACAAAAAATTATTACAGAAACCACATATCTACCTGTCAACTAGTTTAACTATAGTTAAATTGAAAATTATAACCAGCTACGAAGAAGATAAATATCAAAACATCTACATGGCACCCCGGCACGATTTACATGCGCATTTTATTTCTTAGCACAACTAGGTTTGTATTTTTCGGAAAACATTTTAAGCAACTCTGTCGTAAACAAGTTAGAAAATCAGAACATTTTGCAAAAACCCTTATAACTCTCTGAAGTATAATGCAAACGCAAACATAAAACAGCAGCTCAAAACGTTGCTCAAATAGCGCTTCCTGCTTGCCCTCATACGTAGACAGGGAGGCCGCCACGCGATGGCTGATGGGAATTGTAGTTCTTTACGTCAGTTTTGGCACGTGTGGCAGTATCGTTGTTTCGCGCGGCTGAACTTTTCTCCGAAACATCCATCCATCCATTTTCCAAACCGCTTATCCTTAGTGGGTCGCGGGGAGTCCGGAGCCTATCCCGGAAGCAA
>JAODJX010000047.1:7131039-7162637 GCA_026776945.1 Isichthys henryi
GTGAGGAATCCCATGGGGGAAAAGGATGTACTGAGCCGGTCAGGGTGTGGTTGTGCCTTTGGTTGCCCATGCCTTCGGGGAGGCTGATTGGTGGTGGCTAGCGAGCCCCCCCCCCCCCCCAAACTGAGCACCAGCTGGCAGGAAAAGCCAGAGACACCACACCCCTGGGGGCCACAGACTATAATTCCTTATTGAAATCGGCACAGGGTTTGTCATTCATCAGCGATTCTAGGAGAAAGCCAGGCTTATGAGCCAGTCCCGGACAGCACCGCGCTGGACACAGATCGAGCCAGGCGTCCCCGATAACACGACCTGCATTAATTCCACTCACACCATCGCCGCTGTCTCCGCGGTCAAAGGGGTTTCCGTGGCAATGAATCGAAGTCCGCAGAGTCAGCTACGTGTCACGGTGAGACACACCTCGGCCACACCCGCTGCGACGATTTCGGTCGCATCGGCGTGAGGTTAAGGTCACATGGGTGAATTTACAGTCCGCTAAATTAAGGAGAGTACAGGGAGCAGGCAGCGTGTCCTGGACGATCTCCTGGTTGTGTTGTTAAACAGACACCAAAAACTACAACTCTGTGCCTCAGTAAGTTTCAGAAAAAAACCCTGCAAACTGGTTTAATATTAATGCCCCAAAAATAATCCTTAAAGCCCCTTGGGAATTTCTTTCGGGGCAGCCAGAATACAATGGTGCGGCCCTTTACCTCATTCTTTTCAGTAGGCTCGGTGACTGGCGCCTCCCCCCCGGGTGCTGAAGCGGGCCTCACGGTGTTAGGCCCCCCCGAGGCCATCATTTTGTCCACGGGAGTGTCTGTCCTGGAGCTAGAGAGCCACAAAGGAGTCTGGGTAATCCCACAACATTAACTCCCCCAAAATAAAACAGATAACATCAAATAAAATTACAGTTCCCCTTGTTGCATTTTATAGAAATGTTATTTGAGTAGAGTGACCGCTTAAGCCTGCATTGTCCAATCTACCACACTGAGGATTGATCAGATTCCCTTATGAATAAACAGGAATTTGATATTGTAGTTATAAAAAAAAGAAAAAAACACATAAAAACCATACAAGCTAAAAATTCAACCTTGGTAAAGAAATACAAGGTTCAGGCCTCCCAGGGATTAAGACAGCAAGCAGAGGTTAGTTTTTCCTGGGGTGTAACTGTTTATGCGAGTCAGGCTTAAAGATAAACATACATTGAGGTAGAACGATGTCCTCCTAAATCATAAAAATAACAATAATATTAACACCAGTAACTGTTACTACTACTAATACTACAGCAAAACAATAATGACAACAGCAATAATAGTGACAACAAACAAAAACAACCATAATAATAATTCACAGCTCCAGAGCCTCGCAACCCTGCGTAGCACAAGTGGGTACAGAAAACTGTCACAATTGACTGGCAACACAATTATATTATTATTATTAATGACAACTACGATTATTGCTCTTATTATTTTTAGGGAATTATTATCATTATTACTATGTATAATTAAATGTAGCCGCTAAACTACCAGCCGTGGGGCTGTTATGTGTCAGCAATCCCCGGCAAACGAAGATCACCTCTCCGGAGACTCCTCAAAGATGCTGTGGCAGTCAGAGCTCTCCAGCATCAGGCTGCGCGTCAGGTTCGGAGCGCCGGGGTAGTGGAAGTTGGCGAAAGAGTGCGACATGGGCGAGGTCTTGCCGCCGATGTCGGCCACCCGCTTGTCCTGGGTGGACAGGCCGTAGGAGAGGCCGTCCAGCGCCGGGTTGAGTGAGCGCGACATGTAGGTGTCGGCAGACTGGGGCCGGCGCAGGGGCGATGCTGGGTACGGCGACAGCTTGCTGATGAGTGGCGTCAGCAAGTCGGCATAGGCGGCCTTGGTTGGCTTCACCAGCTTGTCCACGTGGATGTTGAGCAGCTTCTGCTCGAAGGCGCAGGAGAAGACGCTGGCGGGGAGATTCTGCAGCCAGGAGAGCAGGCTAAGGTCGAGGTCGTCACAGCCGTTGCCGCACAGCATGTCCATGCCCAGCAGCACCTCACTCTCCGTGATCTCCTCGCCCGTGGCCTTGCTCTGGCAGAACTCCACGCAGCATTCGTACAGCACGCCCTTGATGAGCAGCTGGAAGAGCCGGTTGCCGCTGGCCCGGAAGCCCGCCTCGCTCAGCTTGCGGTCAGCTGGGATGAACTCGGCCACCATGGTACACGCCTCCTCAAAGCAGTGGACGCGAGCCGTGCTGGGGTTCCACTCCTTGAACTCGGCATGGTGGGTGAGTCGCGGCAGCGTCAGCAGCAGACACAGCTTGCTGTAGTCCTCCTTGGAGGGGCAGAACTCCTCCAGAGCATGTAAGCACTTCACAGCCTCCTGCATGGTGATCTCCAACTGGGGAGACACCAGCACCTGTCAGTCATCAACCTCCACGCCACCTCGTCGCCTTACATCTATACTATACTCAGGCACTCAACGCATTTTAACTTCAGTGTTAAATGTCACATAATGATCTGCTTTCATTCACAACTAAATATTGCATTAGCCATTAACACTCCAGAGAACACCCCAAAATTAGCATTAGTCTTGCATTAAAACAAAAAAATTGGCATTTCAGATCAGAGGCCAGAGAGCTCATGTGCTGGGCTTTTCATTGGAATCATGTTACTAGAAGCATAATAGAGGACTGAGCTTACTGTGGCTAAGCCATATGAACCATATGTCATTCCTATAGATACTCAAGTACAGGCTCAATGGAATTAAGCAGACTGAAAATGCACTAGGTATGTAAGCCAGTAAAATAACGACTGTAACTCTAGAATTGCAAAACAACATCTCACTTAAAACAGTATCTATTATCTAAACATTTTCGTTAACCCTGAATGAGAGATTTTGGACATGTGCAGCTCTGCGCTTGTACTCCTTGGCGAGCTCATTTGGTAGCCTGGGTTGCCATTTCCCAGATCCAATCCCACTGCCACCATCCCCCCACCCCCCCACACCCTTACTTACGTGCTGGGGTTCATCCTCGGCAGACATGGCATTGTTCACGCACAGGGCCTCCAGGAACTTCTGCTTCAGGATAATGTAGCGGAACCTGAACGGACATGTTGAGTGTCACTCGAGGGACCCTCTGCTGGCTGTATATTACCAGTGCTTTCCACCATAACAGGATGGAAAAGGAACTTCTAATAGCTCCCGATCATGGTGTGGATACAATATTTGGAGCTTTTCCAGTTCTATACAAAGCACCAGAGATCCAACCACTGACAGAGGGAATCTGAATATATGTACTTGACCATACAGATAGATAGATAGAGATACTTTATTTATCCAGAAGGAAATTTAGGATATGCATGTTCTCTTGTACCAGTTTAAGGGCATCTTCCATTGCCGAAGACCAGTTCCAATATTAAGAATATAGAGGACGGAAAAAAATCGAATGTTGGTCTTGCTCTGCCCCAAATATTAAAGGATACAACGATTGTATCGTCACCGAATGAGATTAATCCCATGATTAATTGATCAAGTTCATTTTTGGAAGGCAAGTTCACAAGACCGGTCTTGCCAAGACCATGAGTACGGTCTTTGCGTTCCTGGTACTCACATTCACCCAAAGTGTAATCACTGCAACTAGTGCAAACAAGTTTAATGTTCAATAAACACAACAGCCCAGCATTGCCAGGATTTTGTCTCACTGTTATTAAGGGTGTGGCTCCCACACATAAAAGGCAATTCTTTATGGAATTAAGAAATCCAGACTTCCTCAAACAATGAGGAAAACGTCATTCCACATTTAAGCACAAATATAACATCTTCTGAGGTGAAGTCAACTTGCCTCTTTCTGTCAAATTTGTCCATACACTCCAGAGGCTGAATAAACTGCAGAACTTCATCCCACTGGCCGTCAAGGACCAGTTGCCTGGGAAAATAAAAGGTCAGAATGGCTTGTAGGTAAAGATGATGCCACAGGGAACTGCAGCTGTGCAGATCTATCTCCTAAAAAAAAGCAATTAGCTCTATCAGTGCATTTTTAGAATTTAATGTGGATGGAAAAAAAAACAAATCCTGTCCATACGCCTTCATTACTTTTCAGAATTTCACCTGTAAAGCAACAGTTCTGGTCTAGATTATCACTAAAAAAAGACTGCTAGAAACTGAAAATATAAACAAGTTTCCCAAAACATACACTGTATTTCAAACAACTTTTTTTTTTTTTTTTTACTGGTCATTTTCTAACCAAATTTCTACAACATGAAACCACAGACTGCTAAAAAAAGACACCCTTGACTTCCGGGAAAAGAAAGAATCATCACTGTTTTACCATTAGGGAAGGAGAGTGCAGTCTCATGTGCCTCTCAGATTCAATGGTGTGTGCGATGTTTAGCGGCGGAACGCAGCGATGCAGGGGGGCCGCAGCTAATTAACAGCCGAGGCACAAACCCCCTGGATGTGGGGTGTTACCTCAGGAAGAGCATGTCGTCCGAATAGAGCCCGTTGATCACCCCACTCTCCTTCTCCAGGGCCAGCATACTGATGTGAAGCTTACGGGAGTTCAGGAAGTCCAGAATCACCTTGATGATCTCCACCTCCTTGATATTAATGGTTTCCTCGGCTGTCATGGTGTCAGCTTTAAACGACCTGGCAGGAAACGTACGAAAGACGAGAACTTGCAAAGTGCATGAGACCTGGCAGGTTAATAACAGAATGAGCGTAAATGTTTCGAGAGTATATGAATCCAAGGATATCAGATCAGGTCTGGTGGGCGACCTGAGTCACTTCCTACTGCTTTGAACCACAGCAAGGAAATAATTTCTGCAGAAACTTTTACAAGTCTGGTGCAATACTTTTTTTTGCATATATACCATTTGCTAATTTATTATCATTATCATGTCAATCTGTATATCTTTAAACATTTATTTATTTTAGTAATATTATTCAGTTTTTCCAGCATATTCTATTTGTATAATTTTACATGTTTTCTGCTCCTGATTTACTTTGTACACTATATGTAGGTTTATCTGTGCTCGACATTCTCTTTGTTGTATGCACGATTGTTTCCCTATTGAATCAATACAGTTTCTTAATCTTATTAAACACGAAGGTGTCAAGGAAAGTAAGTTTGCTTTAAGGCAAACAAAATCCAACAGCACTCTATGGAAACAGCTCAAAGTGCTCCATAATGTAAAAACAAGAGACACGCAGGACCAGGGA
The DNA here is from genome assembly GCA_026776945.1 of Isichthys henryi. Lineage (NCBI taxonomy): Eukaryota > Metazoa > Chordata > Actinopteri > Osteoglossiformes > Mormyridae > Isichthys > Isichthys henryi. Next base: position 7,136,238 of record JAODJX010000047.1, read on the forward strand.
GTTTCCCCACACGAAAGGTATTAAAGAGGCAAAATAAATTAAGTGGCATCATAGCCAGAACTGAACCTTCTGCTTCAAAGCTCTAGAGGTTCTTGAAAAGAGCTTCTGCCTCATTCATTTATATATCTCTTCGAATATCACACGGAAGAGGACATTTACGTTTAAACTGCGCAGACTTTATTGCATTTCTATTTGTTCCCCGAAAATCACCAGGGCTAAGTTTACAAATTACATTAATCGCGGTATTAGGATAATGCACCTGCACCGTAAAAGCATGGATCGCTGGTGAACGTCAGTAGTCTTTAATTCATTATTCACAAACCATCTGACAGAGCTACTGGGACACTGAAATCCGGGATGGGGCGAAATGGAGATTATACCATTTCGCCCCAAACAGGACTGGAATCAAACGACCGACCCCCAGCCACAAAAAGCCGAAACCCGTCACCGCGATGCCTTTAAAACGAACAAAAGCGCCCTGGCAGCAGCTCCCTGGCTAATGCGACCACAGAGCTGAGAGCACGGCAGCTGTCACTGTGTCAGCCGTTCACCAGGTCCGAGGGCATCATCACTGGGGTGGACGAGAGAGGGAGATGGGTAGGGGATGGTGCAGAGCAGCAAGCATGCATAAGCACACGCTTAGGATACCTTTACTAGCTCAGCAGCTAAACAAGGCGAAGCTCAGCCCTCCGCCCTCAGACACGCACGATATCCGTGCAAAGCGACCAGGGGGCCGGTCGGAGAGATATCAAGAGCGGGCAGGGATGCAGTTCGCGGATAGAATCGCCCAGTTAGCAGCGGGACACGCATCGGCTAACATCAGACAGCTACCTGCCTAGCTACCCGTGCTAGTCCGCGAGCTAGCGTTAGCCTCCCGGAGAGCGGCCGTCCGGACACCGTTTAAAGCCTCACCTTGTCGCCTTTATAAATACATTAACTGCGAGTGGCGATCTTCAGTTTTGCTTGTGCGGCAGACGTCCCACGCTGCTGCGGTGCTTACGCTGTGTTTCGTATTACGGACCGTCGGTTTGTTTCCCCAGTCTTTTTTTGTTTTGGGTCGCCGTCTCCTCCCACCCAGCCTCCGGCTGTCAAACGGGATCACGGCGATCAGCCAATGAGACGCCGGCAACGCGCAGCGAGCCGCTCCCAGGACGCGGGGAGGATGCGGGCCGGCCTGCGCGAGGACTGCCTGTGGTGATAATCGCGCGTCGAACTGCACGGGCCTGTCGCGAGGAACGGCGGGCGTGGCCACGGGCCTGTCGCGAGGAACGGCGGGCGTGGCCACGGGCCTGTCGCAATAAGGCGCGTCGCTTGAGCTGGGTGTTGCGGCGATGCGCTGGTAAGCTAGTGTCCCGAGAGCGCAATTGTCTGGGAAATCCAGTGTCTGAATGCGGGTGACAGCGTCTGGGTTTGTTTTAAGCAAGCACTCGGGCGTTGTTTTGTGTGTGTGCATAAACACACACACACACGTATGTGTTGTATAAAAATCTTTGACTGCAACAAAAAAACTAAAAATGCCAAGCGTCTTGAATTTTGTTCGGTTAAGATTAAGAATGAAAAGAATTAAAGATTAAGATTAAGAATGGCAAGGGGTCGCATGGTGGTGCAGTGGTTAGCACCATTGCCTCACAACTGTGGGACCCGGGTTCGAGTCTCTTCCTGCATGCATCTAGTATTGGTACTGCATAAAAGGAGCAAATGGAAATAAAGGGTATCACTGTTGATTAAAATTGGCTAGTTTATTAAGTTAATGACCTAACGTTTTACTTATGTTGGAATTTCATTATGAGCAATTAAATATAAACTAAATAATTCACCCCTTGCATTTGCTAAAAACAAACAAACAAAAAAGTACTTGCTCATAGGCAAACACAAACGCATATTACAGTCATACGAATAGTGGAGGCCATGCTTGTTTTTATTCAAGTCAAAAGAAAAACACACATGACTTGAGCAATATGTTAACAGGTTACTGCACGGAGGCTGTAGAATATTATATTTTTATGGCAAAACAGGACATCACACAGAACGATATTCAACAGCATTCATTTACAATTGCTAGCTATTCATCTTGGCTTTAAACAGCCAAATAAGACCATGATAACAGTCAAACCTCTTTCATACAATGAAACGTCAAAGGCATCATTTTCTTTCTGATATTTGCCAGAAATGCATTTGTAACAGACCTGCAAAAATTAACATTTATTTTTTAAAATAACAAAATAAACAATTTGTATAAACTGACATTTTTGATCCATCTGCTGCAACCTCAACAATTTATGAGGGGGGTAATTTTGGGTTGGAAATATCAACTGACAAATTACTTTTGATAATTATCATTTAATGTCATACTTTAACATATATAGATATACCTGTTATTTTTCATTTTGCTGGACCAATGGCACAAACAAATGTATCTATTGTTTCTAAAGGGGCACCTGTTCAATGCAAGGTGCATGGAACCATCTGTTTCAGACCAAAGCAGATACAAGCGTGTTTACACAGGAAGTCATCAGGGATAATCTGAGCACAAGCATGGCTTGTTTTTGCATGTTTTATAGGCATAATGCGGAGGAATGTTACCATACACCAATTAACCATGGGAATTTCTGTAACACAAAACTCTCTTCATACTATGAGATGCACACCAGTAATTTTTCCCTATGCCAACTAGAATGAGGTTCTGAAAACTTTGGATTAATTTGGTCTTTTACATAACACGCAGCTTTTCTCTAAATTTACCTTACAACTTTGTAAAAGTGTATTTTTGTATCTAACAGATTGGAAATATGATGTATTTATATAATCTATGATTTGAAATATGTAGTGTAATACATACAATGAAATCTTCAGCCATAATTTGTAACAGGGTATTTGAAGTCATTTTCCAATTAAAAATCAGATTGTGAATTATGCTGATATGACCATATATAGTATTTGATCAATTTCATTATTCTCTATACTTGTTTAATTTAGATGTTTAAGTACAAAAACAAGTTCCCCATAATCTGTAGTTTTTCGGTTACAAGTACATCATGTCCATGCAAGTAATATGAATAATCTTTGACCAATTATTAAAAAAAAAAGGCAACTGTCATATATATTGTTTTTTTTTGTTACCAATTATGTACATATAACTACATAAAGAAAATATTCATTTAAACTCGAATGCACATTATGATGCACAAATCAAAATGCAGAATGGGCCTGGATTCAAACAATCTTAAGTAAAAGGTAAGTTATTTGCAGTCTTTTTAAAACATACACAGTGCTGAACACAGATTATCCACATCCCACTGAATCTTGTTGTTATAAATTTATTTGAAAAGACCATGCTATAAAAAGGACACCAATGGTATATAAATAAAACAATGTCATGGTTAAAAGCCAAATAGAATACTTCATATTTCAATATTAATCTACACAGCTCAAATGAAAGCATCGATAGCAGAAATATATATCTTACCAAAAGTTAACAAGTGATATTATGTTCAGCTCCACAAATCTGTACTTTGATTTACAGGATTAAGCAAGTGAGTCACTAATTAAACACAATGTTTCTGTGGTACCCATGAATCACTTGTTTTAAAGCTATTTACAATTTCAAACTAAGTCACATAGTCTAATTCAAGATTTGTCTGTATATACAGTACATTGATTTGAATCACTATCTGATCCAAACATGTTACAAACCTTTTAAACTATATTTTTGTATCTTTTATCCTAAACTTATTTTCTGTTACATTGATCGGTAAATACAATGAATGTGTTCAGAACAGTATATTGTGTTTTCTAATTTCTTTACAGTTATCTTAGGTTGGTCAAGGACAAGGTCTAGCTCATCTATTTGCTTAGAATACAAAATTTTCTATATACAATCACTGAAACATTTGTCGCTATTGAAGCTTATACAATGTAGAGGTGATGTTTCCTATAGTAAAAATAAATTAATCAAAGTCTGTTGCCAGTTTCCAGCAAATTGGTTGTATTTCAGTAGTGATTTACCATTACGTGTAAAGGTAATGTTTCCAAATACCAGTGGAAGGTGCCATTTCCACTTTGCTTCTGCACACAGTCTCGACTGATCGTTTATATTGAAATTTCGCACGACAATCACAAAATCAGAAGCCAGCACACAGGAAAGCATATGAATGGGATAAGCTCACAAATGCCTGGCTGCTGTCAAGTACGAACCAAAACAAGCATAAGGCCACAAATGTTAACGTATGAAAATTTTACCTACACAGACAATTGACATCCAGTGCTTCTGTGTACCAGATCATGTGACACTCGCTCCCTTTCTTTTCAGCACACAGAGAACTGCACACATGCACACATTCAAGACTTTTATTAAAATCACCCAGTTGTCCATGGTTGGGTGTGTTGAACAACTTAGTCATTTTCATTTGATACTACCTAATGGTGATATACATTCCAGTTGTGCATAATCACATCAGAGTTCTGTTCTGGCTGAGAACATAAATACGAAATAAATGAGGGAATGTAAGCAAGAAGAGGTGTGTGTTTGTCAGAAAAATGGAATTGTGCCTAATCCAAAAGGATATGTACGGTATGGTATGGTGTTGACTGGGAGTGTCCCAATTTTTTTTTTTTAAAAAAAACCTCAAGTTCCACTAGGACTTTGTGGAGAGAACTTTCTTGGGAGTTCCTGGCTTTTTGATTTGCCACAGGTGGCTGTAGATGGTGATGGCATCGACACTGGCAGACATAGTTTTGGCAGGGATATGACTGAACTGCTTCCGGTCAGAGTTGTACTTGTACAGGCCCTCGATCATCTTAAGAGTGATGGTCTTTGGTCCAATGCCTGCCAGCTTGGTGATCTCCTCCGTCTCCGGGCAGTACGTGTACACGGATCGAAACTGGCAACCCGAATCTCGAAAAAGGATCAGGAAGTTGTTGGCTTCTGATTTCTCCATTTCCTGAAAAATAAAAAAATAATAATAATATCCATATTATAATCCATTTCACTGCAGCTGTCACTCTGCTGTTGGGATAAATAGCCAGAACTCTCTCCCACGCATGTAACTAAATTACAAGCTGACTTAAGACTGGACTTCCTACCTCTAATATTCTGTTCTTTTGACCTTCGTTCACCCTCCCAGCCAAGCAGCAGTGGGCCAGGGCGTTCTGGATAATATGCTTATTAGACTTGGCGCTGGGTTCCTTGTACAGCTTTGGTCCTGTGCAGAGACAAACCCAAAATCTTCATACTTCAAGGGCTTTCAGAATTTAAATGTGCGATTATGCTACCTGTAGGCTACTGGTAAGAAATCTCGATGAGCTTCACGACAGAAAAGGCAGCAAGTTGTTCTTTTGTATTGTGAAACCATTTGTAACCACATTCATTCCATAACTGGAAAAAGAAGCATTGAAAATTAGTACTTGATTTACACACTCATTAGCATGTGCAAAATACTGAAATATGTATCAAGTGACTCAAACCTGTGTACTCCGTGTTTGAAGCTACCGATGAGGTGGTAGAGCCATTCTCCCAGTCCTTCTCTGCATTTCGGCTTCCTGAGCGGCAGGGCGAAAGACATCCGTCTGCCGAGTCTGGTCTGGGTGTGGATTGGGGCAGCGCGAGGTATGATAGGCAAAGAAGTAATTAGCAAGTACACTGTGACATCACTCTCCTCACCTCTGTGGTTCTAACGAGTTACAAGAAGCGTTCCACATGTACAAATAAGGTCATGCAGCGAAGGAAAAAAGGCTGCAAAAGCAGCATTTCCAAATCCGGTCCTCGGGGACAGGATTCACATTATGGAGCTGGGAGGGAGGAAAAACATGGACTGTCTGTTGGTCCCCGAGGATGGGATTGGGAAACACTATGCTAGAGTTTTCTGAAGCAAAGCTTTGATGGATATGTTCAGAAGGCAGGTGACAGAGTGGGGTACTAAACAGTTACAATGAAAGTCTCATGGGGATTAGATGTGTTGCAACCGGCTATGTTGCAACTTCAAAGCGTATGATTTATATATGAAATGATGCAGAGGGATGCAAGTATATTGACCTATTCTGGTTATGTAGTAGAAGCGAAGGACTTTAGCACTTTTGCGAGTTTTAAACAAAAAAATAAACCTTGCTTTGGGAAAGAATTATATGAATTCACTGATCTGTACATTCTACATGTTCCAAATGTTTTTCTAGTCAGGGCTGCGGGGGGAAGGGGTTGAGTTTGGGTCTGGAGCTTAATTATCAATGTTTATTCAAAATGTTTTTAGGATGGATAACCCTACTTAGAAAGGATGTACAGGTCTAATTAGCAGGTCATACATTAGATTTGTTTGGTTGCATTTTCACAAATTAATATTCTCATTGTATTTTTGATTCATGTATTTAATCCAACATTTAATCTTCTATTTTATCCAAAGTAATGTACAGGTCCTGGAGAAATTTGGGGGTTAAGGACCATGCTCAAGAGCCCAGTGGTGACATCACTCTGCCAACCCTGGGATTTGAACCAGTGACCTTCCGATCACAGATGCAGCATCCTGACCCACTGAGCGATAGTATCATCGTGTTTATAATGAACGATTGTAACATAATTATAGCTTTTTAAGGTTTATTTCTGAGAGTGACTGGCAGGTGTTCAGCTCGGTATATTGATATCATCTCGATGACATAATCCCTCAAACGGGAAGGCAACAGGAGAAATGGAGTGACTTGGGTTACAGCAAAGAGACCAACCTTCCTTTTTTCACTTTAGGAGAGCTCAGAAAGTAGGAGAGGCTGCCAGAAGCTAGCCTACTGCTCGAGAATATTCCAGAAAAAATGCGAGGAGAATCAGAAGGTGTGGAGAACAGACAATGTCAGTTTTTTTTTTTTTTTTGCTTTCGAGTCAAAACATGGCAAAGTCAAGAGTACAGAAGGCACTTCAGTTAGACATTCATGGGATAGTCAGTAACATACAGGACAGGTTACAGCACAAAACAGATGCAAGAATATGCAAGTTGTATAAGACTGCATGGGCATCTGAATCTGATCAGAGTTAAGAGTAAAATGTCTCTATAGACAGATTCATGAAAATTAATCAAAGATCAATTTTCGTTTTTTAATAAAAGTGCTGCAACGATCATCAGAAGCAAGCATTTTATTCTGACAAAATCTAAGCATAAAAACTATGCTATATTATCAAAACAGACAGAAATGTTATAAATTCAACATACTTTAGTACTAAGAAATGTCACACTTTCTGCAAAAAAAAAAAAATGAAATGTTCAATAAATAATTCAATGCTACTGCTATAAGAGGAAGGTTCTGGTATCATTCAGTACTTCCATGAGAAATTGAGGTTTACCACTAAAGCCCCCTGGAGCCTAAAAGAGAAACTGTATGGCACAAATAACCTAATGTTTTGTTAGAGTATTAAGATTGAAATAATAACTCTGGCTGGGTGGTGTTCTTACCTGGGAAGGACCCTCTCGGACTGTAGGCTTTCGCTGTCCCTGAGATTGAGGGAAGCCAGAGACAGACTTGAGACTGAATGAACACGAGGCCGTGAACCTGTATGCAGGACAAACGCCATCACATCAGAACTGAGGGTTTGCTGCACACCTGTGACACCTTGCAGCAGCACCACTGTTTAGGCACCAATGACTATGACGGTTTGAAAAATTTTAAAGGATGCAGGATTTGGTAAATATGCACAAGTTTCACAAGTGCTTCCCCTCCAAAAACATATCATCACATGTCAATCTCATGTAAGCCCAAGTCTGAACAAATAATTAAGCCTTCTCCTGCATACACTGTGCTAGACAGCTGGTGATATGGGATATTGCTATTCAGTATACTGTATGAGAATCAGTTCTGAATTAAACACAAAACTATATACGAATGTATTAAAAAACACAAAATGCTTAAGGGTTTTGACAGTATTTGGACATCAACTAAATATTTATTAGTAAAGGCAACAACGTAATAGAAAAACAGAATGATCAAGAAAACGGCTTGAATATTTGCACACTGACAAATGCTCACTTGAAGTGAGTGTACAGTAATAGCGGCACAGATGGGACAAAGGAGATTGGTCGACAGCAGGGGCAGTAGGAGGAACTGAGTGACATCCTTGATGGGTTTACCTGCAGTAGCCTTGGCACTAGGCTTGGGAGACTCCATGACGTCTCTGTGTATGGATTTGGGGCGGGGCTTCTTCTGCTTGGCACTGAGGGAGCGCGGTTTAATTACACTGTCCATGTCCTCCATCAGCTTAAGCTGCTTCCTCCTGAGATACTCCTGCTTTATAAACTCCTTCCGCGCCTTCTCTTCCTCCTTCTTCTGCTTCTCCTCTTCCGCTTTCATTCTGACAGGAAACGATGACGATATTCATAATAATAATAACTGATACTTTATGGATCCCCATGGGGAAATTCTCTTTACTCCTCCCCCCACCTTGTTCTCTGTAGGTGAGAGCAAGCTGGCTGCGAAGGGTGGCCACCCATAGCAACACCCAGGGAGCTGGGGGTAAAGGGCCTTAGTCAGGGACCCACAGATGCGCCAAGGCTGAGCTCGAACCAGCGACCTTCTGATCACAGACTTAGCCCACCGAGCCACACACTGCCCTTTTGGCCTAAGTTATATAGCTGCACAATAATTCCAAATATACCTCAGTGCAACAGACTTGGCTCCTAAATATCCAAGTCTGCAGCAGAGAAGGCGAAGACTTGGAGTTTCAAAAGTTAGAATCTCAGTGCATAAATGCTTGTTGTGAGCATTTAAATAATGTTCTGTGTACAAAAGACTACATTACTGATGGCATCGTTCTAACAAATTACTGTGAAGAAATCAGCTTCACATTGTTTACATTATGTACAAATGCACATTATCTGTTGTCTGATACAGTATAAACATTGATATGATATATACAATGTATCCTTAGGAATGTATTGTACCTGTTGACTGAACTTTGAAATATATTCATCCACCCAGTCAATCATCTTCCATCCCAGTTCAGGGTTGGGAGGAGTCAGGGTGACGTCATACAGGAAGTGATGCAGAGGAAGTGTGAGGAGCTCACCTTGCCATTTCCTTCCTCTGCTCCTGCTCGACCTCCTGCTGCTGCTTTTTCTGCTGCGTCTCCCTCTCTCTCCTTAGCCTCTTCTCCAGCAGCGCTGCTCTCTTGTGAGCAATGTCTTCCTCGCCCTTCATGTCATCCTGGAAACAGCAACACCCAGAGGCATAACAGCCTCACTATCACATGTCAAGACTTTCCGCGTCAAACATGATACTTTCATCTGTGATAACTGATGCTGGAAAGCAAATTAACCCAAACCCTTTCTGTCAGATGCCAAACTACAGAATTCTTTTGCAGTGCGAGATGTGTAAGTTACTCATGCACAATTTTTGAGAGTCTCGTCATCTAGCAAACTTCTGCAGAAAATCTTTTGCTTGTAACTTTTATTTAATTATTCATAAACTAGAATTATGACCTGAATCACAGCCTTGCTGACTGTATTTTCTCAACATTCTGACAGTTTCCTCCCTTTAAATGCACAACTCATTAATCAGATGTAAAAAGTGGGTATGCTAATTCATTAAAATTTTAAATAAGAGAAGCCAAAGGAATGTAAATGAAAATTTCAGTTGCAACCTGACATGTCTTGTGTTTTGAATCCTAGCACATTTTATAATGATCCTCGGCTACTGTGACCATATATCATTGTTCATATCTTTACCTTGAAAAAGAAGCCACAGCACATTTTCTGCTCTTCTTTGGCGACCTCTTTGCCAGCTCCACTTTCATCCTTTTCCAGTCCCTGGCTCTCCAGTGGTTTGAGAACAGACAGTGGCACCTCTATCAAGTTCTTGGCAGTGGGACCAGTGGATCCGGTGGGATGTGCAGATGATATGACAGTGAAGGTCTCTGTAACCGGTTGGGTTAACACCTCAGACACTTTGGATTCCCTGGGTTTGTTCCCTTCTCTTAGATCCACCGCTGAGTTTCGGTCCTGCTCTTTCTGCTTTGTTTCTTTGGTTGGGGCAGGAGCTGGATCCACAGCCATGGTCGCCTGCGCTGGTGCCTCCAATGCCGGCTGTTCATTTTTGGTGCCCCGTGTGCTGTCTTCAGGCTTGGGGTCTGGTCCTCTCGTGGGCCTGGAGTCGTGACCTAAGTATGTGTAGGAGGTGGTCTGGGTCTGGTTGGGAGAGAACTTTCGCAGTCTGGGAAGGCTGTCGACCGACTGTGGTGTATTGAGCATCCGATTGAAGGGGGTGATCTTCAGCTCACTCGGCCTAGGCGTCCGAGGGGTCCTGGAGTGAAATGATGCCGATTTCCTCTTTATGGTTGCTGGAGAGCGGTGGGCAGGTCGAGGAGACCCAGCAGAAGACAACACAGGAGACATAGACCCCACGGAGCGAGTGGAATGGCGGAGATCTTGTACTTGTTTCTGTGGAGAAGGTTGGGGTGGGGAGATGACCCACGACTGCTGCTCCCTCATCTGCATGATGACCTCCTGCTGCTGGGCCAGTCTCTGCATCTCTCCTTGCAGGAAGTTAAGTGAGGCATTGAGTTTCTCGATGGACTTGGTGTACTCTGCCATATCCACCTCGCTGGTGCTCTCATCGCTGGAGGACTTCATCCACGTGACCTGGCTTCGGTCCGTGTCCTCACCATCCAGTTTACCCTTCACAGGCTGTTGGCTGCCATCAGCAGGTGGTTTCTTGGACAGGTTATCACCAGATGATGAGTTACCCGCCCCAGCCCCTGCTTCATCCTTGAGTGGTGAGGTGGCACCCCCCTTCTTCCTCACCACATTCAGGAAGGCTGTCCTGCCCATCTTCTGCCTGTGTCTGGTAAAAGCCTCTTCTACTTTCTTCTTCTGTGCTTCAATGGCCCTCCGTTTCTCCTCCAGTTTCATCTTCAGATGGACCATTTCTGAGGCTAGCATTTGGGTAGGGTCTCGGGGAGACTGACGGATGGGACTCTCCTGAGCCATCTGAGCCCATGCCACCATGTGTGGGATATTAAACTCAGAGCTTTCGGGGGTGGTCTTGGGGGAGCTGCTGCTGGTGCTCCGTCCCTCCATATGGTTCAGCTTTTTAAACTTCTGCTCAGCAAAGCTGGTCATCTTGACACCAGAGCTAGAGGAGGCTGTACTTTCGGCATGGGACCTCGCACTCATTGAACTGGGGCAAGGGCTCGTCATCTCTCGAGCCTTACTGACCCTGATCTCAAAGTCGTGGTCCATGTCTGAGTCCAAGCTCACTGTGTAGTCCTTCAAGGATGAGTCCTCATCCAGGGTCTCCTGGATGTCTTCGGTGCGTACATGGATTCCCGTGTCCACCTCCGTTGAAACTGAGTCTGTGTCTGCTTCAGCACCTCGCGCTTTGGGGCACAAATTCTCCGTCTCAAGGCCATGAAGAAAAAACCCATTATCTACAGCCTCCGCCTGAATGCTGCCGTGTGGCCTTTCAGAATCATGGATGATCTTCAGGGCCTCCTCCATGCTGGGCATGGGAAGGTTCCCGTGATCATCTGAGACTTGGCCATTCAATAATCCCTTGTTATCCTTGGGTAGAGACCTTTCAGGCTGTCGTTCAGCGTCGGTACCAACTAGGTTCACTGGAAATTCCTCCTCCTCAATGCCTTCTCTCTCACTCTGCCCATTCACAGGCTGGAAGGAGAGATTCCTCTTCATATTCTTGGACACGTGATTCACTTTGAAGCCCAGCCCATCTGTGCTGATGGACCTGGTCATGCCTCGGTTGGAGATCGTGGAGCTCTTTACAGTGTCCTCCTTATCAAAAGGAATGTCAAAAGATATCCCATGTGCAGATGATCTATCAGACCGAGGGACAGAGAAAACGGAACAATTCAAGATCCTGGCGTCACTTCAGCAAACAGCATTATTCACCTAGACATCTGACGTGCACAATTTGTTCACTGACCGTTTTTCCTTAGGCCACGTGCCCACGCAGCCATCCATGTAAGACAATGAGGTTGATCGTTTTATTATACCTAACATTGCACAAATCAGAAAAATCAAACATACGTATAACAGTCATAGAAAACATAGGTAATACTTAAAGTGCACAAACATCTCAAAGAGAACAGGGAGATGTCAAACATCAGTACTTCAGTAATTGTCTCTTACCTGAAGTGGAAGTCTGAGGCTGGGCTCTAAGAGGCAAGCTTGCAGAGAGAAAGAGACAGAGGTTTTTCTCATTTCTGGAAGTGCACTTTAGTCATGTAGTAACTCATTATAGATATATAGTGATGCATATAGTGGAAGCGGAACTGACCTTGGGTATTGTGGAGGTGGGGGATTCTCCATAAAGCTTCTGTTGGTGGCATTAGAGATGGGCACTGAGGGTATTCCTCTCAAAGATGATGGTTCTAGCACTGGAAGCAGACCAAACTTCGATTAGATGCACAAAGTCATGGCATCTTCAAAAGCTATTATGCTGCATAAAGTGTGTCCATTTGCTTTGGCGAACCCATACCTTCAGAGCGCAGCATCTGGGGCCGCACAAACGAGGGCTTCACGACTTCGAACCACCAGAACAGCTCTGCCATGAACACCAGGTAGTTGTTCTGGAGCAGAATATAGTGAAGATGAATTAAGGTCAGGGCACAAAGCATCCACCCGTCCATCTTCTGTAACTCCATAACGAACTCACAACCCTGGAGGCATAAGATTGCACTGCAACTCACTGCACCACCTTGATGCAGTGAGTAGCCAACAAACCAACAACACGTATATATACCATGATAAGAGTGGTGGGTCTAGATCAGGGGTGGCCAATCTTTTCCAGAAAGGGCTGCAGTATATGCAGGTTTTTGCTGCGACTCCGTAATTAGATTATTAATTAGAAGACTGATTGGCTGAAGAGTCCTCACACCTGGGTTTGAACAGCTGACCAGAAGGTTATCCCAAAAACCTGCACACACACCGGCCTTTGCGGATAAGTTTGCCCACCCCTGGTCTAGATATTACTGTAGTAATGTTGTCGAAGGAAACCTTCCAAGAGGAACTTGAGAGACGAAGAGCTGTATGCCTAATGTGGTCGCCACTAGAGGTCTCCGTTTGCTACATTAAATAAACCCTTCTTAGCACAATTGTTACTGGATACCTATGCTGTATGCGGTTTGCTTTGTTATAATTTCTTCTTAAGCACAAGGTCAAAAAACCATTTAGTCATGCAAACAGTCTTCTGAATTTCTGCCTGACCCAGAGAAAAAAGAATGATGCAACTAGAAAGTGTTTTTAGAATCTGATTATGCAGCATGTGTTCAGGTTTATTTATTTATGAGTTTTGATACCTCCCTCATGAATAAGAGGAGTACACTCCTGTGTGAAAGATCTAGGACAGTATAATCTAGGACGACGTAGGACAGCAAATCAATCAACCAGAAACAACTACTTTTCGCGTCTGTCATGCACTATAGAAAACACGCGATAATCCTTTTCTGCTACATATTTAGAATTTGAATTAGAATTTTGTGATTAATTGTCATTGTTGACACACCACAGCACACAATGCACAACGAAATATGTCCTCTGCATTTAACCCATATGTGACATTGTGATTTAGCAGGGGGCAGCTAATTCAGTACCCCGGGGAGCAGTGCTTGGGGGCAGGACCATGCTCAGGGTACCTCAGTGGTAAACTTCTGAAAAAATATTTCTTTGGATTTGATGGATTTTAAGAGAAGTCTCATTCTAGATGAAGTAAAATAAATCTGACCAACGTTACACTGCGCAGTTCAAAGAAGTGACCAAACAGGCTTAAATTCTGGAAGCCGAAATATGTTTACTAATGTGAAACTGGATTCTCCTTTGCCAAAAAAACAAAACTTGAACAAAACTTGGGGGACACTGTTGTCAAGGAGTGAATTTCATGATTTATGTACAAGAATTGCACCTTTAAAATAATCAAAACAATCTTCAGTAGTTCACAAAATGCTTTTTCTTTCATAGACATTTGAACCAGGTATCCTTAAGATGACTCCACCCTAATGACTGGGTAGGAGGTATGTCATCAAGACACAGATGTTAACTGCAGGGATCAGGGTCTTCAATGGAGATCCAGGAAGAAATGTTTCCTTTAACCAACCAATTTAACCAATCAGAGCATCCGTGATGTAGGCAGATTCCTCATATGGTTTCTGTTTATAGCAGTGAGGCTTAATGATCTATTTTTCCACAATGAGACCATTCAGACCTCCAGCTGTATGTGTGATTGTAACCAAGAGTCAAGGCTACCACAGTTTATGCTAAACCAGGGTATCCATCATGGAGTCCGTAACTTTCAACGTGTAAGACATGTGTTACGGATTGCGTGAAATATTCGTAGCTTTTATGACACGGTTATTACTCACAGCTGTACTTTGAGTGGGATTCTGAATCGGATACTGTTTCATGATTGGCAAGAGCGGCTGGGCGTGTTCCCCAGGAAAACCACTTTCCCTTAAGCTTTGATGGAGCTTTTGGGTAAACAAAAGCTTTATATAAAAGAAAAGTAGATGGAAAAGGGTATGAAGAAACTACATTAAGTTCAGAGTTCTGCTAATGAGAATGGTACAATACCAATGAGTCAGGGCTCCAGTTCTGAGTTAGAATTAGAATGTTGACATGCATTATGACTATTACCACAAGCATTTGCATGATTAAACCATTGTGTCACCAATAGCATGCAATAGAATAAAAGTCTCAAAAAGAACCACATTTTTCTTTTAGAAATGTCCTTAAAAAAATAAGATTTTTATTTTTGTTATAAATGCTTCACTCTGTAGCAAATTGCACCGACAAAAGTTTTTCCCAGGATACGATCTGACAACGTCTGAAAACTACCCATATCTGCTACAAATCAGTCAGCCAATGTGTGCCTGAGTGCTGCTGGGCTAAGAGGTTCTCCTACTCAGATCCCCCACAACCCAATCTCGATTTGAGCAGAAGCCAGGCCTTCACAGTTGGGGGGGGGGGGGGTGAGATGGGTGAAGCAGGGGGGCAGATCATTCAAAGAAATAGACAAGGCGGCCAACTCCCATTTCCATCTCAATGGACGAGAGCCGGGGTTCATTTGCCCACAGTACTTGTGTGTCCAAGCTCCGCTTATCTACAGTCGTTTCCACAGTGAGCTGCCTGACTGGAGACTTTCATTCCACGCCTAACAAGAGAATTTCTTCAGTCTAGAGCCTCATTATAGTAGCATTGCCTAGATGCTGGAACTATAATGAGAGACTCCAGTTGACTGTAACATAATGACATACACAGCTAACTGGGGCTTCTTGCATCCAGTCAGTGCATGATTTCACCCGGCTGTGAAACACAAAAACAGAACTTGGAGAACTGTCCTTTTTGCAGTATGACCATGTTAAGAAGTTGTGTATGCTATTAGAACCCTTCATTCAAAATCATTTTCACTCCTTCCACCTCACAGGCAAATGTAACTGCTAAGAAGCCATGTCAGACATACAACTGAGATGAATGCAAGTTCTGTGTCAAAACTGAACAGCAAGACTCAAGTGTTATTAGCTGTGATAGAAAAACCCTCTGCAGGAAATATAGGTTAGGGACCATCTTGCAAACAGAATAACGAAACTGTTGATGACTCATTGAGGAAGAAAATACCAAGGCTTTCTTCCTGGCAAAAAAAAAGTACTGGTTCTAGGAACCCATGACTCATGACTCACTGGTCAGAGCAGCACTATCAAGGTTAGAGCTCCTCTACAAATGCAACATCCAGACTCATAAACCCAAACCTTCAAGCTTGAGGTTCTCTCATTAACACACCCCTGTGTGAGGATGCCAAGCTCACCTTAATGGATGAGGAGGCGTAGACCATGTCTTCGAGGGTAAAGTGGCAGCATCGGTCCAGGTTATCCCCACAGAAGTCCTGAATCAGCTGGAGGTTGTACAAACTGTCCACCAATGACATGGCCTCCTTCAGGCATATGTCTGTTAGGCAGGAGGGCAAGACATACCCCATAATGTCATCACTACGTAGGAGACAAGGTTTCTCCTCTCATTACTATAAACACTTGCAAGACACAAAGAAACTAACCAAACAATTACCTGCTGTATGGTAAAACTACACTCTTCTCAATGGTACTCTAGTCAACCAGATTACAAGCCAGAGGGCACCTTGCTGAAAAAACCATACAGAATAAATCCCAGAAGCACAAACACCTCTCATACACCTGCCATGTAACGACTAGCCTTTGTCTACTTGTATTCTGGGAAATTTCATTAACGGCTAAGTGACAAGATTAATCTTATCCCTGTTTACCATCTACAGTGAAGGATTATTTAGCTGTAGTAAGATAGATGCACGACTGTGATTAGCACCAAAAAACACGTTTCTGCAAATTTCCATGAGACGTGTTATCCCTACAGAGTGATCCTTATTGTCCATTGGACCACATTACTATTTTAGGAAAATCTGTGGGATGCGCTAATGTTGCAAAACGGGCGATACTATTTATTTTAAGTACTTATCCAAAGTGACAAATGGCTTATATCTATTTCTAGGTTTTGCAAGTGCAGTAGACATTTCAGGCCAAGTGTCACGCTGGCGACCATGACAGCAGCCTGCAACTCAACGCTCCACTTACTCAGTCCATACCGTTAAGGCAGCTACTTGCTGCCCTCCTGGGTCGACAGAAGCAATGTCATACCTTCCAGCTTGACAAGGTCCGGGCAGTAGAAGTGGAGGAGTGCGGATATGGCACAGCCATTCGCAGTGTCCTTCAGCAGGTTGTCCACCAGGGGGAGACATGGAGCTTGTCTGCATGTTGTCTGCTCTTTCCTGTACCGAGCCTGTGCAGTGACAAATGCCTGGTGAGAACACACTCAAAAGTGAGCCCCCATCACAGTCAGCGAATCCTACATACTTACAGCACACACCCACACATATAGATAACTATAGACAACTTCAGCTCAGGAAGTAGCTCCGGAAACACAGAAGGATTTGATTGGACAGACAAACCAGGGCAAAGCCACATGCAGAATATATGCTACTGCTGCATCTTGGGATTGCAGACACTTTTGGTCTCTGGTCCTGTCATGCAGCTACTGGACCAGTTTTGATTTGCGCTGTAAGTCCACCTTGGCAGAAACGTATGTACTGAAACCTACAGCGGGAGATCCCGTTCCAGGCCCGTCATCCTCCTCGCCCTTGCGCATAGACCCAGCATTAAAAAATGTTTAAAAATGATACGGCTTAGTTTCAATAAGTACCATGGCTCTGCCGTATAACTGCTGCTGTGGTGAAATACCTAAATTTTGCTGATTCAATTCCGTGTGTGCGGCTGGTGTGTGTTAAATCACTCATGTTATTCAAGTCCCGGTTTATTAAATTAATGGTGGTCCATTCATTCACCGTCACCAGATGCTACTGAATGAAACCGCACACCCCTTTCTGCGAATCACGGAGGCCATGATTTAATATTTAACAGCACATATTGGGTTAAGTGCCAGCAAACGCATTTACATTGTGATATGCATCACCCCCGGGAGGCCCGAATTAAAGTAATTGTTCTCAGTGCAGTCAGCAAGGTTCTTCCATACTCATACGCGGTATTATCTCCAAACTCCAATTATGTCCTTGACAAAAGCATATTAAAACACAAAGGTTAACTGAAAAGGCTGAACTTCAGCTTGACTGAAGTGGAATGAGTGCTTCAGAAAAATAAGAATGGAACATTGACTGGGCCAGCACTGTTCTGGATTAGGAAGCATACATTATTTATTACTGGTGACAGGAAATTCATTACATGTTGTAAAACTTGGGGTGAAATTCCGTATAAACCATGCAACACATAAGTAGTTATGAGAGTTGGCTGGAGAGCCTGATGTTAAGATTTTAATATTTTATTTGTATAATTGAAAAGTGAAGTCATTCATTTTTTTAAATCCTGTAGCAAAAACACCTGAGGAAACTATTTCAGGACAGACACTCATGGGCGTCAATTATAAGACTGTCTCTAACACTCATGGGAGTTTTGCTTACACAAAAATGAGGACAGAATGGAAAAAAGATTGTTTCAGAGAGAGAACCAATCAGATTGTAGAGGAGGTGAGTCCAAGTAACTTCAGGAGGCCGGACCAACCAATCAGATGTCTTTCCCTGCTCTCTGAACAATTTTGTGTAAATAAAACTCCCATAAGCATTTCTAACACACATTGATGCAAAATTCAAGGTAAATGATCCAGAATGCTAGTAGCTGTAGAGTTGCTTACAACCCCCATAGAAATCATATCGCAAATATGTCTTGGTATACCTAGGAAGGGATAAGTGTCACAGACTAGGGTTTAAACATAGTTCTTGGGGGTGGAATTGCCTCTATGCCCTGATCTAGGACATGCATACCATCACCTAAAGTTAATAGGCATTTGTTAATAAACAACTAATTCCAGATCAGAATTCAGGAACAACTTCACCCTTTTCTCCCCCAGGTAGAATGAGTACTCATGTCTATGGTACGCTGCATGCTTCTCAAACACAAAGGAGGGATGATGTAATGGGATGGTGTGCGTGGTGGGGGGAGGGGGGGGCCGTGTGCAGGGAAGCAGCTTGGTGAACTTACGGGAACCAGGTTCCAATACCGTTTGATTGGAGACTTCAGCCCAGCAAGCAAGTGGTGCAGCAAAAAAAATCGAACAATAAATAAAACAATTAAAAACAAAGGTGATAGAAAGAATAGGAAGAACCATCAGCATGAAATGAACAAGCCAGTCTAGGTCTGGGCATTTGAGAAGAGCCACGCCCACAAAGCCACGCCCCCCATGTTTAACCCAGCCAATCTACATTTGTGTTCCAAAACCTACACAAAGGCATTTAATTTTCAGTTCATTACAAAGGCCTCACCTGGTACAAACGGGGGACTACAGCAAAAATGTGACCTGCATGGGGCGGCCTGAGGACTGAATTGAGAAACACTGAACCACAGTACAGTCTAACATCCTAGCTAGTGGTTTCTTCAACATTAGATGGTTTCCACCCATGAGAAAACCTGAATGTGCCGTTTCCGTAGGCCTGTGCTGCAAGCTCTGCGTAGAGAACTTTAAAGGCCATCTATAAATACAAGGAAGTTTCATAACCTAGGTCTATAAAAATATGCATTATTGTTGAAATTACTGGAAAGTGCAGAAAGGAAACTCCAGACGCACAGAAATGTCAAATGAGACGCATAGGTGTTAAATTCAATGAAGAGCTAAATATATTTACATTGTCTGAAAAGCAATTCCACTTTGTTCTTGATCTTGAATGCCTTCAGTTCTAAGACAATGACATGGCTGAACATTTGGCTGGTGATAACAGGGAAAGCATCAGTTTGGTGTCAGTCCAAAACCAATAAGATCAATGTTTTGTGACTGATGGGATGACTGGTAATGAAAGATCTTTGGCCACAGCCAATCACATTTACCGTAGCGTGCTGAGATGCATTATTAACTTGTCACTTTTTTTCCCCTTCACACCTATCATATACCTCCTACTAGCACACCTGGCATGTGAGTGGACGTCGGCTTTAAAACAAGCTGTGGTTTGTTCATAAGTCATCTCGCCTGACCTGATTCAGCATGTTTTAGTTACTTCTGATGAGGCAAGGGCACAGACATTCGGTGCTTGCTGCAGAGTGCCTAGAGAGGTTCCAATGATTAAGCGACAGATTTTACAACTCTTGCATAAAGGCAGTCCTGAACTTCTGGCTTCAGTACAAAAAACCAAAAAAAGTCACCATCAATGGCATTCTGAGGTCTATGCCTTTTGTTTCCTGTTAGTGTCACAAGGACAGACAAGACATTAATGTACTCAGTACTGAGGCCCAGAGCAGCAATGAATTCTACTGTGAAAGGCAATGGGGAGGTGAGCCACTCAGCAGGTTAGGACATTGTGCCTGTGATCGGAAAGTCGCTGGTTTAAGTCCCGTGGTTGGTGGAGTGATTTCACCGTTAAGGCCCTCGAGCAAAGCCCCTAACCCCCCACTTTCCCCAGGGACCGTCTGACCCTGCTTTCTCAACTGTATGTCGCTTTGGATAAAAGAAAAAGCTAAATAAATAAATGTAAAAATACACAGAGAGTGAGAATAAACATCGAAACTTCCTATAATACCCCGCTATCCTGGACGGCCCTTTCTATCTTTGAGTGCCGGCCCAAGAGGGTACACAAGTACCAAAACGGGCTCATGTTGGGTTTCTTCTTATATCTGCATGTATCAGGTCACGAATTTCAGCTCCCGAGAGGGTCGGCGCGGGACAAGGACGGCACGTGCCCCGACGCAGACTGGCTCCTTACGATGGAGACCGCCCATGAGGCAGCGGCGGTAACTATTAAAGGCCCCGACGTCTGTGGTGCTTCTGCCACGGTTCGTAGGCGGCGCGAAGCTCGGTACTGAACTCGCCACTGCAAATACCTGCAGTGATCCTGAGTGCCCACAAGGTGGTGCTAATTCCTCTTTGCAGCGACGCGACGTCTGTCGCATGGCTACTGTGCCAGTGAGGGTGGGGTAGGGGTACGTGCGGCCAGAGTTGTGCTTTTTGACACAGAAGGTCCTGTCTAGACTGTTATATTATTCTGGGGATCAACATCGCATTTGTGACACGGATAGGCTAATGGAAGAGCAGATAGCATTAGCTTAATTTCTTGTGCCATGTGGGTCCGCGGTAGGCGAACCGCTCACATTCCCCATAATGTGAGTTTGCACGGCACTGCTGCCCGAAGGAGGTCACCATTGAAGGAGCCAAAGCTGACTGTTAACTGAGAAAAAAACGTCATTCACATCTGCAGGATCGAGCAGGTCTAACAACCATTTTTTTGTGGTGATGCATCTTTGCAATGCTTACAGAAACATAGTTTCATCACCGCTTATGCAAACCAGTCACACTGACATTGATATCTTCTACATTTTCTCCTATTTTTACTGTATTGCAAGAACTGCTTGTCACAGGTTTACATTTCATAGTACAAAATAAATAGGATGCGAATAGAGCAAAGATCCTTTTCCTTCAACACTCCGCATTAAATCTAAGACTAACGCAACCTTGAGTTTCAAACACAGAAAATCCAGGCTTAATCACTCATGTAACATGGAGCGGTGCAAGTCATAATGATCCTGAGAATCATCCTGTCATTTGCAGGGCGGTCATGGTCACCTGCGAGCCCTCGGACTGGTCTTTGTCGGCACAGGACAGCTTCTGCTCTTGAGTGATGATGTCTCTCAAGTACTCATTGACCTGGTTAATAAAGGAGAGAGAGAGAAAAAAAACAAGCATTCATTACAAAGAGTCATTAGATCCAATCGAACAGCAGGGGCAATTAGTTTCCAGGTAGGAATTGTAAATAAAGACAAATTGTGTCAATAAATGTCCTGCTTCCCGCAGACCTCACATGAAAATGAGATACATCTGCTCTACACGGTGAAAGCATCAAAAAAGGTTTATTCTGACTGCTGAAAAACACAAACTGCCATCTCTGCTCACCACAATGCAGTTCCAAATTGTTCATTTCAAATCTCAATCTTCAAAAAGAGCAAAGCAGTCCCTTCTCTCAAGACAGGATCAAGTTGCAAATCCCTTTAAAAGACATATTTTTTTCCCCCAAGACTTTATCCTTTAAATGAAAGATGCATTGTGAGTAATCCAATATGTCTGCCAAGGAGACGAGGGTGGCAGAGGGGCTTAGGGGGCTGCTGTAGGCAATCATGCAGAATAGAAGTAGCCTGTGGCATACTGTATGCACCACCCCCCCCCACAAACGCCCCACCCCAAGCAGAGGCTACTTCAGCCTCTCCACACAGGAATGTAAACAAACGGACGCTTCCACGGCATGGAGCTCAGCTCACACACTCGCCGCCGGTAAACATGACATGTCACGTGACTGTGCTGGCATTCAGCTCTTATGGACCCCCCCGCGACAGACTAGCATTACAGGAATGCGTGCATAAAGAAAACCATAGGGAGTTCGGTAAATGGGACAAATGCTCTAGGGCGATCTAACACAAACAGTAAACCAGGATGTCTATGCAGGAGAACAGCCTATTTCCTGTGACAGATTTATGATTTTATAGCATTACTGGGAGCGAGTTGGAATCGTACCTAAACCCACGGTTAGAGATAATGATGTAGTGATTTCATGATTCACTCCTGCATCAGGGAACACTAAATGAAACACTCCGTTTGGATAAACACCTGGATATGTGCTGCGCTTAGGTTTTTATAAGTTTAGCTTTTAGCAGGATATCAATGCCAATCGTATGAGCTCACAATGCTCCTTTATCTTTCTACATATATGCTGAATTGGCCAATCAAATGAGACTACTGTCCTTCAGACATTAATGTACCCGCTTTATGTGTAGTACTTTTATTATTAACTGCTTAGGTCAATGTGTGATAAATACGTAGCAGGCAAAACCGAGGATAATAGTAAATCACTGCATATCATCTTACAAGATCTGCTGTAAAGTGAGACTTTTAAAATCTAAAGTACTACTGATAAACCAAGACCATAAATAGTGATTTTGACAGCAAATACTATACCACTGAGCACGCAGTATTTTATACACACACACACACACACACACACACATATATATATTAAATAATATATATTAAAAGACAACTGAAAATAAGTCAAACTTATTACAAAGAGAAACACAAATTAAACGTGGTTATTGATGTTTAAGATAATTTTACAGGAAATGATTTGGCAATAATAAAGTTTTTATCCAATGGGAATTGTTTCGGCTCCTGGTTTGCAGGTTACCGTGGAGCCCCATGGATGTCCTTGGCGACGACGGTTCCTAAAGCTCACCTTATTTATCCAGGTCGCCACAGCCTCCTCGGTGTCATAGGGCACCTCGCCGTCGGGGTAGCAGGGGGAGTACTTCTGTACGCAGGACAGCAGCTTCTCCACACTCACCATCTCCACGGTGTAGGCCATCATCAAGGTGTCGATCATGGCCAGGTGGGCGCTCTGAAAGGGACAGGCCGACCGTCATCATTTACACTGCTCCTCCCCTCTAATACAGTGCAGTCGCCTTCTGTTGGTTATTCCTCTCCATTATTCTCCATCTTTTCTCATCTTTTGACCACCAGGTGAACGTTTATTGCCCTGGAAACAGTCACTGGAATCACCCAGTGTGTGATGAACTAAGCAGGATTTTTAGGAATAAGGGGTGACTCTCTGCAGGCGCCAAACTCTTACATTATGTTATTATTCTAAAATCTGGAAAAAAAAACTGAAATAATATATTTAAAAAATGTAATTATAAAATTGGGGTGAATGGGGATTGAAAGTGAGAATGAACTACCCACGGGTATAATGGCTCCCACATTAATAAGAGATGCAGTCTGCCTGATATCTGTTTTGATTCTGGAAGGTTTTCAGTAAATCAACATTTACGAGAGACCAGCACTGCAAAACAGCAAACTTCAAGCATCTCCTGACATTAGAAATTCAAACTATCTCCAATATTTCCTCTCAGTATCTCCAAATGGATATGTTTCACTCCCCCTCCTTGTTTGTAGTGATGAAACAAAAACTTTGATTCCTATAAAGGTATTCTGTATTTAATGCCTGTTTTATCTCCATTTATCAAAAGAAATACGGAACGACATATAGTAGGCGTACCACCTGATCCTTGTTAGGGGGGAGACATTCAGCTAGGACAGGATTTGTAAAGTACCCTTTCAATCAGTCGGACTTGGATTTCACTGGGCTCTTGCTGTGTGCTGATTGGTCAGTCTCCTTCACTCATGCATGGTGATGTGAAACAACTGGATGAGTCTTTCAATGAAGGAAACAAACCATTAAAAGTACAAGATAATCCAAAGAATGCCAAGCATGGAGGCTTTTCAGTTTTAAAATAGTCTGTGAAACCTTAAGTAGCTCAAAGTGTCCTCTCTGACGTGGATTATCTGCTCTCTCTAACACACAGAGAAAGCTTTTCTCTTCCCATAAAATATCCACCCTCCCTTCTTACCTGTATCACAGCCTTGTGCCCAATCCTGCTTGGTACAGGCTCCAGGCCCCTCATGACCCTATTTGCTTAGGGCCCCTTAACCCATTGGGGTAACCAGATATGATATGCCAATGGCCATGGGAAACGAGGTCCCCTTGTGGTCCTCAGTGAGGAAGCACCTCCATCAGGACCTGGACTTACCAAGTTCTAATACTTGTACCCATAAGCCAGCTACTAACCGGAATTTGAGCCAAGATATCTTACAGCATTTTTTTAACTCAAGCACTTGATCATTCATGGGGTCAATGTCACAGGCAGAATAAGGAAGGACGCTGGAGCAGACATACCCTGAATGGAAAGGCCAGCCCATTGCAGGACAAACGCAATAGGCTGTTTAGAGATGCCAGTTGCCCTCACTGCATGCGTTAGGACAGTGTTAGGAAACCTGCACCACACAGGAGGGGCATGCATACTCTACACAGACCAGAAGCAGGATTCAAGGCCACAACCCCAGAGATACAGGGCAACAGAGCTACTTACAAAAAGCCACAGTACTGGCTACACTCGATAAACCTACGAAAAATGATATTTTAATAAAAATGGGATTCCTGCAGCTCGAGACAGGTGCTTCACGCAGGCTTGGTGTCTAGTGCTCGTACAAGGAGTTCTTGCGTCCTCATCGGCTGCTGAATCACTGTCTTTCCTGCCATCTGCAATAAATCTTTTACCTAGCTACCCAGAACATATATTTTGTGATGCCAAATAAATCTATCCAACAATTTTCCCAGAAGTGCTCATCACATGTAAGGACACAGGGAGCTTGAAGCCAATCCGAGGAAGCACGATTCCCTAGATGGGATGACAGACCATCATTGCAGGAACACAGTCACAGCAATTTTCAGACACCAGTGCAACAGAACTATATATTAAGAAAATGGGAGGAAGCTGTACACAGAGGGAGCGTAACACTTCTAGAATGTAGCATATATATTCTGCAAATCTCATCTGACTCAGATCTTTTGCAGGTACAACATAAAAATCCTCAGGATGCAACTGCAAGAACCAACTGAAGGTCAGGATTGTCAGTAAGTTTACAATCCAATGTTGAATAACACCCACTACAAAAACATGTTTCTCTAAACCATTCCTAAATGACAAGTTGTTTTTGTGCTGCAGGAGATGACCAGTAGTGAAGAAACTATGGTTCTTATATTGTATCACAGAAACGTGTCAAGGAACATTACAGCTGTATGCCTCCAGAAAGAATTCCATTAAAATGTCCTGTTAAAATACTGCATCTCTCTTGAAAACGCTTGTTTTGATTAAGGAAGCTACAGGTCATTACATCTAACATTACATCTATATAAAAGCAACTGCTTTTGCTAAAGGGAGTTATTTTCAAAATTTCCCTGGCAACATTTTCTCTCTGTTCGCAAAACATATTAAATTGAGATGCTCCACAACATTGAAAGATATCCTGCTGGCTACAGCTGGATTTCTCCTTAATTTTCCTCATGTCCTGTCTTACGCAGCAAAAAACACAGTAATCTATCTGCCATGACCTGAATAGAGGTCACCTGAAGCTCCAGCACTTTCTGAAGCCTTCCCGTTCGAAGTGAAGATTGCAAAATGGATTCTTTGCACCAAAAGGGAATGGTATGTAGCATACCAGTCTTCAAAGGATAGTATTGTTTAAATAATGCAGGCAATTGAACTAATGTGGATTTTCATATCCCACACTTTTAGGAGATGTACATTTTGTGCTACCAAGATATTCAATGTACAAATGTGGTCCTGTAGGTGGCATGATGTGGTCTGCACAGCTGCCAAACACACCCAAAGTGGGATGCACATTTGGAGTTTGTGCGTCCAGAAACATGCAGCTCGGCTCACTGCCATCTCCAAGTTGCCCATAGTGTACTACATGACGGTCCGGTATCCCATTCAGGGATCCCTGGTTGTGCCCAGTGCTTTCTGGGATAGGCTCCAAGGCTACTGTGACCCTCCATTGGATATATTGTTATGAGTGGCATGATACACTTGTAGAGCAGAATGCTAATCACTTGATAAAGGCCACAATGGAATGTGAAATTTATTGCAGGCCAATGAGGAGGAAAACTCAGCAGTCCAAACAGAATGCAATCTACTGGCAATAAATAACAACAATAATAAAAAACAATAGCAAAAACAAAAACAAATCAATCATCAAACTGCTTTTCCAGAACAGCGTAGCTGGGGGTGAGGCCCAGCACAGGCAACACAAGGATGGCGCACAGACTGAACAGCATGCTAGTCCATTGCAGGGCAATAATCTGACAAAAAAGCAAATAAGCAATGTATTTCTTGGTATAGGGGGGTGCAGTGGTTAGCACTGTCGCCTCACACCTCTGGGACCTGGGTTCAAGTCTCCGCCTGGGTTACATGTGTGCGGAGTTTGCATGTTCTCCCCATGTCGTCGTGGGGTTTCCTCCGGGTACTCC
>JAODJX010000047.1:7178170-7196776 GCA_026776945.1 Isichthys henryi
CCCCCCCCCCACCCCCCCCCCCCCCCCCCCCCCCCCCCCCCCCCCCCCCCCCCCCCCCCCGCCCCCCCCCCCCCCCCGGCCCAAGAGGAATGTGCGCGCTCCTGAGTCAAAGGAAAGTTCAACAACAGTCAGGAAAAGGTGGGGCTTCTTTTTTAAACTCCAGAGTTGGGTGGATAATTACAGCCCCAATCTGTACAACATACTGCCCTGTGTCTGGCAAAGGCTACCACTGGGCACCAGCCACACGTACAAATGGAAGCAATTTGTAGTATTTTTGAATGCACGATACTCCGGGCATTTGATCTAGGGAGGAAAACGGCGCCTGCTGTTGTTAGTAAATGATATAGATAGTAAATGCGGTAATCACCATCACCATACGTTCAAATCTGCCTCAAACATGTTCTTAGTCACACAGCAAAGAATGACAAATGGTGATGCGTTATTTGCGATTTAATTGTATTCCACACTGAGGAATTTGTATGAGTAATGTGATATGTTCATTACATTAAATAAAAAAATAAATATTCAAACATTTTCACTCAGACTTGCATAAGAACTTCACGGTTGATCTTTACTCTCTGACACCGTTTGACAAGCGTGTTCAGCCGTAGCAACCTCTCCAGGTTTGCTTAATGTCACAAGTGAGTAGTGCTCTTGTCTATGTGTGGTGTGGCATTATCCTAAATTTGACTCTTCAATGTGACTGACAAAAAAAATCAGGTCTCACTTTCGTGTGCTGTGCACAATGACACAACATGTCTCAAAGTTGTTTTAAAGTGCATTTAGAAACTTTTAATAAACACAGAAAAGTTAGGAGGCAATTGTAAACATCATGCAAAAACAAATTGACATATAGGACTAACACTTTAAAGGCATAACACTTTAAATACAAATAAAAAGTACCTTAAAGTTATGAAGGCCTTTTAAGGTTAACAACAGTTTAAAAAATTAATATATAACTTTTTTTTTGTTAAAGTTTTAACTCTGGTGTCCAGCATCAACAGGGGGGTAGAGGAAATCAAAATTATTCATTACAAAATGAGTAGATTCCTTCCATTGTTGACAGCAGTGTTGCCTAATTTTTTTCTGTTCATTTTTGTTATTTTAGCAGTTACTGATTTTTACACGGCGACTAGATGAGTAGCTATGGAAGATGGAAGGATGGATGATTTAACGATGGTTTATTTGTATAGAATGCTATTCTTGTAGCTGTTCCTTTAGTTTGTAGTGAAGCGCTAGCTTGATGAGAAGGCAGGAAATCCTGTTGCTTTAAGAATGAGCAGAATTGGCTGCCCTATCCCTTTGGCCCTCCAGAGGAAATGGGCGGGGCCAGAATCCCAGGCGCAGCTCTGCTGTGGTGCAGACCTAAAGTGCCGGTAGCCCAGGACATGGAAGGGTGCAGAAAACCGCTGTGCTCACAGAAACCCAGCTTATCATTGGACATGGAACTTGCTTTACCGCTGTCAACCTCAAAAATAACATGTCAGAAACTATATCAAAAACAGCGACTACAATCGCAGTTAGGGTAATTTTTTTTCGGGATCACCTGTTCATGGTTTAAACTACACTCATATTTTAAACCACTGTAATACACTTTCAATAACGGTTACTATATTTGGTTTCTTCAAAAAGCCCACAAAAAATATACAGAAGGTGAAGTCAAATACAGAGAAAATGTTCCCAAACCGTTTCGAGCCGAGGGCGAACGTAACCATTACACCACGGTAACACAGCTCTGAGCCTCGACCTTGATTCATACGATCAGCTATGTCAGCAAAAAATAGGTGGGTGGATATTAAAGTGATGTTGCCATAATTGCGTTTGTAATTGGTGCCATCTAGTGGCAGATCATAGGTGCTCCCAGACATTTATACTTTTTTGGTTGTCGTAAAGTTCTGCCTGGTGACGTAGTTATTATGACCGGCCAATCACAGAGTGTCTAATACCAATTTTGAATGCTGGGAGAGTCGCGACAACACGGCGACTACGGCAGTTTATGCAAAACTACAACAAACTAAAGGAAGCGAAGTTCGCGCTGAAAAACACTGAAACCACATCACCATATCATTTCCAACCCGTCATTACGTATTATAACCTAAATGAATAAGGCACAGTCGAATAGAACTAGGGAAACTATTGTTCCAAAAATCAGATTATTCCATGATGTTGTAGAATGCATTGATACATAATGGCCAAAAGGTGGCAGTGTTTGTCCAACAATGGCACTACATCTACACTATATGGAAAAACGTTTCTGACACACCTCTTACTAATTGAGTTCAGGTGTTTCATTCAGACCCATCGCAAATCAAGCACCTAGGCATGCAGTGTCAGCTTTGCAATATTCCAGTTCTTGAAATTTCTTCTTTGCTCGATATTTTACAAATGTAATTGGAATTAACTGTAAATGGAATTACTGCAAAGTGGAAGCATCTAGGAACAGCAGAAAAAAAACGTAAAGTAACAGCAGGGTTGCCGAGTGTTGAGGTGCATAGTGTGTAAAAGTCGTCAACGCTCTGCTGACTCAGTGACTGCAGAGTTCCAAGCTTCCTCTGGCATTAACTCCAGCACAAAAACTGGAGTTTTTGTGTGCACTGGGAGCTGCATGGAATAGGCTTCCATGGCTGAGCAGCTGCATGCAAGGCTCACATCCCCAACTGCAATGCCGAGCTACAGACAGAGGGGTGTAAAGTATGCCGTCACTGGACTCTGGAGCAGCGGAAACGTGTTCTGTGCAGTGACGAATCACGCCTCTCTGTCTTGCGTGTTTTAACATGTCAAGACATTTTAGATAGTTCTATGCTTCCAACTTTCAGGGATGTTTGGGGAAGGAAGGACCTGTTCTGTTCCAGCATGACTGTGCCCCACTGCACAAAGCAATGTCCATAAAGACATGGTTGGGTGAGTTTGGTGTGGAAGAACTTGACTGGCCCACACAGAGCCCAGACTTCAATCCCACTAAACACCTTTTGGCTGAACTAGGACAGAGATTGTTTGCAAGGTCTTTACGTCCAGTATCAGTGCCTGACCTCACTAATGCTCTCCTGGATGAATGGGCAAAGATTCCCAGACACTCCAAAACCTTATGAAGCCTTCCTAGAAGAGTGGCAGCTGTTATAGATGCAAAGGGGGGACCAATTCCATATTGATGTCTATGGATTTAGAATTGGATGTCATAAAAGTTCCTGTAGGTGTAATGGCTGGGTGTCACAATACTTTAGTCCTTAAAGTGTATTTGTCTGACTTACAGCTTAGTATCTTAAACATCTGAACTGTACTGGTTCCTGTTTTACAAGGCATGGAAGGATGTGGGAGCCTGCGCATCACTTTTGCTCTTCTGGTAGCTGTTCGCAGGCTGCTGTGTTAACTAAGGGTCCCCTTCAGCTTGAAGGAAAACAGCAACCAACTTCTTAAAAGAATATGTGTTTCTACAATGTCTATAGCATCAGTGACACTGGACTTCATCAGAAATGTTTATCTGTACACAATGTATCACATAATCTCGAGTATGTTACCGATTACTATTATGGTACCAGTTGTTACAGTGCTTCTGTATCTACTAGATCATTATCTTGTCAGAATAATAGGACAGCTTCTGGTAGCTCACTGCGTGAATCTTGCATGCCTTTACTCTACCAATAACACGTCATGCTATTCTCACAATTGGCATCTGATATCGAAGGCATAGTTATGCTTCTGTGATGTGTACAAAAATATTTACGATAAAAGAAGCAGCAGGGCAGGAATGAACAGTGCCGAGAGGCATTCTGCTCGCACCATACTGTGTGCCACCATGGATAAAGTTCTTAAAACATCTTTGGTACTCAGCTAAATGTTATTTTGCCTTATGGTAAGCCGAAGTCTGAGCTGAGACTAAAATGAGCTAATTCCAGGAGACAGTGATACACCCCGCAATGAAAAAAAATTTGCATAGAAAATCCTTGTTTGCTGTGAATTGTGTGTCTCAGAAGTTGTTCCATACCTTTATCCAGGATGTATGTCACTAGTGAATGTTGTATTGTCCCACTGCGACCCTGTAATGTACATATGAAAGATGGCTGGATGGATGCTGTATTTTGTAGAAGACAACTGTGGATTTTCTAGATTTTTTTTTTTTAAAAAAAAGAAATTTAAATGTTGAAAAAAAGTGGAGAAGTTCATTGCAGCATTTCACGTGATCTTTTCACATGGTTAGAGATTTATTTGAAATCACAGAAGTCAGAACCCTTCCCAGTTCATTACTGATAGCTCACCACATATCAGCAAACTGAGGGATTCACTTCCCTGTTCACTTCCCTGTTTACTTCCTTGCTTTTCCTGATTATCCACAAGGTGGCAATATTTCATTTGAGTTGTTACCTAAGTTGCATCCCTACATTTTCCTGTGTAACTCAATTTCATTAATGCAAATATAATGTCTCATGTGTGACAATGTATAAACAGGTTAAATGGTCAATGCATGTCATACAATTAAATTATAAATCCAATTCCCGCAATGTCTCACAAAACCAATCAACCCCATACACTTACAACTTTATAAATGATATAGGCTATATTTTGTACTGATATAGGCTATATTTTGTACACATTATTGGGTGATGTTGCCAAAGCTTTTCAATCTGATATATTAAGCCACATAAATCTATATAAAAGAACAGCTGTACGTGCATAAACATCGAGATTGTCTAGTACCATTTTTGTCCAGATGGGTTCTGACTAACACAGCTAATTTCTGGGCCTTGATTGTTAATAGTTCTTATTTCAGGTCCTCTTCTGCCAGATTTTTCCAAGCAGCCTCAATTTAAAGATGAGGCTTGCAGCTGTACGGCCGTAAGCTGGGACAGCAATGAAAACAAACCGCGGCCAAGCGAGTCAGTGCTTTCCACAGCTGGTCTTATTTAGTGGTTACCTGAAGGGCAAGGTAGTTTTACACCAAGCAGAATTAAAACAGATTTAGTGGGGAAACGGTCCAAATTCGAGTTTAGCCCAAAGAAT
Organism: Isichthys henryi; assembly: GCA_026776945.1. NCBI lineage: Eukaryota > Metazoa > Chordata > Actinopteri > Osteoglossiformes > Mormyridae > Isichthys > Isichthys henryi. The sequence goes on from JAODJX010000047.1 coordinate 7,183,166, forward strand.
CCTGTAATGCTCGGAATGACTCACTGACAAATACCCTATTGGGCCTAAAATGCTGACAGGACCGGCCGAGAATTCAGTACAAAGACGGTTTGGGCTATGTAGTGGATCTCATCTGTGTGGACTGTTGTAGTACAACGTGAGCTTTGAAAGGGTATCTACCTGGAACCTGCAGAGATCTATGAGGGACCGGTGACCATTCTGTGACCACAAAGGAGTGAGCTTTCACCTGGCTTGACCTAAGGTAGGTTCCTAGGTGCCATCTTCCTCAGTGGGATGTCTTCACTTTTCCATGCCTCTGTGACGTTAATCGAAGCCTACCCTTGCTATAAGTTGTTTTTTTTTTTTAAGTGTAAATGTTTAATAACCCTACTGCTAAAGTGTAGCCAAGTACAAGTGTTAAACCGAAGGAGAGATTTTCGCAGTCCGTACAGCGCCGAAAGCTGGGGGTTTATGGAAGAGGTCGAATTTCTGTGCAGGATGTAATTCTGTGAACCGTTGTGGTCGCTTGTTTTAAGTGGAAGTGACATCAAAACGGTGCTCAGATACAGCAGATGGAAAACGTGAAAAAAAAATTGCCCTAAATGTGTACATTTGGGTGGAATTGTTTGGCCGAGAAGCGCATGTGCTTAATCCGAGCCACCTCGCGGAGGCTTGTTCCCCGTGTATTTCGTTCTTCATTTTCGTGAGACGATTCTCTCAAGGTTCCACTTGCTCTGTTATTGAACCCAGCCAGACAGGTTGCTCTCAAGTGTCCAAGGAGCTCCGAGTATCATTAAGTTCTGAGTTTGTTTTATAATCTCGTGCTATTAAAGGTACTTTGTGGCAAACACCAGCAGCTCCTTCATTGCTTCCTCCATTTCCGTACAAAGCTTTGATTTATAGAATAGTTCATTGTATTTAATCTGAATTGGTGCTGTGTTTTGTGTTTTGCTGAGGTCTATGCCCGTTCAAAGAATCGACAGTAAGAAAGCCATCTTGACCTTTACGTTCTCACACATGACAGCAAAGCTAATCGAAGTGCCGACTCCATGTACTCTCGCCAAAGGAAAGAAACAACAGCCTGACCTCTCTTTATTGTCGGCATAGAGAGAAAGCATTCAGGTTTTATCTGGCGCGTATGTCAAATAGGAAGTGAGGCCCAACTTTTCAAAGAATAGCGTAGTTATTCTTACCTGACATGTTTTTTCGCCAGGTCCCGTTATCAAAAGCAGACACTGTACCTTTAAAGTTTACACACAAACGCATGAAGGACAATAATGATCTTTTCTGCAGTCATTGTGCTGCTGTGATGCTCTTTTGGGAATGGACCCCCGGAACTTTAGTCAAAAGACGGAGATAAAGCCCGTGGCTCCTCTCATTTTATGAAGCTCTAAGTTACAGTTCAGTTAGTTTGATGCCGCATCACCCGCTGCTGAGCCTGATTAGCTGCTCGGGGCACTGAAAGTTAATGAAATAAAGCAAATGTGAACGCAAAAATAAACCAGAGCATAAATATTCCTTATCTAAAGCAGTAAAAAATAAGATCCGGAAATCTTAATGGGTTTTTGGGACAAGATAACGTCACGAAATCCTCGTAAAAATGTAAACATTTTCGTCAACATTAAAATTCTATAAGAATAAATGTCATCCTGGCGACTTAACCTTAAAAATGTAAAATAAAGAAAAAAAATCTTCATGTGATTTAATTTACCACTATGAACAGGACTGTTTTTAACTTTAGATTTAAGGAAAGCCGGGCTATAGCGGCGCGGAAAAGAAATGTCAGCCGGGGCATATTTATAATGCTTTATGGTGACAATTCTCACGTAAATTGTAAAAAACGGAATTGGCAATTGTTAGATTGCCAATTTATACTTAAAATGCTTTTAAAAATTAACTTCATTAGCTGACGGCTTGTTTTCAGTAGCGATATAAAACTGGATGTTTCCGCTGGAGGGTTTGGAAATATTAAAAATGATTGTACTGCCCTTCAAGAAGTCATGCATTTGAACCAAAAATGCATCCGTTAAAATGACACGTATGCAGGAAGATTTCTGGGAAGAAAAATGTATAGGCCATGTATAAATGTGCGGCTTTCAAGCCAGATTTATAGGAACTATAATGAAACGTTCAAAAGAAGATGTTAGTGTGTGTCAAGGAGAGTCACTTACAGTCACACTGATCAATAGCTTCCGGTCTCCGAAATGTCAGGGACTATTACCTAACACTTGTCAAAGCGATCAGTCTTTGAAACGCCTCTAAAATAAAGTCTTTGGGCTAACTATGCTAAATTATACTTTTTAATTTGTATGCCTGTATTAGTTTCAATCAAGGGGACATTGTTTTAGCGCCGCAATAGAAAGATGGTATCAGTCACGGCTGTTTGCTCGCCCATCAAAGCAAACGTGAACATTGGGCTCTGTGAGCTTTTAATCGTGTAGGTGAGCTGTGGGACTGCGTTTCCACAGCAAATGCAGGGAAACAGATCTCCCCTGTGTTCAATTTCAAATGGCCTCATCTGTTTTTCTGCAAGTTTTCCAGTCGGCGTGTGTCTGGTTTATTTTTAAAGTCAGACTCTCTGTCTGTTTCCTTTCATTCAAAATGGTAGATCGGGTCTTAATATTCGTCAAGTTATGCAACGCTGCAAATATTACTTATCGTTTAACTATCATACCATAGAATTATTTACATTGTAATTCTCTTGTTGCAATTACAGCCAGACTACATACAAGGGGGCTAAAAGTATGACCTAAAGTAGGATCAAAGTATTATAACTGATCATTTTTAACAAAATGGCTGTTCTTAAAGCTTTAAAAAATCGGGATGATATACACAGAACATGATTTAAAAACAAACTTAAACTATCAACAATGAAAAAAATATACCTACGTGAAATTACTATCTAATTAAGTTGTTTCAAAATCCAGCTTTAAATTTAGCAATCATGCCATATATCGAATTTTATAAAAACGCATCATTGTGAATTAAACTGAATTTATCTTATTCCATTGCAAAATTTCATTATAATGAACACCTTTACGTGTTTGTTTTACAATAATGTATTATACACATATTTCGAAAATGTACTGATTCAAACAAGCTTTACTGAGAATAAAAATCAGAAAATGTTTTTACTTAAAATCAATATGCTATAAGGGCCATTGCTGTGGTACCAAAATATTATCCGTTATACATTTATATGTTATTAATACGTCTACTTTCTTCTGTCCAATTTAATTATTCCTTATTCATATTTACATTTTCGATGAGCTGAATAAATGTACTTCACGAAGTTGATTTGATAAGAAAAGTATCAAACTTTACACAGACGGACCTGCTTCTTTATGCATGTGGCCTCTTTTGTCATTTTAACAAGGCAAAAATAAACTGGGTTGGGATTTCACCTGGCCGTACATATCATGACTCTTAGACATCAGGCATCACGGCGTCACTCGAAATTTCTCTGCTATCCCGTATGCGGACACACACATCGCCCTGTCAAGTGTTTGACCGAATGAGGATGAGAAAGAGAGAAAAGTTGACCTCTTACCTGGTACCTATGTCAAAGATACATTGCTTCGGCTCTCTCATTTCCCCGTATTCGCAAGAAAGCCGAAAGCACCGTCGCGTTTTTGCATGTCAACCACAAGGGGGCAGTATCAGATTTCATTCCCCACAGTCGTCCATGTATTACAGGGAAAAGTCTGAACGACGGTAAAATGAATTAATAACGATAATGTGGGAATGAGGGTTTTACAAAACGTATTTAAACGAGGGGACATGTACATGTAATTTCTAGTCTACTTTGATAAACTTTGACAAACATCTACTTAAACAGTACAAATGATACATAGCGACATCAAATTAGGCCCACGACGCATTATAGGCCTAGTAGTTCGCTCAGTAGAAAGAAAATAATTCTGTATACGCTATACATACATATCATCCATCTGCTGTCCAACAGTTTATCCACTTATGTCTTTCTGGGGTTGGAAGAGAGTCACCGAAATACTTTTTCATTAAAAAAATTAAAGAAGTAATTCTGATGTAACGCAGACTAAATCACACGGGAGCTGAAATGACATGATTTTTACCACAAGCTGTGATCAAGGAAGCTTTAACTTTAGGGTCACTTGACGTTCTTAAAGGTACCCCGGTCAATTTATCGGTCATTATCATATAAAGTTCTTTATATTGAGATGCCATATAGCTGTAACAAAGACGGTTCAAAAACATACACATTTGTAGAACACATGTAAGTTTCAACCAGTAGTGGAAGGAATGCTGGCATTGTAGAATTTCACCCAAGGAGCAATGCTGTGCAATTTTATCAGGAATATACAGTATAAGAGGGAGAGGTGGCTCAGTGGTAAACATTGTTTATTCATACCTCCAGAACTGGGTTTGATTCTTGTTTGAGTTTTCACAGTGTTTCTGGGGAATTTCTAACTAAATACATTCAGCACAGGTGAATTGGTTTCTTTAAATTTCCATTTGTGTTTATATGTGTGCGGTCTGTGATTGATATTCACAGCTCGCCGAGTCGAGTGCCTGGTGTTTCCAGGCTTGGTTTGCAGATGGGATATACAGCATATAGTTGTTAGATTTAATAAATGATGACTTGAATTTAAATAAACTTATGCAACCTAAAGAATTAAATACTGAATAAAAAATCCAGAAGGTATGTGTCACACAATTATGCATTTCTTGGGGGTGGGCATTAGCTGGGGGGAGCAGTGAAAATTCCTGGGTTCCCAGACGCTGAGTGATGCTGAAGTTTATAACAAAGTCTGACACCCCCTACCTCCCAGTACAACTTACAACATAAACTGTCATTTAAGCATTAAATAGGAAAAGAAGGTTTCAATGTTTTTGCTGTAGGTGAACAGCGATCATACACTGGAAGCGGGACATTAAAGAGCATGGTGAGGAAATGGATCTTGTTGTTTCCAAGGAATTCGCTGGGAAAGGATAGTTTTCCCCAGTAAAATGTTCTGCATGGCTCAGCTTTATAGCAACACCTGTTATCTGATTTGGGAATCACTGCTGAGCTTCTACACACTTGTGCAGTGGAGTAGCAAGTTATACATCTATGCCTGTATCGGGAAGGTTGTGGGTTCAAGTCCTCTTACCGAGAGATTAACTGTATCACTGTCAGGTCCTTGACCGAGACCCTTAACCCCAGCTGCTCCAGGGATGTCGGCCGACCCTGCTCTCTAAGCCTGACCTTTCCTTGCTTGTATGTTACTTTGGCCAAAGGTGTCTGCGAAATAAATTATCGATATATAAATGTGTCACATGTTGATCAGAAGCGGTGACCCGCAAAAGGCGTCGGGTGACGCAAGTGACAGTTTCTGAAGTTATAGCTTTGGGAAGAGGTACGACTGCGGCGCGATGCGTGTGCCCCGTCTGCTTAGAGAGCTGACGGGCGCTGTGATTCACGGCCGCCATCATTCGGCGGTGCAGGAATCGGGGGTGGGTCGGACCCTGGTGCAGCTGCGTTTCCCCTCATGACCCGAGTCACATGTCCACAGGCGGTTCAGATCTGTCAAAACTGAGAAAGGCGGCGTTCTGCATATCAGTGCTGCCTTCATGCTCTGACTGCTGTTACATCCATCATATCCTGAGCTGGGTCATCGGGGGGGGGGGGGGGTACTGGGATCAAAGGTACATCCTGAACAGGATGCCAGTCTATCACATACAGGAACACTTACTTAGTTTGGGCAATTCAGCTAAACAAAGTAGCCTGTGCATCTTCAGGCGTCAGGAGGTAGCTGGAAAACATAGACGACACTTACATGACATGGGGAGAGCATGCAAACTGCATTCACACGGAGCATGTGGGGTTCAAACCCCCAACTCTAGATGTAAAACAACAGTATTACCCACCATGCCACTCAATATGACTACTTTCATTCCTCTTATTTATTGGTTTTGGGTTAAATTTCAATGCGTGTTGGATAGATCTTTTATTATTATTACACAAAATAATCAACAGGTTATTCTGCACCATAGTTCATATAAAATAAGCGGAGAAGATTGTAAACTCCGTGCTGATCGATCACATGGACTGTGTCCACCTTCTGAAGCTCTGAAAAGTGCTTTTATTATTATTAAAAGTATTATTATTATAAGGAAATTCATATTTTACTCTCAGCAGTATCTATAGAGTGTAATCTTTCTGACAAAGTGCATTGATTGCAAATTCCACAGACATTGGATTGCATCCAAATGTCATAATTATCTGAGTCAATAATTTGCACTAAAAGGGGACATTTTTCAGTTCTGAGGGGACAATGAAAAAAATTGAGGAATAATATCTGCCCTGACAGATGGAGACAAAATCCTTGCCTTATTTTCCTTTTGAAAATATAACTATTACTTCACACGTTAGCCTGTCATTTGGTAATGTGCTTGGTCACAGAGCAGCTAGCAGTGCTATGTCAGGCTCGCAGCTGGAGCGGCAGGGTTACATGACCTGTTGGCGGTGACTCCTTGACCCCCCCCTTCCTTCTGCTGCAGGAACAGTCCCAACACAGAACGTACACACGTCCAACAAAGACCATTCTATTTATAAGCCAGTCACATATTATTTTCCCCTGTCATGTGCTTACCGCAGTCTGGAACATACAGAGTCCAGTCATCGAATAGACCTTTAAATCTCTTCTCATTTTCTTCGATGCATATTTTGCTGTGTTCCAAAGTAATTAAGAAGATCTGGGTCAAAAACAGGACATAAAAAAATCACTTTTATTTTTGAGGGTTAAGGACCGTCAAATAAAGATGGCAGTTTCTGCATGGAAATAAAACAGACATACAATTTAACGTTTTATTCATATTTTTATTTTGGCAAATCATTGCTCCTCTTCCCGAAATTATAGCGTTCTAGCTTCTGTTCCAGGTTCTACAGTGCTAGAGCGACACTGTGGGAACCCAGTGTTCTCTAAATGCCTGCTACACTTCCAGAGTAAGCTGTTACACAAAATGGTCAAGCTGTTAAACATAAAATGGTGCAGTTTACTCAGGTCGTTGGGCGCTGATAGTTAGGGAAACAATAAAATGAAAAGTACAAAGAGAGTGATGTGGAGTTAATTTAGCTAGCCCTGACCATGCAAAATATGAGGCAGAAAAGCACAACTACTGGAGAATGTTGTTTAGTACCCTAACCCTTCTGCCCTTCCTGTGGACTGGTGTTCCTGCGTAAAGAAGCACAGAATGTCTCCATCTTGCCTTCATGTGTCATTTCCGGCCATGCTGGCAGTGACCCGCTTCCTTAACTAGTGTTTACGAAAACGCGTTGATTCTTATTAATCTGGTTCTCGTCTGCCATGAGACGTGGAGAGGATGAGGTGGGAAAAGTGCCATTTTTCGACGGGCCAGAAACGTCACCGCCCGCTTGCATTAAGCAGATGTGGCCGGGATTGTTTTTCTTGGGTAATTACCGTCATCAAGCGAAGCCGTGTGCCAATCATATTTATTTGGGACAAAAAAAAACTCAATTTAGAATACAAATCATTGTAAAAGTCCACTTCGGAACTACAAAAAAGGAAAGATTAATTTAAAAAAATCATAATTTTGTCAAATATTTTGTTTAATGCAAGTGGTTTTGACATTTCACTAAAATAACATAGATGATTGTTTTCTAAAAATAAGTTAATTATAGGTTATAATGTTTGATTAGAAAAAAATATTTATTTCAGTGCATATTTCATTTTTATAGTCTGATGTTTTATTCTAGCAGATCTTCTTTCTTAAATAAAAAATAAATAAATAAAATATGTATTAAAATGTTCATAAAACCACAAGCTTGATAGAAACATAGAAAATCTTTGACTTGCAAATATTTTTCTCATTAAAAATTATGTCCACAAGCGAGATAATGTTTCTGTATTGGTAGAGAAGCATACAGACAGCTTTTTCTATTTCCATCTAGATAATTATTAATGTTATTTTATTAAGTATGGCAATAGTAAACAGCATGCACAATGCAGAGCCTCGGACGACGGAGGTATTAAACCAGTTGCCCCATTGGACTTTTTGCAAAGTAATCCCAGTATAAGCTCTGTAATCATACATGCAGTTGCTTAAGTCTGGAGATTATTAAGGCTGAATTTAAATTCCCACTCTGCTGAGAAGTCATGACCTCGTTACAGCCCATGTGCATAAAAATACAGGCGAATGTCAGCAACTGTAAGTTTTAATATACATTAGACACACACGAACATATGCTGCGGAAAATGAGCCTAATGTGTTCAATTATGTCACCAGTTAAAATTATTTGTAAGACTTTTCTTTTGTGGTGCTTTGGAAATTATGGTGGCCATTATCCTTTCAGTATAAGCACGTTCTTGTTTGGTTGAAAAAGTTCCTTCCCAGGCAAGGATGGTGCCCCAGCAAATAGCCGAGATCATTTCTAACATACACGTGTTCAGCTGTAGGTACCTACGACTGACCCAATCTATGCTGATGGGGGAAAAAATGTGATTAAAACATGCAGAAGACTGACACAGGGGCCTTATGCATTTTGACATGAGGCCTGCAAAAATTTCAGCTGGAACCCTTTGTACTTTTAATTAGAGTTTTCTGCCATAAAGGCTGTTCTTTCTGTCTTTATTTCAAAGAAAGCATTTAACCCTTGTGTTAAAAGGCTGTATCACTTTTCCGTGTGTATGTTTTGCTTGGCTCCCAGTGCAAACAACCAAAAATTTCTCGTTTCAAAACTAGCCTGTTTATAGTTCATTCCATCATTTTTTTTTTCCATCTTAACGTGCCACAGCTATTTTTGGTCGTATGGATACTGATAGAGTGGGATTCCATTTCACCCGCGCCTCTAAAATATTTTGTAAAACTAATGATTAAAAATTAATTTAAAGATTGCATCGCAAAATTCAAAATCTGAACTCAAGTTTTAGTTTCGGTGTTGAATGAAGTACATTTCTACAGATTTTGCTTTGCTTGAAAAAATGCATGAATAAATTTTATCGCTGAGGCATGAAATCAATAATACAGCACGTTCGACGAACGTTTTGAGTGGCAATAAAAACACGTCACGTTGAATATTTACAGCACTGTAAAAATGGCTAGAATGATAAGATGTCAACAACCTGACGTACTTTAATTTATATCATAAAATTATATGACGGAATTCATATTTGATTGTATTCTTGATGATGATGAACATGTAAGCTAGCTGGGAAAGGATCTGTCTGCTGTCTTCTGATTCTTACATATTTGGCGATTCAACTTATCAGTTTATACTATTATCTGAGATGGAGGAAATTTCTTGGATTCATGGTTCTCTCCAAATTTGCTTATATTAGATAGATAGATAGATAGATAGATAGACAGATAGATAGATATACTTTATTGGTCCCAAAGGAAATTTAGGTATGAAGCACCTCAAATGCACAATAACACACAAGAACAGAATAACATTAAGGGTTACGGTTAGTTAATAACACGTCACACTTAGTAAATTCCTTTAAACATAATGTTTTACTTTATGGCCAAATTATATGATGCGTTCTAGCAACATAACCTCCAATTAAAGATCTTTTATTCACATATGGGAAAAGTATTTATATTAGTTATGCATATACAGGTACATGCCTAAATATATGCATAAATCTATGTATACATATATTTGCATAAATATATAATAAATGTAATTATTGTTTGTACTCGTGACTGGTAACCCAGTACTGGGGGAGTGCATGGAAGAAGGACAGAAAGATATTTTTACTTATTTCCAAAAAAGATGGAGAAAACCAGAACGTATAAAAATGAGCGTCAATTGAATTTTCAGCACTTTCGACAGCATGCAAACTGTACTTGTGTAAAATGTAACCATACATTGTGGAGTATTTCAGCGTGACGCCATCAGGGACTGTAAGCACCCCTGGCCAGCAGTAGCAGCAGCATTTGTTCCAAGCTTGTTGTTCCTCTTGACTGCCTCTCAGTTGGATTTCCTCAAGTCACTCAAAAGGCTGTCACTTCAGCCAGAGTCTGCTAGCCATCACCGCCACTTCAGTGCAGAGTAGGTGTTCCAGAGCTGAGTCGATAATTCTTTTGCCCCCTCGACAGATGACAGCACACTGTCCCCTGTCTCTGGGAAGGGTTTGCCCATACGGCCTTGCAGCTGTTATGCTGAGAGGTGCAGTTAACCTTCTCTGACCAATAATGAGACATACTATATGTGTTTGCAGCATCATGGCAGTTTGACCTCTGTTATTATTATTATTATTATTATTGATTACACATTAATATTATTTAGCAGGGATGTACATGGCTTACAATTTCTCAGTTTTAACTAATATATAGGTAACATTTTACTTCAGGCCATGTTTATAGTCATTTATAAACCCATTCATAATGCATTATAATGCATTCATAAAGCATTACAAACATGGCTATACATATGTATAAAAAGGCATAACACATTAAAGGCATATTTATAATGCATTATGATTACATTATGAAGCTCTCACCTATAATACACTATAGATACCTTTATAATGGAGTACAAAGCATCCTTAAGGCTTATACTGACCATTAAAATGCATTATAAAAGTATCTATTATAGATGAGAGCTTCATAAAGCATTCATAATGCATAATAAACATGGCTATAATGTGTTATGTCTTTTGATACATATTTATAGTGATGTTTATAATGATTTATGAATGCAATGTCATTATGAATGTGTTTACAAATTACTAAAATCAGGGCCTTTAGTAAAATGTTACCTATATAGTTTAAATGGATTTCAGATGCAATAAAAAATCCTATCCTTGGACTTCAGGCAAAAATTATTATTAATGTTATTTTAAAATACTATTTCAGAAGCTATGAAAATTAACTACAGAGGGCTGGCTGGTGAGATAACCATTATGGTTCATCGGCATATTCTTGGAGGTGGACTCAAAATCACAAAGATCGCCATTGCTTGGATGACACTCCTAAGGATGCCACAGAAGTACGGCTGTGGAAAAAGATTTAAAATTCCTTAATTTCTTTGAACTATGGGAAAAGGTTTTATGGGAGCTGCTATTACCCTTGGTCTGCATTTCTCTGCTAATCAAAACTGTACCGTAAAGAAACCAAGGGGTTCTTGTGTAAGTCAAACAAAAAGCATATCTGTCTTTGATCTATTTTAGGTTTTGCTTTGACAAAACATAACCTTCTTTGCCCATTAATTATGGAAAATTGTATCTTAAACAAGATCACACTTTAGCGAATATGATTTTCAAATGCAGGAATATGCATATAAAATGTACTTTTCATCTCAGCGTTTTATCTTCTCATATTTCCCTAGTCGTTGTTTCCCTCAGATGTCCAGAAAACATCACTGGCTAAGAATATACGCAAGCAATTCTGATTTCAAACAGCAAAAACATTTATTGTATTTACATAAACACGTGTTTGTTAAACATGAACATAATAATATATCTAGACCCAATCTTCAAATGTTTTTCTCTTCCCATTTTACTCAGAAAATTTCCCATTTTATTTTTTACTCAGCAAGCGCGGACCCTGAGTCAAGCTTAGAAAAGTTACGTGTTCGATACAACTGGATGCTCTGTGATCCATCACACACGAACGTCACAATGACATTTAGCTGTGTTTGAAAACCTGTGAATCCAGGGTATACAAACTAATTAAGCTGTTTTTGTGTGACAGGGTCAGAGACATTAGCAGCCCTTGTACGAAAAGCGTGAACTCTTGCGGTGAATTTAAACCTCCTTGTCTCTTATTTCTCTAATGGCTTCCATATGTCTTCATCTTTCCTCCAAGCCTTCCACAAGTAACAAGTGATAAACATTTGAAAAACAATAGCTTACCCAGTATAACATAAAGACCATTTATTTTATCAGTACTGGTGCGATCTAAAGAATTCTATACAGGACCATAATTTTTTTGTGTCATTGGATTACTACAAACAGCTCATAATTTCAAAGTCGTTGACATGCTTTAATTAGCAAATCATATCTGGGCTTATTTATGTGTTACCATTTCTGACTGCTCATTTGTCGCTCACGCTTGCATTACAGTGCCCTTTTTATTCCTCTCTTTCTTTCTTTGTTTCTTTAGAAAAAAAGAGACATGCCTTTTCACCGACGTCTTCTCAGCTCACCAATGAATACAAACATTGGCCTTTCCCCCCCTAACTCAACTCGCAAATTACTTCCAAGTGCCGTGAGGTTGTGTCCGTGTTTAGCTGTCAAAAAGTAATGCAAACCAATTGTTGCTTTTGAGATACATCATTAATAATTCAATATTCAATGTGTATTACGATAGCTTCATTCTGGAAATAGCTAATTTAGACCATCTTGAACATGCTAACGACTCAATCTGTTATATTCTAAATTATATATACTTTATATATTATTATATAAATCATATTCTTTCATGACCTACTAAATACTATCTATCTTATATTTTGCACAGTGAACAGCTTGTTTCAATTCAGCAGTTAATTTGTATGTTTAATTAAATTGTGACTAGCAGTCTCAGTACAGATATAGATTTTTAGAAACTTATTTTTAAATTTAAGAATAAAAATTTCTCATAATTTGTTACGATTAAATGTAATGATATTGCTATATGTTATATATGTTCTTAATATTTCCTGCAGGGCTGAATTTAGAAATATTTGTCTGAAAAAGATTATTTTCTGTGTTACAAATTAATAGCTTTCCTCAAATATTAATATTAGTAAGCTGCATAGACCATTTGGAATGAGGTTGAATAAAACTATTATTGGCTGCGGTCTTTGCTAACAGCAAAAGTATATTCATAAAATAATAAATTACGCCCTTGATAAGAATGCCAAGCAATGATAATAACAGTTTAGCTGATAATCAGATTTTTCAAATAAATAAAACGTGCAAAACCACCCCGGAAAGTTATTCTCACCCTTAAAATGTGTTAGGAGATTTTGCAACATCAGTGCGAGAGCAGCTAAATAGAGAAACAATTTATTCTCTCAAATCACCTGCGCCTTTAATAGCTAAACCTGAAATAATACAGAATTACTTATATCTTCATTTTATGTGTGTTTTAGAGTGTAAATGCTGCTTGTTTTCAACGTGCAATTATATATTGTCTGATTGTATTTGAATGCACTTGTTGGCAGTAATGCAACTTGAATAAGTTGGATTCTGTCAGGTCTGTTTTTTGTAGCCTCAAAAATTGTCATGTTTCCATTGGAAAAAAAAAATGAAAAAAAGATCAGCTTTCGTCAGTACCCTTCTTCTTCACACTCTGCCCTGTAATCGTGGTTCTCATTTTGGTTCTCACAGATTTTACCTGCTGTTCTGTAACGCGGCCAGAGCAAGAGGTGGCCGTTTCCGGGAACGCTAACTCTTTACGAAGGCTGGCTCAGGGAAGCAGGAGAAAGGAGTAAAGTTGCGAATCTGCAGATTGGGTCTGATGATCCAAATCGAAAAAGCGAAGGGTGTGCGTCCTGCCAGCGAAAGGCGAGAGAGAGGGACTCTCCACCATCGTGGTGCTATGGGCCCCCATCGTGCTCTGGGACGATTTTGTGTGGAGGTGTAGGAACCAGGGGGATGTTGCCCCGGGGGGCGCCGCGGGGGGGGGGGGGGGGGGGGGGGGGGGGGGGGGGGGGGGGGG
>JAODJX010000047.1:7234462-7262327 GCA_026776945.1 Isichthys henryi
CCCCCCCCCCCCCCCCCCCCCCCCCCCCCCCCCCCCCCCCCCCCCCCCCCCCCCCCCCCCCCCCCCCCTCAGTCTGATAAAATTAACAAGGGAAACTTACACAAAGCCTTCTCGTTACAGATGCTAGCTGAGAGGCACTCTACTTCTTGTGTGGGGGGGGGGGAAATACATTTACATGTATTTATTCTTTGCTGGTGGATGCATGCTGCTGTTATTAAGGACCAGGAGTCGTGGACTGAGAATTTTATTATCTGGAACAACTACAAATCGCCTCGACGTAACGCGCAACCACATCCTTTCCTGCTTGCTGTTTTCATGGATCTGCGAACATTTATTATTGATATGTCTTTGCTTATTGCATCGAATTCCTTGCATTGCAGTCGCTTGTTAACTGAGAGTCGGCGAACATGTGATATATATTTGAAAAATACTCACATGTGCGCACACATTCATTCTCACCTCAATCTTTCAATGACTTTAACATACACTACTGGACTTTTCTACTCGACATGGAAAACGCTCTCAGGCAGTCTGGAATTTGCCCAGTTTGCGTTGAAGTTCTTTTCCCTTAGTTGGGTCTTGCAGGACTGTCATCACCAGCATTTAACGGCAGTTGTAAATTAATGATGCGCGAGAATGAGGTGAGCAATGCGTGAATCTATGGACTGGTCTGAAAACAAATTATGTCAAGGAGATCTGGCAAAAAAACTGTAAAAAAAGACATTAAACGGTGGCCAACACTTTACCACACAATCCGTGGCTATGGTCCAGAAATCCGTGTCTTGAACAGATACAAATATGCCGGAGTGCGTCAAACTCAGCAAGTTTGGCCCCCTTCCCTTGTAAAGCTGCCAAGCGTCAGTGAAACATTTCATTAACCTTCTCAAAAGCCCTACAAGGCCGTGAGAGGTGCTTCTCAGCAACAACGAGCAGCCAGCAACGTCTCACAAAACTGGAGCGGCTGTTTTTCCTGGAAGACACGCGTACGATGTAATATCGAAGCACAGAGGACTTCTGTGAGCATGCACGCATTAATTAACATTACACTAAGTATTCTCGTAAAGGCAAACGAGTATTTCCCGTTATTTGTCCGTAAAAAAGACACATTTTATTAATAATGCATGTTCAAACATTTCTGTCTGCGTGTTGCAGACGACGACTGAAGTTTAATGAAGGTATGTGTTTCAGGTAGCCGGTGAGTGCTGTAAAGGTGAGACCAGGTTTATTTTTAAGACAGAGGAATAGGGGAGAACAAATGACAATCACCACCCCCCCACCCCCCAAATTGCCTGAGAGCAATTCTGGTTTGCATTCAGCAGGATTTTTTCCTTCCGTCTCTTCATGGGTTTGAGTGCGGAGGGCATGTCGAGGGTCTTGTTTATGATAAAGTGACAGAAAATCATTCGGGGGTCAAACATGCCCTCTCCCTGTAAGCTTCAGGACCCCCATCCACGGCAAGCGCTCACACATAATGAGGTCATTAAAGCCACGCTGCAGTCAATATATTTTTTCTTTTTCTCTCTCCCCTCCTTTTTTTTGAACAAATTTAAATTAATAATTCAGGAGAGTGCCTAGGGATGTATATTTTATGTGTGAATGACAGTTAATCCATAGTGTAATTTCTCGTCTCCGCCCCCCCCCCCCCATTCTCCAGCACATTGGTTGGGGTTCTTTATTTTTCGTGTTATTCTTCCACGCCTGACGATGTGTGGAGCCGGACTGGGGAGGACGCCGAGGTCATTTGCATTTTCGCCCTTAGACCATGTGACATGAACCCCCGTAATTCTGATTTGCATTCTTGAGTTTAACCCGTGGCCCCTCCCACCCTGGGAGGTGTGAGACCCTGTTTACGCTGCCAATAAGTTACTCTATTAGCATGTACTATAAAAGCCGTAGGAAACATGCACGCAATTTTATTTGGGTTTCGTTATTTTGCCGTCCCCACGTTTGTCATCGAATTGTCGCTAAATCACCTTCATTTGTAATTAGCTGCTCCTGACTGGAACAAACAGTTTCAATTGAGTAAATAATTCATCATCACCGAGCACCGATCTGTTTTATGTAAAACCAAGGTAGAGGCCGACAATGCAGACACTGCTCCGGTTACCTCACCCAGGGAGGCGGGTCAGCGAAACTAAACTCTAGGTGGCCGTCCGCGTCTCGTGGTGTGGGAACGATGACCGTTTCTGCATGTGCCACTGCCGCTGATTCCAGGACAATGACATCCATGAGGCTGGGCCACATTCCAATGGTGATGGGTGGCAGTAACTGGAAAATCACCAGATCCCAGCTCAGCACTGCCTCCACAATCAACTGAAAATGCAGTAAATTGGGTTTATGTGCTAAAATCGTGACCCTGGACAGCTAGTATTGAAGATAGAATGATGTAGAAATATTTGTGCAGTCTGGATTATCTATCTATCATCTATCTATCTATCTGTCTGTCTGTCGGTCGGTCGGTCGTTTGTCTATGCCACAGATACTCCCAGCATGCATGTCTGTTTTTCGTTAAGTACTACATAACGGTAATTTTCAAATTTTCTGTACTACATAATGGTAATACTTTGATGCTGGCAATAAATAAATTTTGTGAAATAATTTCAATGTCATTCAACTGGTACCTAAATCTAAGGTTGCTAATCTAAAGGTTTTAATTCAAACACTGCGAAAACGTACACAGGAATTCACCCAAGGACACTGTAGCTGAATTGTAGCATGACTGGTAGGATTTTGGGGCCACACATATATTTGGGACACTGAGTCGGCTGGAAACAATGCAGGCACCCCCTGACCCCTTGCTGCTGTTGCTGTGGCTTGCAGGTTTGGGTTACGGTAACTCAAGACAATGAGTGATGACACATATTTCCAACGGACGGCCATCTTGGCATGAGCGAGCGCCACTGCCTTAAATAATCTTTGCTCGCTCCTATAGTGTGGGGAGACAAATGGGGAATGGAAGGCAAAGGCCAGCACACCTGTTGGCCCGTTAGTGAGTGACCAGTTAAAGGCGGTCTCCGATTACAACAGGCTTTTCTCGGCCTGCATTGCATGATTACGCCAAGCGGGGGACCTGGTCAGATGATCCTAGTGAGCAACATCGACAGAAGTGTCCCTTGGGGATTTGACCATACTATTCTGTGCCCTATAAGGGATGGTCAGGGAAACACAATGAGTTGGCTACCATAGTCGTTTCACAATGAGAAACATTAAACCATCTGCATTCCTATCTTGCAATGCCCCAAGGCGAGGACTGACCATTGGTGAATTCGAGTCGACGTGTCCTCTTCTGTTTTACCCAGAGTATTCAGGGAGATGAGTGGTTTTATGTGTCTTTGACACACAGGCTTCTGGCATGGTTGCTTGGTCTATTTTCTCTTGTGCAACTGGGACAGCTTCATAGACGGCCACCGTTCAGGAATTCGTCTGCCGGATCGATAGAGAGATGGCAGGGCTTTTATGGGTTGTGCAAGCCCTTATCTGTGTTTGCGTGCAATGTTTGAATAAGCCAGGTGGCGGACTGATCAATGGAAATACCGGCAACTGCTATTCCTTTTTCCCAAGGGCGTAGGTTTTGTCCCAGCATTGGTAGGGAACAAATCAACCCAACTCTCCCACCCCCATAAACACACATGGTACTCGCACAATATTGGTAGAAACATGTCCCTACTGTCCATACCCAAAGCTACACCCTTGCCCTCCACCTACTGACCTCCCAAATGAGGGAAGCAGGGCCACCACAAGGGCGTGGAGGTCTGGTTTCTGAGCGCTCTGATTAAGGCATGATACCGCGCTCCATCAGAGGAGAGACCACACTCTGTGACAGATGACACCAGACTCTGAGACATGAAACCACAGTCCCAGAGAAATGACACTATAGATGACTCTCTACACTCCCTGTTGATGCAATTAATCACGCCATTAAAGCCAAGTCGTTTTGGAACGACAAGGAGATGCCTCCTTTCGGCAAATATCCAGACATGCAAAACACCTTAAAAATCCCTCGAGCACCTTGTGAGATCATTACACCTTAGACTCGGAAGTTCGGCAAAAGTTTACAGGCATCCTGGGCTCATGTACTGAATAGCTAAAAATTTAGGGCCCCCCCAATGAAATGTCCCCCGCGATACATTTTAAGTATAGAAGGGCCCCTGTACAGTCCTGGGTCCTCTGAAGCTGCCAGGGTATCAAAGCCCCTATGGCGTCCCTGCATGTATTACATTAGTTACAATTTATTTTGAACACATACAACCAGAGGTGAACAGTCCATGTCCAGAAAGTAAAAATCCAGGCCAAGATTTTGTTTCAACCAAGCAGTTGAGTACTCTGTGACTGCGACTGTTTATGCTCAACCGGTTGGTTGAAACAAAATCTTGGTCTGGATTTTTACTTTTTGGAGCTAAAATTTCCACCTCGGCATCCGACTCATAAGTGCTGTCATTAATTTTACTTACGTTATTCAGTACGCTAATGAGAACTGCTTATTTATGTTTTATTCCACCCTATGTGTTAAACAGAAATATATTTGCAGAAGAACTGGGCAGTTTTTCAATACCAAAAAAGCAAAGATTGTGCTTATGTTGTTGGCGAGAGCCGGTCTTGCTGTTTTGCCTCCCAAGAACGAATTTGGGACACAATGAATCCTGGGATTGTTCTTGTTAGCGTGGATGCAAGATAAGGACGACATCTAGGAATTTTCTTTATCATACCTCGTACTTCTCCTCTTGAGTATTAGAACTGTATTTCGGCATTGGAAGACGATGTCAAATGGGTCCATCGGAACACAAAAACTGTCAAATATGCATACTGATACACCCATATACAAATGCATAAGGTTTATTTGATTGCGTGACTTATTTTTAATGTCTAAGTGTCTCTTAGTGGTCACTTGGCATATCAGGGACACTGATCCCGGCCTTCGACAGATAAGTGGCTGGTTGTTGGCAGGATGAGTGTGGAAATAAAAGCCAAGCATTGATTTCCTGTAGTTACTCATAACTATTATTGTTGATCCATAAACCCAACACAAAGCCTGAATCCTAATAGGAGACAGAGGAAGAAAGCAAATGCGATGCAACTGGATATAAATCAGGGGACCGATGTCACATGTAACCGAGAGAGTTCCTCTGCGTCCTGAATGCTGTATAGCAGACCTGCAATAGAGATTCAGGACATCAGCACCAATATCCTTGTCAAACTAAATGTGTTGTCCTTCCAGTCACCTGATGTGAATGCTATAGCATTTCTTAGAAGCTCTAGCTACAAACCACTGCTCGTTCCGAGCTTTGATTATGGAGAGCAGCGTGAAACATCCATCCATCCATCCATTTTCCAAACCGCTTGTCCTACTGGGTCGCGGGGCAGCGTGAAACAGTCCGCACGATAATTAAAGTGAAATTCGTGCATTACCGAAGGATCAGAAGAGACAACAAAATACTAAAGATACTACAGTATGTCAGCAATAAGCACGAGTATTCTACATGTCGGCAAATTGGCAAACTTTCGAAAGAATTTAAATTAAAACTTAAGATAAAAATTGACAATAAAATCTGATGCCTGGGGAAAAGTACTACAAAAGGCACATAGAAGATTGAAACCACACAAAACTTAAGAATAGTACTTGATTATTGTGCTGATTGATCTTAGTTTACATCAAGGCCCACTGAGACTGAACCCACAGTCTCTTGGCCAGAAGTCAAACTTGGAGCCTCTTACTTGTGACTAAAACAACAGCAATAATAGCAATCAATGAATCACTGTAAGAATGTTCTTATTTAGGGAAAATGCTGCTACGGATGCATAAATACAAAGAAATTGGAGTTTGTTTTGAATATGCAGAAGAAACTCCACAGGGATTGAAGTCAAAGGTAACACGCAGAGTTCCTTTTTAATCAGAACAGCCTGGAGATCTGGATATTTTAAAGGCTGATGCAGAGTGAAAGCCATTGAGGCTCTTGTTAAATCAAAGGTTTTCTGAACACTTAGTATGAAGGTCTTCAAACTGCTTCAGATTTTGGTCAACTGAAAACAATCTTCATGAACGAACCGATCGCAATTCTCTCCGCGTTTTTCCTTCTACGGAAGATATTCAAACAATATCATAATCCGTATTGTCTATATCTTATGTGTCATATTAAGTTTCACAGTAAGGAGCGAGTAGAAATATTTTTAAGCAAATAAACTGTCATTTGCGCTTCAAATATCACATCAAACCAGAAACAAAACACAGAATGCATGGGAGCAATGCATTGTTTTCCTACAATGGAGGAGTTGTGAATCTCGGAAGAAATTAAATGAAATGTTAGCTATATTTTCACAATTCTGTCTCCAACACGTTTGTATTCCAAGGACAGTTAAGAAATTGTATTCGTAGATCTATTTGAAAAAAATACATTCAAATGTCTTTCTTTCCTGAGCTTTGTGTCCTCTAACAAACAGGGAAGACAAGAAGCCCGTTACTCTACCCTAACCCTCACATATACTCTTTCCTGTGCCTTGGTTACTGCTATTTGTGTTGTCATGCTGCCCTTTGGTTGGTCCTATGCCTCAGTGTCCAGCCGTGGTTTACGCCTACTGATTGACCTGAGCTCCCCGCCTTTTGGGAGACTCACTATAAAAACCTGGCCCTAATACCTTTAATACATTTAATTAAAGCACAATTGTGGCTGTACATACCATTGTTTGCCCTGGCACATCTTTGGACAAACAGACATGGAACGGTCAGAATGTCTACATTGCTGAATGATCCCCCAGAAATTAATATCTGGTCCTTTGATGTAACCTTGGCTACAAGCCAACAGCCAAGCCTGGGTTGGGGTAGCCAAACTGAGCAGAACTATAGCTTTAATCAAACTTCCCCTCAGACATAAAATATGTGACAAGAAACTCACATACAGCGCCCTCCATTGATGCAAGTGGGTGCAGCGTGGGACCCTGTTATTTACCACAGTCCCCCCCCCCCCTCTGCTTCTCCTTCATGGGGAGCATTTAAGAGACAGGCCTGGATTTCTTTCTCCAATGCGCGTCTGACAAGTAGTGACGGCCCCGCTTGACGGACAATTGGAAACGACGGGAGCCGACCTCAGGTCCCGGGTCGACGAGAGTTCCCGAAGCGGGGCCTTCCCATCGCATCTGGCAAACACACTACGCACTGTGCACACACAAGAAGACGGACATGCACAGGCACTCACACGTATGTGACTGGCGGGCCTCCCCTACGAGGAGGAAACGCCAATGCCCCCACCCGACCATGTGACCACCTCAGCCCCCCATTAACGATGCCACTTAAACATCACTGCTTTCAAACTCCCTGCCACAGCTAAAGACACTATCCAGACTCCGACAGCCAACGCCTGGAATATCACACCCAGGTTGAGTTTTTAATTGGCTGCGCCACTCAAGAGTCTCCACCCCTCTCCTTTTTGCCAATAGCCCCAGTCGTTCAATGTTAGATGATAAGGAATCTCAGGCCCGGACACATGGAGAGACATCAAGTAAAAAGTCTGTGTAGGAGATAAGTAAGACATCCCAGAGAAGTGAGGAGATTTGGCAGGATGAAGAAATTATAAGTTTCGCCAGATACGCCACAACTCATTGGGGCGTGAGTGCACATTCTTATGAGTAATGGAGGGCGTGGTTAGTCCATTTCCACCTGGTCTTGGCCAGAACAGAACTTTCACCTCAAACTGACTTCATGCCCAGAGTCTTTGGCATTGCAGGCAGAAAAGCTGGCAAACAGAAAGGCTACAGTCTGCAGAAGAACTGAAACTTGCTAGAGGAGCTTGTGGTGGGGGTGGGTACGGCTTGTGCGGGTTTGTCTGCGAAACACCCCCCCCCCACCCCCGAAATATTGCGTATGCATCGGACGTGGCTAGTGCTCCCGTGCATCATTTCGTCGGCTCGCTTCTAATTGGCCCCGTGTTTAGGCCAGCGACTGGAGCGATATGTGAGGGGTTGCGTTAATCAGCAGGGTTGCCAGTCTTTGACTCTGTCTCCTCCTCTGCTGCAGGCTATACACACCCCTCAGGTGAGACGTTAATTATGCATGATGTTTCTGTAAATAAAAAAAAATAAATTTGAAGGGCCTGAAAAATATAGAAACCCATCAGGAACCTTAACCCCGCAAGGCGAGCAACTGATTAAGCTACGATGCTCCCGCGGCTACGATGGAGACAAAGTATCTCACACTCGAAGGTGATGGGTACACATCTGGGGATGATAGGGTGGGTTTGTAAAGGTTACATGTTCCTGCAAACCTGGCAAACACTGGCCGACTATGGGACTGACTCCATCACTCAAAATAAATTAGACGTAGCAGTGGTTATGTAACAGTAAACAATGCACCTCTGACATCCCGTTAGGGGTTTTCTGTCGAAATACACATTTTTTTTTCACGTAAAGAAAAGGGAAGCTCAATTTTTGGCATGAGACTCAAATAACAAACTACACAGCACATGACGATCATCCTATATTAATTGTTCGAAATGCATATGGATAACCATCATTAACATTTCTGGTATCATTTTGCGAACGTTGACACACAGTGGACACCACTTTCGCTCTAGCAGTGTGCGTTAGCTCCTCTCCCAGCCTAACGCCTGCCCTAAAACGATCGAATTTCTGCGTGGTGTGAGAAAAAAATGTCGCTATCTTCGGCACGTACAACTCAGCATTCGTGCAAAAAGGCTCCCAGTCCATAAAATGGCTACAGACACTGTTGCCTATTCCTGCAAGGCCTACAGCTTGGCTTGGTTTACTAGACAAATGGTACAGCTCACAGTTACTCCGGCGAGCCCCAAGACGGTGCTCCAGCACTGCCGGCCCACTCACCCAGGCTGAAGAGCACCAGGAACTTCAGGCAGACGTACTCCCTCTGGTCGAGCTGGAGGGAGCGCAGCTTGGACACCAGGTCCTGGGAGTGAACCAGGAGGCTCCTGAGAGTGGTTCCGGCCTGGGAGGCGATGGCAGCGCAGTCCACCTGGACGGAGATGAAGAGAATTTTAATACGACTCCGTCAAATGGGTGAGATGAAGTTTCTGTGGAAGAATCAGCAACCGCTCTGCCGCCCCCCCCGCTAAAACTGTAAGCTAATAATTGTCTGAATCTCCATGGATGTGATGCACTACACCAGTAGCCAACATTTGTAGTTGACTGGCAAAAAATAGCGAGGGGGACAGCCCTGGTTGGCAAATTATATTGAGAGGGACACCCGCCCCACCGCAACGCCAAAATATACTGAAGGGAACCCCCGGTTGGCAAAATATACCAAGGAAGACCACCTCCTGGTCGACAAATTATACCAAGGGACACTCTTCCCCCCCGGACATAAAAATATACTGAGGGGGACTCCCGTCCTGTCGGTTGGCAAATCATACCAAGGGAGACCACCGCCTGGTCGGCAAATTATACTGAGGGGGGTGATCCCCCCCCGATCACCAAAATATACCACTGCGATTCGGTAGCTCCCTAGACTTTTCTTCTCTGTAAAAGTAGCTTCCTCTGTAAAAAGGACTGTAGTCCACTGCACTAGGCTGTGTGTCTCATCAGGACAGAGGTGGACTGGCAATTCAGACCAAATAAACACATGGCTGTGTGGTGGGGGCTGCGAGGAGTGGACGGGGTGGTGGGGTTGACTTGAGACCCCCATAGCTGCTACACCGGGCCTCACACTAAGGCCCCCTTGGTGCACAGCTACCCTTTCAGGTGCCCTTAATATCTGCAGAAGCATCAAATTTGTCTGGGAGGCAAGTCCGCAGCTGCCACTCAGAGAGAAATGGCCATATTCATTTTTTATATTTATTGACAATTCATTACCATAATTGACTGCAGCACGGTTTCTGGAAGAAGGCAGAGCCTTGCCGCCCAAGCAGAAGAAAGGTTCCCCAGAGCGGGATTTGCAATTAAAAACAAGGTAGATTGAATTTTTTTTTTGTGTGTGTGTAAATATGATGAGTAGAATTTCCGAGCTGGGGATGGAGGATTCCAGAAGCACATTGAGGGTGTGTGTGTGTGTCTGTGTGTGTCTGGGTTTTTTTCCTTTAACCTTTCTTGCCCTTATTCAAAGTCGTAAAAAATTATGAGTCACTTAAAACAGAAGTCCCCCCTCACCAGCTCCTGGCACCAGCGGTGTCACTCAATTTAAATAAAACCAACCGTGCATGAAATAACTTCGGCAAGAAATCAAGGTTTGGCTTCCCACTTACTTGTATGACCTGTCTTAACTACCATAAAAAAAAAACGCCCATCTGTTGTTCGTTGCTCCAGAAATGGAAGGTGTTTGCATCACAACAGGCAACTTGTGGTCCGTATGTTATGCTTTGTTATAGCACGCATTTACCGGGGCACTTAAATTAAACAGAACCTGATCTGATGAGCTTGTGATTTAACTGAACAGAGACGTGAGCCGTTATCATCGGTAACGTCTCATAATTTTACAGTGTCATTAAAGACAAAATGACAAAAAAAATCAATCCATCCATTATCACCACTTATTCAGTATGAGGTCACGGTGAAATCTGAATCCATCCCAGAATGCACAGGCTCGAGGCAGGAAGACACCCCAGATGGGATGCCGGTCCACCGCAACAGAGTAACAGAGGCAGTGATATGCATATATTTGTTCAATGCATTGTACTGTATATACATAGCTCTATCTCAGAGGTATAAGGGTGATTTAGTAAGATAACCAAAGCTGATATTGACACTGCTTCCTTTCATGCCTGAAATAACCCTCTGATGTAATATATCATTTCCCTGCAGTGACCTGACGCTCGACAAACTAAATAATCATACGATATCAACAGAAAAGTAACACGTCCCTGGGAACACAGGAAACGGTCCTGATGCTCGTCAGAGGCACCATCTATATGTTTCCGTGGGCAACCAGGCCCAAGGTGCCCAAGGTGCCCAAGGTGCTGGCTATCGCTCATCCTCCCCATCTCTTCTCGGAAGGCAGGCGCGAAACAGGAGAGCGACGAGAGATAAATGCCGGGCAATGAGGAGTAATCAGCTCGAGCCGATCTGCTTGCTGCCAACTTTCTCAGACACAGTGTTTCACAGCCACAAGCCTACAAGTGCATTTATAATTCTGGGGGGAAGGGGGCACGCTATCAGCATGATTGTAACCCCCAGCCTTCCATTCTTTGCAAATATGGGGGAGTCAGGGATTGCATTCCACGAAAAAAAAAAAACAAATAAACAACCAAGCAAAAAAAAAACAAAAAAACGTTACAGCCAATCGGCAGTTGTACATAAAGGAGGAGGCTGCTCCGTTGCCTTAATTAAGATTAACGTACTACGGAGCCCTTTGCTGTCTTGTGTCTTTTATTTCATCTTCGTAAAGTCCACTAATCTCTAACAGGCAGTACCACAACATCCATCTTCTGCTTTCACTCTACAATCGGCATTCCAGGTTCTGTTTTTTTTCCAGGACACAGAAAACCCAAGTTTTGTGAACGGCATAAATTATTCCGGATTCTGCTAAAATACATTAAACTGGGGATGGCAAACAAAATGCCAAGAATTAGAAGTCCAGCGTGAATCGGCCGGCCTTAAGGCATAAGGCTAAAAGATGATGACGTCCTTTGAGCTATATATATATATGTTAAACTTCCCTTTCCCAGCAAAAAAACAATGCATTGTTTATTGTTATGGAATATTGATTATAAATGCATAATGAGCTATCAATTGAAATTAGAGTAACATTTTACTTAAAGCATTATACATACCCTCATAATGAATTATGGTGCTTTGATAAGATATTACATAATAAAGATTTATAAAAAGGCATAACACGTTATACCCATGTTCAATGTGCATCATGAATGCTCTCATCTATAACGCACTACACATACCTTCATAATGCATTATACTGACCATAATATTTCATTATGAAGGTCTGTATAACGCATTGTAGATGACAGCATTCATAATGCATAATAAACATGGCCTTTTTATAAATATTTATAGCTATGTTTATAATGCATATGAATAATGCATTATGAATATGTACATAGATACTTATAACCATGAGCTTCATAGAAAGTGTTACCGAAATTAGCTTATGTATCTGTATAACCTGTTATAATGGCCTAATGACAGTTTAGGTATTATGGTACCTTAACTGTAGGCCTTGTGACATACCTGTTGACCAGTGACAAGAAGAACAGATCCTTCTTTCCCATGCACAACCTGACGAAATATGTGATCCAGAATTAAGAGTTCGCTCCAGCAATTCTGTAGTAGCTTCATCTGATCATCCACCTGTCCAGAAAAATAATACAATTCATATAAATCAATCAGTATATTATAAACAGCCCACATCAGAAAATGAATGTGCTGCTTTTTCTTAAACACCTGTTATGTACAGGATTTAATTGTATGAGGTAACCTCAAAGTGGCCAGTGTTTGACACAACATAGGGCAGTTTCAGTTGTGCGTGCTACCATTCGGCTTTCCTAGAGTCTCCAAACCGACTTAAGTAAATGCTGTGGTAAGTTTATTCTCTTTAAGAAATTTTTATTAAAAATAGTGACATTCAAAGAAAAGATTAAAGACAAAGGTATTCATTCCATGTTAATCTTAAGCTTGTATTGAAATACAGTTGCTGTCAGTCGGTCATATGCTGGAAACTGTGTCCTACGAAACACAGGCAGCAACAACGTATCGATCGCGACAGCCATGCGGCGGGCGAGTTCCCATTCGTATCTCTACCCGCAGTCACACCGGGAGTTCCCACATTCATCTCTATTAGTTAGGCTGACGTATCTCTCCAGCTCGTGATGCGTCAACGTGTGCCGATATGCTATCAGTGATGATTAATAGTATCAGAAAATACCCCGTGCTGAACGAAAGCCAGGCACCGATGATTCGCTGCGGAGGACGAGGACCTGAAACAACGCCACCTTTGTTGCTTCGGCTTCCCTTCTCACACTGAGTTGTGTTAATAATTATACACTGTAGCAAGCGGAATATATGGCATGTAGAGAAAGACCAAGGAGGAAATGCTAAAGAATGAGGGAAGGGGAGGTAGTTTGTTGTCCTGGCTGCTAATGTTGTTATCTTGCTGGTGGGAAAGTGCAGATCACACTGGACACAGGGCACCCCGTGTTCCCGGCCAGCCCGCCTGGTTACTGAAAGTCACCGTGAATTTCACTCCTCTTAAGTTTAGTTTATAATCAGTAACCCATTACTAATTGTGAAATGGGCTTATTACTGCACTGTGATATACTATACCACTGTTTTGCCAATTCTGTCTAATTAAAAAACAACTTCTCAAACTCTTTGTTTGTCCTGAGACACTCTGGTTTTAATGTTACAAAGTGAGATGATACATTGTACTATGTCGACTTGTAGAATAATAACTCTTTCTACCATTAGAGCTTTACCAACTGCATAGTGAACGGCTGCATGTAGTAATAAATTACTGTTGACTACATGCTGACAGTTAAAAGGCAGACCAGTGTGGGAGAAAATTATATTTGGTGCAAAGCTAAAGGCTGAGCTCATAACTGTGAGCAATGCAGTGGAGCTCACAGCCTGGCCCCGCAGTATCCAAGGATTAAATACAGGTTCCAGAAAAATCTAGTCAATTGAGATCAAGCAATAACAACATTTTCTTTTTTTCTAATTCCAAGAACATTCAGTACTTACACAATAGAAAAGTCTTTGCCTGGACAAAGTAATATAAGAAAAACTAATGATTTTAAATTGACATCAAAAACTATATTTACCGATGAGTTGTTAAGAGAACCTGTTTGCACTATTACGCGATTTCCAAAACTGTGTATAATTAGGCATCATAGCAATGCTGTTTCTAGCAAGCAGTTTCATTTTTCTGCTAATCAATCAATAGAACACTGGGTCTCTTCTGCTTCTTAATGGACTGAATGAGAAGAATGTTGAGCCCATAACCCCCCAAAACTGCTTTTATTTATAAACATCAGAAGCATGTGCTTTTCCTCAGCAGACCCAAAGTGAGAGACCCTGAGATGTGATTGGCCGTTACCAGGTCACCTGGTACAACACGGACACAAAGAGGAAAAGGATGTTATTCAAAGGGCTCCCAGGAGTGGAAGGTGCCTATATGCGTCCCGCATGCTTTGCGTGCGACTGACATCCTTGTGGTTGCTTCATGCGTTCTGCCGCTTCAGCTCTGTATGGCTTAGACGCCCCTTTGAAACACGCACACGCAAATGCCAGGGAGTGGCAAAGGAAACAAACCTTCCAGGGAGGCGCGCTGAGATTTTCCAGACAAATTGTGGTGAGGTTTTCCCCTGTGGCGATACAGGAGGCGCATGAGGCATGGACAGGACGGGGGGCAGATATGTACCTGGTGGAGGAACCAGGGAAACATCCCAATATAGTAGCAAAGGGAAAAGCAAAAGAAAAACACAACATATCGATCGAAGTCAATTCTGAATCCAGAAGGTTTGTCTAAACAATTTACAGCGATTGTAAATTGCCAGACCTGAATCTTAATCTGCTGTACCAAGCCTTTCAGTTAAAGAGCTGCCGTTCTTTTACAATTTAAGCAAGACATTGCTGGTTAAAAATAAGCAGCAAGCCTACTCGTGTCTAACCTTCGGTTGGCTACTTAATCTGGCTGGCAAAATTTACCCTGAGCAACACTCCCCCTTCAAGCACTTGCCTCTCTAATAGTCTGTGCACAGTTGTGTCACCTGAGTGACCCAAAAGATGCATAAAAGTCAGATAAATGGAATTTAATTTTCAGTGTTTGTCATGAATGCAGACAAGTATCTAAATGCATAAGAATGACCCCAACTCATAAATATGGTTAATCTGATTCACCCTTCATTTAAAATAACTGACAATGGACAGTACTCTTCTCTAAAGTGATTGTTGTAAACCAGGAGAATCCCGCAAATCAATTATTTATCACACATTCAGCTGGGGTCGGAACCAAGGCATACCCTATATGAAATAAAACCAAACAATATTTGCTGGTTCATCTGGGAGGATTTAGAGGCCCTCATAATTCATGGCACAGGTGCATGCATCGCTGGGTTAGCGAGTGCAGGCACTGGGATAGACAGCTGCCGCAGTGAATGTGAATCAGCGAGGACCCCTCAGCGAGAGCGGCTGATTGGCTCCATAGGGTCATCAGGTGCTCACCTGACGCTGTGCACAGGGCGGCAGTTGGCACGAGAGGACCACTGATCGATAGCACTGAGGCGTGGAGACTGATTTGGGATCAGTTCCCACGGTGACCACGTTAGCTATCTCTGGGGTGTGACCCTGACCTGTACAATGGATTCAACACTACAGCAAGGCCGATCTTCCCAAAGCAGAAACAAGAGTTAAAGCTAAACTCCTGGGCAGCTTCTCTAGCAATTTTATCTTCAGCAGGTATCACCTAGCTAATGATACTGCTATCACCTTGGACTACTAAGGATGCAACCATTGAAATCGCCATTCCCCTAAACAAATAAAATCCTTGGCGGCCTCAAATGACTCGCGTTTGAGGAATGTTGATTACGAGCATAACCTTACGCTCGAAATTAAAATTCAAGAAGGTCTATGAAAATATGCCTTTAAGAAAGATGCCAAAACGATTAATAATTCTACCACTATTTATTCACCGGTTCTGTCATATGTAACAAGCGAAATAAAAGTAAGACTTTTAAAAGAGGAATATAATTTCATAACAGCAATACATGTGGTCCTGCTCTGCAGAGACACTTAAATTAAAGAACGAAATCTCGGAAAATAATGTAGAGAAATGAGGGCATGAGATGCGAGGAAACAAAGTCTATAATTACAGCTTTTGTGAGTGTTATGCTGCTTAATATACACATGCATAATAACTGGCCTCTCAGCGGCCAGCAGCAGATTTTAAGGCTTAAAGCGAAGAAGATATACACTAATTATCCAAAACAGAGCAGACTAATCAATTATTCAGATGAATATTAGGCATCCAATCTACATGTAGGCACAGGAGAAAGATTTCCCTGATGTATGCAACTAGGAAATAATTTCTGCCAAATTTAGACAAGTATGAGAATCCTTACAGTAGAACAGAGAATTGACTCAGCTGCAATGTGAACAGCCGTCTAACTGGCTTGTCCTTTAATCAAAGGGATTTGCATTTCTTTACAGTTTTGATAAACATGCGAAATACTCGCAAATTTGCACTGTAAAAATGTGTATAAAAGTATGTGCTGTACAACCAAAGAGCATAAATTATGGTCGTTGTTCGGGAATGAAGTTTGGAACAAAAAACACAACACATCACACGAGATAATGCAAACATTTTCAGCTTCTTTTAAATAAAATGCACGTTAATTTCATAGCTTGCTCATTTGTTTAAGAGTTTCGTATCAGTTTGCAGTGACCATAATTTATAGCTAAATATAAGTTACATGTAAGCTTACCCATTTTGCAGTTCGCTCCCCTGAATTCATGGCCTATCTATTGTCTTCTGACTCTTTCAGCAAACTGCCAAAATAGACAGCTGTAAATAGGAGCGAGATGACAGCTGCAGACAGTGCGTGATAGTCTCCCCACAGCCCTGACGTCGATTCAGGCCAGCATATAATTAAGCCTGACGATTAGGCCAGATACTTCTGCTGGTGAGAATTTAGGACTCGCTTGAAGGAAGTTGGCGGAATAGCAAAGAGGAAAGCTCTCACATCGCAAAGTGTGTTTTTTCGTGAACTCTACGTAGAAGACCGAGGCCGCCTGAGAACGATGTCTCAACGATGACCTAGGCTATAAACACCAGTTACACATTAACCACGTCTTTAGACTATGAGAATACACAACATAAATCAAGGTAGATGCGGGGAGATCATCTAATCCAGGGCTGCCCAAATTCGGTCCTGGAGGAAACATGGAAACCTGTAAACTGTGTTGGATTCCGGCCCCTCCAGGACTGGAATTGCACAGCCCCCATCTACTCTCTGCACAAAGATTGGGACAGACATCTTCCTGCAACTCCATCAGATGCCAACATGACTTGCTGACCCACTATGCTGCTTGAGACATTCTCATCTCAAAGACAGCAGGTCTGAAGATACCATGAGAAGACTGAAGAGGAACACTGACTCGCATTCAGCTACACAGCTAAATTCATTTTAAAGAAGCTATTTAAGAGGTTTGTCCTTAAAGCACGATTCTACAGAGAGTGCTGACCATATGGGTAACATTAGCTCTCTTAGCAATCTTAGCTACTTTAGACTCAAGATGGTTTTTCATCCCTCATCAAAGCAACAAGTAGATGAACAGGCTTTCCTGCCTAGTTACCGCACCACCTTCATGTCTCTCCATAGAGTACGGGACCCTAAATCTTTCCTTTTAACAAGTGCTCTCATTTCCTTCCTCCAGCTGCTAAACTCTCAAAGGAGTCAGGTTGAGCTCCCCATTGGACTCCACAAGAACCTTACCGGCAGAGATCAGCTGCCTGGTCCACCAGACAGGGTGAAATGATACAAGAAATGGACAGGCCACTTCTACTGTCCAAACAGCTCTACAGGGTCAATCAGGTTCAACTCAACTGCGCAATTATTTAAAATGTGTTTCATTAAAAAAGGAAAGACAACCTTTCTTGTGAGTAATACGAATTAGCCCATAAATGTGAAGATTGTGTTTCCTTTCCATGACTCACAGGGGTGATTAAGCACTTTTGGGGGCTTTTTTAGCTAGATAACCTATCTGTGAATAAAAAGTCTTACTCGGGCATGAGGTAGAATGAGCGTTTAACAGTAAGCTTGACACCAAGCCCCCCAGGGACTAAAATGGAGCCAATAACTGCAGCGTACTGGAGGGGCAAGCTTTGCAAAAATGCACGGGACGCCTCCAACCACGGGTACTCGGAATGAGCCGTATCACGTGTCAGCGGACAAATGTTAGCACGGGAACCCTGCTCCTCAAAAGAAATAATATATCTTTTGGAAGGCAGCGCTCGCGGCAGGCCCACGAGCCATTCATCAAGCCCGAGCGGCTGGCCAATCCTCTGCAGGCCTATTAACCTTCCACCTGTTTCCCTTCGTCCTTCATGCTGCACCCATGCCCTTGGAGTCTCTCCTCTCCCTTGTTCATCTTCCCATCTTCCCCATGAGCATTAATGTAAGGCCGAGGTATGAGCTGGGATGGGGACGGGGTGGGGGGGGGCGGGGGAGTAGAATAATTTAGAAAGCAATGGACCAGACACGGTGGCGTTAGTGCCGGCTAGCACCCCCTCTCTGTCATGAGCGTTCCAGGCCCTCAGTCGCTCCTTCCGCACGCTCCAAAAAAATTCCAAGTGACCTCGAAAGCATTCGCATATGTGTATTTTTTTATTTCATACACGGACAATGAATGGCCAGATACTGGGAATTTAAAGGTGCATATGAAAATGGCCAAGCAGGTGTTAGGGCAGAAATTCAAAAAATAAGAACAATTCATAACAACTATGAAAGAAAAGCTCGAGTTGTCTTCCACACGTGGCACTGCCTCAGCTCTGCTTGTCCACAAGGGCTCGCGGTTTTCCTCCTACAGCTGTTTTTTCAATAAGCCTCAGGCTCACTGCTGGACACAGGCTGAACACACCAGGACATCCCAGTCCATTTCTGCAGCCATCCGTACTTAGCGACTGGCCTGCTATTGTCATTCACTGCAACGCTGTTCCCCCCCTCCCCCCCAATGCGAAACTTCTCCCCCATAGCTGTGAACGACGGAGAACAAACAAACATCGAGGTGCTCGTGCGCTTTGCACTGTTGAGTTTAACTGGAGGACTGATGGTGAACTACGCCGGTCAGTCATCTCGGAAGAAGGAGCCATATTTCAACAGTAAACCTAAACCAAAAAAGAAGTGTACCTTCCTTTGTTATGATCAGCTCATGATTAATCTGAAAACGAGTCCTAAAGTACAATAAGACAACCAAGAAGCACAATACGACGTATGTATATTTAGTCCTGGTCTCATGACTCCCCATTGTGCACAGCATGCAAGGAAAGGCCTAGCATGTGAGTCCTATCTAGTAAACAATGGGGTAATGCCACAATGCAGAGCTGTGATTCATCTCACGGGGCAGCGCTTAGTCCAAGGGGAAGAGCTACGGAACGGCCCTCGACAGTGACAGCAAGCCGTATTGTGAGGCATACATCTGTTTCCCCGAAACAAATCGAGAGGGACGGGGGGGGGGTTGGGGCGTGAGGAGGTAACTTCAGCACTCAAGGGCTTTCCTGGTAACCATCACTCTGCAAAACAGCGGCGCAAACACGTCTTCAGTATTTTTTTAAAGTTCAGATGGGTTTAGGATCAGCTCATCTGGTTCCAGAAAATCTGACCTATCACATGACGTCGAAACCGATAAAAGTTTGTTTGCATAGCGCTGGGTACACAAAATGGAAATGGGCAGGCTTTGAAGTATTTCAGTAAAGCAGGAAACACTGTGCCCCGCCAACAAAAATGCGATCCATTCAATCACAGCAATGACACATTCATAATACAATGTCTTACCAAGGGATTGTCGCAGATTTTGTGTGAAATCTATCAGAACCTATGAACCCTAGGAATCTGCAATGCAAGGTGACAATTAAAACAATCCGTGTAATGATGAAACTGTAGAAACGATCTTCAGCACTCAGCATTTAGAAAACTACTTGAAGCGCAAATGGGTGAAGGGGTATCAATGTAAACACAAAACTAAAGTAGCTAATTCAAGTTGAATGTTCCAATTAACATTCCTAGAGAAAAATTCACATGACTGAGGAACAGAGAATTGAGAGTCATGGACATGATTTACTGGTGCCATAAGCAGACGTAAAACCCTTTACTTTAAACACTTTTGCCAAGTGTTTGATGACCTTAGTTGAGTCGTGATAATCCTTTTGTTCTCACAAAGCTATTTATACCAGAATAGTGGAAGGTATTTATTGCTTACGGTAAGTGTTTAAATTTTGACAGTTAATGTACTCAAGCTATTGGTATTTGTATATATAGTGTGTATGTAAACAAACAAACAAATGAAACAAAGAGTTCTTATATATTATATATAATATACACACACATACACACATACATACATACATGCATATATAACTTTATTTCTAGAGTTCAGAAGTATGTGCTTCTACCTGATACATATCTACAGGCAAAAACAATGTTTTTTGTTCTACCGTCTCTTGGTAAGACTGCAACTCAACTCTGCCTGGTTAACTGTCCTGCTTCTACAAATCCCAGAGAATTCTTGGGCTCTTTAATGTTATCCCATGACCACAAGCTATTCCATAAACATAGGGGCTAAGAAAGAGCCAACAGGTAGCCAGCATGGGTACACATACAGCCTGAAGGTGCGACTCCCAAGCACTTGTTAGCTGTTGTTCTTCCTGAGTGAGGCATTTAACCTGGATTGCTCTAGTAGAGTCTCGCAGAAAAAAAGCAAAACTGCAAAATTTCTTGCACGACAGCGAGGTGAGAAGAGAAAACAATACATTTGAACAAAAATGTAATCATTAAAAAATGCAGCATAATAGTTGCATTGCACATCAGTTCACCTGAGGCAAGTATTTCGTAACTTAATTTGGTGAAGACGTACGTGCGGTGATGATGCGTTTGGGCGAATGAGTAAACATCAAGGCAAACACGGTCAGCGCATTAAAAAATTTACCGGTATGATTCATCAAAAAAATAAACAAGCAGACAAACAGCATATCTTTCAATTCCAGAAATGTTAAGGGCATCGTGTAAGAGGAGCACAGGAGTCAAAGTTATAAGGGTGGTGGGGAGAAAAATGTACTGAGAAAAACTCTACACATCCTGCAGCAGTGAAGAAACAACAGTGATGAATGTAAATGCAAATAAATTAAACATAACTTGAAGCGAACCTCAGAACATATCGTCCATTGAAGTATCGTGAATTATTCACTCCACAAAATCCTATCCTAACCTATGAAATCGACCAAGCTACTATACTGTACAATCATTTATATATATACACACGCGCACGCACACACACACACACACACACACACAGCTTTGTAATTATATATTTGTGGGGAATGTAAGCCCCAACCTTAACCATGAGTGACCAAACAAATATGAGACTTTAGGCATTTTTAGTTTTTTGATTGCATTCACAGATCTTTGTGGGGACCTGAAAAATTATCCCAACAATGTTAAATAAAACAGGTCTTTATTACACTGTGGGGGACATTTGGTCCCCACAATGTAATATAAACCAAATACGTACGCACACACAGGCACACACATACACGCAAAACATTCACAGCAAACAGTTTCAGCTGAAAACTTCCTGAACTGAGCCTGGGAATACTGACCTTTATCACCACTATCGTGTTTGCGGCCTTTAGTGATAAATATATTTATTAATAATGAGATACAGAGTCATTAGCGTGACTGTTAGCATAGCTCTGTTTGGTAAACATGACCAACCTCTACACTGATGTAATAGGGCCCTAATGAAACAAAGACTTTTAGTCTACGTGTAAAGGGATCTACACTGAAGTCGAACATATTGACTAATCTACAAAGTATTAAAAAGGGAGCTAAGTAAAGCAGTAATTATGGGAAACAAACTAAATGCTTTCTCAATGTTCAGGGAAAATTCCACATTTGGATACATGGGCTAAAATGTAGAGAAACTGGTGATGTGCTACAATATCATTTTGTATAATAACCATATCCTGCGATGGGCTGACCCCCGTCCAGGGTTGTTCCCTGCCTCGTGCCCATAGCTTCCGGGATAGGCTCCGGACCCCCCGCGACCCAGAAGGATAAGCGGTTTGGAAAATGGATGGATGGATGGATAATAACCATATACTTCAGGGTTACATGTGATTTTCACTGTTTTGTCCAAATGCAGCCCTACATCATCTTTTACACCTGTGATAAATCGAACATACTGTACAAATGCTGTAAATTATTTAACAGTGTGAAAAGTACGGGGGAGGTTGTTGAATGCACAGAGCTGGAGGTTTAGCTTCACCGAATTTAACGTAAAGTTAGCTGCATTCTAGGTCGTTACGGCTGACTTTCTGGAAAGAGACTGAGGCCACAAAACCAGCATGGTCTGGAAATAAATTAAACATAACATTTGTGTTTTACAACCAACTTTTTTTTTTTTTCTTTTTTTTTTCTCTTTCTGTGATCCTATTTGAATTTTCATCTGACGAAAACACCAAGCTTTGGGGCTGTACTTTTGCATCTTCCGAGGGTTCAAAGGAAGTTACAGGGCTGGATATGGGAGCGTTGCGGCGAGGGAAGGCTCACTCGAGACTCCCACACAGGTTGGATTTCTTGCGGAGAAGCACCGTTATTTTCCTGCACCTCCTGAGACGTGTTTCTGATGAGGTGTTTCAGACATGCAGTTGCCTTACAGCAGTATGTGTAGGTTTTAACATACACAAATATCTTACATAATTTAAGCTCTCCCAGCTGTACCACACTGCGCTAAACTCTCCTTCATTTTCACAGCGCTGTTTTGTGTTTGATAAACACACGTAATAAATGAAATAAAAATATTTACAAAATGGTATTTTGAGTTCCGCCTCACATAATTTACTAAGTTAACTGTGCTGCCAATAAGATTAGTCTTGATATTGATTAATATTGATAACTGGTAAAGTTTACAAACTGGTAATACAATTTCTATAGGTTAATACAATATTAATAGTCAGGTTAAAATGTTGGCATGATTTATAATTACTGAGCACTGCAACAATTATACCTTCTTATTCATTAATAAATATGACCATTGTTTACCATCCATCCATCCATCCAAGCCATTTCTCCTTTACAGCATCCCAGTTTGATTAGGCTGCCTTCAGTGTTTATAGGAAGGACGTACCTTGAGCTCTCTGAAGAAGATACTGCTCCTCGCCCACTCGACAATGGAGAACAGCGTCTGGTCCGCCATCTTGCACATGAGCCCGAAGGTGTTGAGCTTCTCGTGCCGACCGCGGCTGGCCTGCTCCTGCTGCAGGTAGGCCAGGATCTTGGCGCGTACCTGGGGCTCGTCGGGCTCACATTTCAGGAGCTCCACTATGAGGTGGGGGAAGCTGGGGGGGGAGCCGTTCTGATACGCGTCCATGTAGGGGTAGCCCACTAGCGACTCGGGGGAACTGGCGTAGGGGTCGGGGTACTCGGACTTGATGGTGCGGCTTTGGAAGTGGCCGTAGGCCGCGTAGCCTTGCAGGCCCCCGTGCGGCGGCATGGCGATGCTGATGGGGGAGGTGACGAAGGGACTCCGGTCGTAGTCTGCGGGGGGCAAGGCAGCATGGCTCAGAGGTCCGCCCTTGGAGGCAGAGTGGAGGTTCTGGATGGCCGAGCTTATCGTCAAGTCCGTGGGCATGCTCTGCATCGTGTGTGACATAGCTTCTATTTTGAGTCCATTGGCCCGGATCAGCGCCTTCTTCTGCTGCTTCAGGGCCCGGTCACGCTTGTACATTGGGCCGAACTTGTTGCGGCCACCCCGCATGCGGTCCGCCCTCACCGCTAGGGGTGTGACACAAACATACCAAGGTAAGGGTCTTTTATATGGCGGCTTTAATAGAGAAGACATTCAACACGATTACGAACTAGACAAAAAAAAAATTAGAATTTTAATAATGTTTCATTTTTGCATTTATGTTACATTTAGGTGTGCAGGTGGCAGTCCTTTCTAACCGCTTGCCATAACTATTTATCCAAGGTAGGGGGCGCCCTGGAGAATATCATTATACACTCACATCTTATGGGAAATTCACCAATGATTTTTTGAGATTTGCCCCTGACCAGAGCACCTAAAGCAAACCCACGCTAACACAGGTAGAACATGCAAGCTCTGCAGACATGGAGTCAGGACTGGGAACTGAACCTTCAGCCCTGGTGTTTGGAGGCAAGAGTGAGTAAAAAATGTATCAATTTATCCTGCTGGATATCATACGGGAGGAACTCGGGTTAAAAAAAAATCAAGTCGAGTCAAGTGAAATAAATGTAGTATTTACGTTTACTTATTTAGCTGGCACCTTGGTCCTGAACATCATGTAAGTGAGGATCAGAGAGCAGGGTCAGCCAGCGTCCCTGAAGAAATCGGGGTTAAAGGCCTTGTTCAAGGGCCCAAAAGTGAAATCACTTTGTTAGCCAGGGGATTTGAACTGGCGACCTTCCAGTCTGAGGCACAGAGTCCAGACCTATAGAATATGTACTCTGACATAACAGCTTTTTTTTTTAACCGTACATTCTCTAGTCTTGCAGTCAGCTGCAAACTCACAAACCTTTTCGAAAGAATAACGGATCTGGGTAAAAGCAGAGACTACCAAGGCGCGGTCGGATCACTGTGGGTCGGCATGGTTACCACGCTACGAGACATTCTAAAGTAATTCCTTGCCAGATTATTAAAATAAATGCTCCTCAATTCACACGAAATAAGGAATATTTGCAGAAAAGAGCATGACTCTACAATTGCAAAAGTGTGCTGCAGCAACGGTAGACTGACGGGTGTTTGGAAGTGTGGGGATGAAGCAGACTGAATATTTACTGTAAAACAAAACCAGAAATTCAGAGTAACATCAAGCCAAACCAACATAAATACAGACAGAGGATGTGTAAGACAGATTATCTCTGAACTGTGCCGTTCCAAACCATAGAATTAACGATTCATGCTAATTATTTCAGGCTAATTATCTCGCTTTCATGCTGACAGTGAAAAATAGACATCTTGACTTGTTGAGGCACTTGGACGTTTCCCTGCTACATTTCAGGAGGCAACAGGCAATCATATGTCTTACACTCTCGCTCCGTACATCTGCAGGATGAATTATTTTGAAGTGGTCTTGTGCAAAGGCTACTGCGGGACTGATGTTTATGGTCTCCGTCTCAGTGGGGTCTGTGTCCGCTAAGGAGATGTGAAGCACCGATGACAAAGGGTAGCATACTGATACAGCGACAGACCAAGACTCCCCCCAACAGAGGTGATACTGTGCCACAAACTCTGCTTTTAAAGGGGTTTATTTTATCGAAAACATCAGGGTGGTGTTAAAAATGATCACAAACCCCGTTTCCATTAAACATTATTGTAAGGATTTTAACTATTAATGATTTCAACCAATAAGGTAATTAATTAGCGAAAAGCTAATAGTTATCCCTTTTGGGAAAACAATTAGTTCTGACCCGGCAAGTTGGACCATGAATACATGCGTCTGTGATTTTTCTGTGTCTAATTAAACCAGGGTATTTACATGCCCAAAAAGCTTTTTTTTGCAGTTGGGCAATTCTGAATTAATTCTGCATTTCAAATTTGTTTTGCTTTATTTAATCTCTTATAACTTTTGTTTTGGTCGGAAGGTGACAAAAACAAAGTTTACTGTTTTATTTCTTCACTTAAAAATGTGATAAATATTGGACAATGTAAACATATCTCTCTCTCCCTCTCTCTCACACACACACACACACACACACACACGTCGGGTAAACATTTCTTTATTGGGACGGCTCATTCATTTCTATGGGAAAAAGGCTAACGCTAACTATGACAACCTTAACCCCTACCCAGCCCTAACCGTAACCATAAGTAACCAATCAAAATTTTTTGTTTTTTCATTGCAGTCACAGATTTATATTAAATTGAGTTTTCCCTTAAAATAATGAGTATTCATATCAATATGTGGGGATATTGTGTCCCCATATGGTGAGGTATACCTGGACCACACACACACACACACACAGGTTTGTATTTATATCTTTCTGGGGACTCTCCATTCATTTCTATGGGGAAATCTCTAATCCCAACATGACACCCTTAACCCCTACCCAGCCCTAACCGTGACCATAAGTAACCAAACAAAATACGAGACTTTAGGCATTTATCTTTCGGCATGTCTCTGAAAAAATATGTACTTGTATTATACTTTGGCCTTGTGAGGAAGTTTGTAAACGCAGCAGAAAGACTTTAAAGTTTAAAGTCAAAAGAATCTAATTTTTCACAGTTTGAAAATGAAGAACAATGTAAGGAACCTAAAAAAAATAATAATCTTGCATAATTTCAGCCCATCTGGAAATGAAAGAACATGGAAAATATAAACTAAGACGAAATAACTCTCCTGGAGACGTTACATGTGTTACAGCCATTCTCTGAATCAGAAAGATGCAGTGAAGTTAGATTTTGTGATATTATGCCTACCTAAGCCATTTATGGCTACTTTGAATTTCCTCCATATTTCCAGTTTTAGGTACTACAATTCTTTTGGCCCAACTTCAAATACCCTGATTTGAAACATGCATTCAGGATTATATAAATATATGCATGTGTTTATTATGAGGGGAAAAGGGGTACTAATTTTTTCCACCCATTCTGGAGGCTACATAATTCAAAATAATTCAGATGCCTGGTTCCGACTGGAAACCACTGCAGGGTCTTTGGCGTCTTGCTACTAATGTATGAAAACAAATCAAAAGAAGACGCACCAGAAAATGACAGCGGTGGAAATTCCGCCCTCAGGCAATTTACAGTTAATGGTAATTTATTAGATTACTACAACGTTTCTTTGGGGTAAAGGAAAAGACTTCAAAAAGCATTAATTTGCTTTTTAAGTCTGTTTAAAAAGTTACATTAAACAGTTGAATACATTCCTGTCATAAATTAATCCAGGGGATCAGCTCTGGATCTCCCTACTAAATTTGATCCCTTGAAATTACGAAATTTGACAATAGTATGACAGAAAATCGCTATTATAAGCTTCAATTTTAATAGAATTTGCATATTAACCAAAAGCAAGTAATTAAAGGGAGAGGGCAATAATTAAACACTGTTCTGTAAGTCTAGTACCAAACTTTTCCAGAAATGGCTGTATGCACTAGAATTTCTCTCTGGGTTTAATAAAGTTCATTCAAATGCTGATTCTAATTCTAGAAGTCTGGAATGACAACACAAGCGCTACATAGCCCAACGGCCATATTTGCGTATTTTGTCAACATATGACTTCCATGCCCATATGTACACTAGCGGCCAAAATTGAGGAAAGGCTTCCAGTTTTTAGAGTTTGCAGAACTTTATTCCAGTTAGTCCAGTCACCTATTCAAACATCCAATGTATGATTTTGCAAACATTTGTTGATTATTTAGAAACATCACCGGCAATATTAGTGTAGTAATTTTTAAAGCGCAATGCCGAAAATGCTAGTTGTTTCTATCATTTTGGCCACTAGTGTAGGCATTATGATTTATCGTGATGTACTCTTAGTGGACAGTATTATACAGGAAGAAGGGCCCCCAGTACCCCAACCGCCTTATCGCAAGTGGCCTGCAGCTATGTGGTCTTACCTTCCAGCTTCATGCCGACCGTCAGGCACTTCTGAAAGCGACAGTAAGGGCAGCGCTTCCGTTGCGTTTTGTCGATCTGGCAGTTCTGGTTCTCAATGCAGGTATACCTCTTATTGTTCTGAACGGTGCGCTTGAAGAAGCCCTAGGGGTGGGGGGAGAGCGAGATATGGGGATCTTCAGACACCCACTCGTGCCCACGCACACACACAACCGAACGCGCTTGCCGTTTGTGAGGAATGCTGAAGGGCCCCACCGGTGCAGAAAAACTAGCTGCCCAGAGCAGAAACACCTTCTGGACAACAATCCCACGAAACAAGGCCGTCTTGGGAGTCCCAGGCCGCTTGTGCACCTCAAGAAGCACCAAACATATTTCAATCCAGAATCACGCACAACACATACATGCGATCACACGTTTCATCACAAGAAAATATTCACTGTATTCATATATTCAAAATATTCATATCATATGCCTGCTGTTCTTCTACAAATAATGCTACTTTTGAGTTTTTGAATTTTTATAAATGTCCCAGGGGCGGCATGGTGGTGCAGTGGTTAGCACTGTTGCCTCACACCTCTGGG
Source organism: Isichthys henryi (assembly GCA_026776945.1). Lineage (NCBI taxonomy): Eukaryota > Metazoa > Chordata > Actinopteri > Osteoglossiformes > Mormyridae > Isichthys > Isichthys henryi. Next base: position 7,262,299 of record JAODJX010000047.1, read on the forward strand.
ACCCGGGTTCGAGTCTTCGCCTGGGTCAC
>JAODJX010000047.1:7264282-7280675 GCA_026776945.1 Isichthys henryi
CAGGGGGGACAGATGCCTCGACAGGGTAGGGGGGACAGATGATGGGGACAGGGCAGGGGGGACAGATGCTTGGACAGGGCAGGGGGGACAGATGGTGGGACAGGGCAGGGGGGACAGATGGTGGGACAGGGCAAGGGGGACAGACGCTGGGACAGGGCAGAGGGAGACTTTATCCCTCCACTGAATGGCTATTCATGCTCATGGTTTAAATGCTTTATTGTATCACTGAGTCATACTGGGTTTTAACAGCAAAACTTGAAATGCATGGAACAACAGAATATGAATCCACTTGCAAATTAAAGTAAATCTACTACGGCTTGAAGACACTGATCGGGTGTGAACTTAAGGTGAAAAAATTAATTGAACATCGTAAGCTATATTATAAGTATGCAACATACATGTAATTATATTGCAGCAAGAAATTTTCCTTAACTTTGAAGAATGATAATTATCCATTAGCTACTGTAAAACAGACCTAAATTTTAGTGACGTTGCAAAAAATATATCCAAAAACAGACAGTAATACTTAAAGACCTATAAACGCAAGGAAAAACTGGTCTCTGCATTCACGTCATCACATAGCACTCGCACAACAGACATCTCCCGAGCTTCATTGCAATAAAAAGTTCACCAGTTGCGGGATTCCAGAGTGAAAGTAATGTCCAGGGTGTGAGAAATAATTTTTTTCTTTTTGTTCGTATATTTTATTAAACTGATGAAATTCCCTATAAGTAACAGGGATGCTTTAATGGTGAATTAAACGTGGATTTAAAACGTCTGAATGCTAATACGAATTAATAAATGGATCAGACATATCTTACTATTTTCCAACTTTCAAATTAACAATTAACGAATAACAATACTCCAGTGAACAGATGAAAGGACCGGGCAATTAAAATTAAAGTTACATGTACATTTTTTTCATCAGTTACTTCATTGCAAAAATACTCCCAAACAAAACTCATATTCCCAAACAAAACAAAATAATGTCTTCTCCATCTCGTAAAACTGCAATAAGATTTTTAGAAGTTTATTATTACTATTATTATTTATTTATTTATTTATTTAACAATAAACAATAAACAATAACAATAACAATAAACGTCGTAATAAACGTCGAGTAATTCCAAAATCCTTAAGAACAATTTTCGCGTTTTGGGATACATTTAGAGTTGTATTATGATTTATCATATGAACTGGGTTTACCTAGGTATTTAAATTTGTAACTAACTTAGCCTGGCTTCTTTGTTAATGATTACATTTAAATTCTTCCAAGCTGCAAAAAGATTTTGTGAACGTACTGTCTGGTGTATGATAAATACCGACATGCAATTAAGTTTATAACTGTTGCGCTCACAGCACGGAATCACGGGAATTTCGCAGAAATCGCACCACACGAGCAAAGGTTACGGAAAATAGTCATCAAACAAAAGAAATCGCAGGCAAAATACTAATTTAATGAATGCGACACCTTACCGGCTTGATTGCAGATTTTACTGGTGAATCTCTAGTCCCTGCAAACTCTTATTTTCTTTTTACTAGTTCCATAATAATAATAATAATAATAATTCCATGAAGACCTGCAGACCACAACACGACTACTCGGAAAATCAATGTTGCTGTAGATTCTTCTCTACCAGGCTTTGGCGCGGACATGGGTCTGAAACTTAGAAACGTTATTACGGAGAGTAAGAATGGACGCAGATTCGTGCGTCCCAAACTCTTTGCGAAATGTGGAAGAAATAAAAAATGTATATATTCAGCTTCAATTTAATAAAAACTTCAATTAAGAAAGTCGAGTAATACTGTGGAAATAATTTTGTTATGCACCTAAATAATCATTCTTCCGTTATATTATGCGCAATAATAATGCCATTCGTGCTGTCCATTTTCATTAAATTCTAAAATACTTTAGCTTAGTCAGAGTTTCTGCCAGTGCATTATTTCACCGTAAACGTAAATTGCGCCCTTCTTCATTTCAACAGGTTGTTTAAATAATTCGCCCTCGGCATTTTTACAATATAGAGCTCATTTAGAGCAAATAATTCTACGGTCTTATGACAAACAACTGCACTAACTGATGTATATTTATATTATTTATCAGATAAATGCCAAGGAACTGACAGGCAAATGTATGTTGAGATAAATTATTTATACAGTAATGAAACGCATTTATAATACATTATATTTAAAAAATAAAATTATTTTATTAAAAAAAACAACCTAGCAGCGTATAATTCGTTATGGATAAACGGCAATCTAACAATGGATGTTTAAATACGTTTACTGAGAGTTTTCTGGATAATATAATTTTACAAATCGCTTGTTTTCTCCTCTGATGGCATATTATGACACTTTCAACAGTATCCTGTAGCCTTTTTAACATTATCAGCACATTCCAAAGTTATTCGCAGAAATAGGACTATCGACGAAATAATTTAAGGCTTTATCCGTAGTATTGCTTATAACGAGAGAATCATTTCTCACGTTTACGGCCCGTTATCCTCCCCCCCAGCTTACCTTGTACGTTGCGGTGCACGTGCCCCTGCTCCCCATGCGATCGCGTGAGTCCAAGCGATTCACTTTCGACTTTGGGCAGCATGACAGCGCTTAAAATCGGAACGAGGGTCTCAGTTCCGTCCGGCAGACCACCTGGAGGCGAATGGTACCATGCGGAGTCTCACATACGAAAAGTCCTGTGAAGTCCAGCGTATTGCTAACCTGAGCTGCGTCAGCTGGATTGAAATCCGACCGCAACGCAAACCCTAGGATTGCATATAACGGACACCTATTAAATATAATTTTGTCACCAAGAACTGTCTTCGAAGACTGAAAGCAGAATGCTGTACGAATTAAGGCGCCTGTTAAAATGCATCAGGAGGAAAAATGCGACCAGATTTATTTTCGCAGTTGTTTCCCTACGCCAGAAATTAAACGTCTTCTCTTGCAAGGTGGACGGAGAAAAACGAAGTGCTTTCCCAGTGTCACGTGGATGTTCATTAACATTAATCAGAAAGCTAGAGAGAAGTGTGCGGAACTTGACTGTTGCGGGAAACACACCCCTCCGCGCCTTTTATCTGACACTATCTGCGACGGGCTCAGTTCAGAACTTCAGAACCTCTCCTGCTTGCCTTGTTTACTCAGCGCTGACACCGCCCGGTCCAATCAGCGCTCCGGTGGGTGGTCTGACATCACACTTCTGCCGGCCAATCGCGCGTACAGACCAGCGTGGAGTCTGTCCTACATTCATTTCTTACACGCCTTTAGTGCAAAATAAAACGATGGGCAGTAATATATCAGGGGAGAAAAATACTGCAATAAATGCGACTAACTGAAATGAAGCAAAATAGGATTCTTTTCTATGCAAGATAATCTTAAGATTTCATTAAAATAAAAACTATATAATTACCAAACATTTGAAGGATATTGACGCTATTATTGCACTTAGTAGGCTATAATTACAAGTTCAAAGGAACAGACCAAAGTAGGAATAACATTTTTTTTCCAAAGTTGTCAATGGAAAGACAAATGTATTCGGTTCTAGAATCACTGAGTTGTTATACAGTCAGAGTTATTTCCATATTACTAATTTTTAAAAAAAATTGCGGTTATAATTAACTATTGTGCAACATTTATTATGTGTATGTTATATTTAAGGTCTGGCTTTTCTGAATTTAACAAATCATTTTACCGCAACGGTAATTAAATCTCGACAAATTTAAAACTGGAGGAACGACTGTCTTTGTAATTCTGTAAGTTCTCGGTCAATTTTGTCTTTATTGTAACAAAGTAATACTTTACAGTAGACGTATTTATTCATTGAAACCTTAAAGATTATGATAAAAAGCGATTTAATCTAAAAGACAGCTAATTATATCAGAATTCTGCATGACATAGGCCTATATAAGAATTGACCAAACGTACAGTATTAGGCTAAGCGGCATCATTCCGAGGCAGGAATAAAGATATACTCCTGAAATTATCATTATTTTAAAATAATTTGTGTGCATGCATATGAATGTATTTTAATGCATTTTTGAAATAGACTGTGGAAGACGGACAGATTGTAGTCGTAAATACATATTTCCGTTTAGAAGCTGTCTTGACGGGGCGCAATAGTTGTTAAACTTTGACTATAACTTATTTCAGCACCCGTGATTTTTGTCCAGCTATTCTTTATTGTTTCCTTTGCGTAGGTCGCAGGTATAAAGAAATCGAACATAAGAATGTAGTAAAGTAAGCTTCCCTTAAATTTAAATTAATACTGTAAAGTACAAATATTAAAAACTAAGACTAAAGAATAAATAATACAAATTAGCTTAAATGTAAAAAAAAATGAACATGTTTGAAATTTAGCCTATTTCAAATGCCTGCAAATTGTGCAAAGACGCGGGAGAATTTTTCAATTTTCGTCCCTTTTAATTTTCGTAGTCCAGGCTTTTAGAAGTATTACCTATAAATCTATTTTTTTATACAGTTCGGGGGAAACGCAAATCTGATGGTCAGGAAGTACTGCATTATTAGAAGACTCAAAACTGAAAGCAGAAAACTAACAATTTAGACAACGCGGTTACAGTTGGAGTAATATAATGCCGCGGTCACATTTCGCAAAAAATATGAAAAACAGCCGGTGTTTGTCATCGAGAATTTTACATAAACAAATGTCGAAATGTCCAGATAATGCATTCCCCAGGCGTGGCAAATACATAAAAAATAAAGCCAGAAATATGATACTAGATTTCTCTATATTATAGTTACCATTAGTAATGACTGATAGGTCTATCTACTGTAAACATTCCAGAATTGCCCGGGCTACCCACAATATGATGTAATAATGATATTGTTAAAAACTTACGTGCGCTAAGGAAGTTTGGCAAAGTGCTGAGTGCGCGGGCCTAAAACTCTCCAAACTTGTACTTTATCTCATTTAAGCGAATATCCACACGAGAGGAAAATGAAGCTTCCTTTGCGTAAGAAAGGAAGCAGGTGGATTGATGTTTATCAATTTTATACGATTTCATACAAACCTTTATAATGGTGTTTATACGTTAAGAACCATGCAGTCATAATAGCCTAATTTACAGATGATTTTCTTGTATATGTATCCATCCATCCATTTTCCAAACCGCTTATCCTACTGGGTCGCGGGGGGTCCGGAGCCTATCCCGGAAGCAATGGGCACGAGGCAGGGAACAACCCTGGATGAGGGGGGCAGCCCATCGTATATGTATCCATAATCGGCGTATTTTACAACATTCACACATTCGTCCAGCATATATATGTAAATTGTCATTATGACACTATGGTGTGTAGAATATCAGGATGAGATTTGGTTTGTCCGCATTGTTTGAGTCTAAATCTGAATGCTTCCCAACAGCGCTAAATCATCATAACCCATTAGTTGTTCTTATTTGGCCAATAAACGCTTACCTAATTCCGGATGATCTTCACTGAATAAAATCCTCTCCGATGGGACATTTACAGCTTGCGGACTTCATCGCTGTGTCCTCGTAAAAAACCGTCGCGTGAGGTCTATCATAATTGAAAAGTCAATCACAACTCTGATCAGCTCCGCTTCGGACCGCATAAAGACTCCGGGCGCCGAACTGAAAGAGAGGTTTGCGATCGCAATGAAGCTCTGCATAGACACAGAGGCTGATAAGCTGTTTGAGCAGAAATGCTAAGAGAATGATTAACTGGTGGTGGAGAATATAGAGGAATTGCTCTACTAGTCAATATCTACAGCAAGTTGGATGTCCTTAGCTGTGCTGGGGGGTCGCATGGCAACGAAATACATTTAAAAAAAAAAAAAAAAACACCCGAGTACATGATTGAGCGTGAACAGTTAATAAATGCACAATTAATCTGTGATATTTTAATCCACTTACAATATGTTAACATGCCTGAATCTAAACAGACAATATACAACCACAATCTGTATGATGGATGCGTAGAGAAAATTCCTCAACTTGGTCACATTAAGAACATCAGGGCGGCTTAATTGACACAGATATTGCATTACGGAGTTCATATTTAAAGGGGGTTTCTTGGTAAATGAGCAGTATTAAGGAAGTCTTGTGGATGGATATGACAGAGTAAAACTGGGTGGACATCTGTAAGTTTTACTTAGTAATCAAGAGCCATAGCCTGAAGTTGAATGAGTACAACTAGGGCTAATTTTCCTTGTTTGGTGCTGGACCCTCGACATGGGGCCTGTTCATCTCTCTGTCGTCCATGTTAGCACGCCGGCGGATGGGCGGCACAGTGGCGCAGTGCATTGTGGGATTCCTCCCACAGTCCAAAGACATGCGATTGGGTGAACTGGCGCCTCTAAATTGTCCATTATGTATGAGTGCATGTATGTGTGCTCTGCAATAGACTGGCATCCCAGGTGTTGCTATGTCTGCCTGGGATAGGCTCCAGGCCCATCCACCCCCCCCCCCCCCTTGCACCCCCGCTTGTCCCTGTGCTGAATAAGTGGTTGGAAGACGGATGACAGTGGTTAACAATAAGAAGCAATAAAAGACACAAAGAATCGCATCATTCACCCTGAGGAGTTTGGACTAGTTCCTAACCAGTAATAGCACAACAATAACATAATACTTGATGGGTCCTAATATAGAACCTTTGATCATTCTGACACTCCCAATGTAAAAGGAAACATCAGACACTCACACTCACAAATCCAGAAATCATTATGAGGTTACCTCTTCAGTTCATTAAACCTCAACGAGGATTTTGCTCTCGTGTTATATTTATTGGTGTCAAAAGCTTAATTCAGTTCTATGTTTTTTTCCCTCCAGGGTCTGTTCTGGTCGGACTGCTACACTTGGACAAAACTAGCATTGGATGCAAGAGCCACAATTAAATTAATATGGGTAGAAGATGTTCGCTTGTTAGCGATTTATCAATGACAGTTTACATATGCGACGCCAAACGTAAACAGTGAAGCAGATGTGCTAAAATATTTAACATGTGGAGCAGCTGATCAGAGAAAGTAGCGACAGAAAATATTATCCTGAGCACAAATAATCAAAATGTTCTTTTGTTGTCCTGAATGATGGCACACAATGAGATGTGTCTGCGAGTGCCATTAAGGTAACCCGAGTGTATGATAAAAAATAAATGATTTATGACTTACAGACAAATAGTTCACATTTACTGCGTCATAATAAGTTTAAGAATCACAAGATCAGGTAGTGATGTTTGAAGAAGACTAGGGAGCTATGGTGCTCTGGTACTGAAGATCAGTCAGATTTAGGAACATTTATTGCAGCTCTTTGTAGGAAACTGTTAAAAATAATCTTAGGACAAACGATACCTGAAACACAGCTGTATTATTACACACATATTTTTGTTATATAATGTGTAGTACAGTTTTGAGAAAGGTATTCAATTTATAGAAATGAAATGCATGACATTTTCTCTGCCTCATAATGTGGAGTCGTAGCAACAAGTTTAATCTCTCTACAGGAGAATTTGGTGGCTTACTTTAACACTTTAGAGATTACTGTACAAGGGGGAAAATGTCCATTGTTTTAAAATGAGGTAAATAAAATTATCTTCTCAATCTACAAATGATGCCATTGTACCTTGTAATTTATTGCCGTTTCCAGCCTTTTAAGCTCCTAAATGCCTTTTGCACTGATTGTCCGTATTTATAAATGAGATGCATGCTATGTAGCAGATGCATGTCAGGCAAAACAATCTATCCTACCTTAATAGATTGTGTACCATATTCCAACCAGGACAGCCGGCATCCCAGAAGCAGACATTCTGGAAGATCTCAAAGATTAAATTTCATGGTGGAAGTAGCTGAAAACAGATTTTACACTGATACAGTTTCAATAAAATATTATTGGTTTAGTCTTACGTTAAATGGGGTCTGTTTAAGATTTATTATTGTGCGTATATTTTTCTGTTAAAATCTGATCACAGCCTGTAACATCATTCGGAAAGCAGAAGAAGTTCAACATTTGGGTAGACAGTGATGTAAAGTTTGAAGTACGAATGGTAAGGAGGTGACAGTTGGCTCGAGAGGGCTGGGCACGCCAGCTGGAGATGAGCAGTTGCCCTGCTGTGCTTCTCCTTGTGCGTTCTGCGTGGGGGGACCACCCATGGTCTCTCTGTGAGAACCTGCCTGGTGTCAATCAGGACATGAGGTGTTCTGTGGTGAGACACCTGTGTCCACAGCGGCGGGCAGCTCTTGGGACTCTGCTAAAGATGAGGCATGAAAATTGCCTCCGACACACAAGGCGTCTGTTCCGCAAAGTGCCCATTTTACAGAGGCCCTCAAACCTCAATAACAATGTATTACATTGTCAGCAAAAGTACCAGTTAGTACCTTTGCACCTTCACTGAGAATGTACCCTCAAGGGTCTGCCAATTGTACCATAACTGTAGGTCAATGTACCTCTAATTTAAGGTACAGAAATGGACTCCGAGGAACGTTTTTCTATCATGGGGAATACATTAATGTTTTTACCTGAGGGAACAAAACTGTACCAGAGCTGTACCCTAATTTTTCTGACTGAGTACTTACTGATACCTACCTGAACAAAATAGCATTCAAAGACACATAGTTGTCCTCACAACATATACATCTATACCACCATCACGCCGCATCATTGTTTCATCATGGGTGTAAATTATGGGCGGGGTGGGGGTTGTAACCTCCCCAATACTGAAGATCAGCCAATACAACTCCCTTAAACGGGTGGGAACCTCAACCCCTCCCAAAACTGAACTCGAAGTTATGCCTCTGTGTTTCCTAACTGAAAATTTCTTATACTGGTGCAACATCCTGCGTTATTGGTAAAGGCATAAGTTTTAAAATTGCCTACGCACCGCTGTTTTGGCAATGGAGCTGAAACATATGGCTTTATTTGTTCACTTGTCATCACTGGGCTGGTCTGGAGACTCATACATCCCAAGTTATTTTCCCCCAGCAAGCGAGCTCCTTTGCTCCGGCGAATGCTGGTGTCCTACCAATTTAAACATATGCATCCACAGATAAATGCTGCCTGCAGTGTGTATCTCAAAATACTTTGTCTGTGACCAAGCAATTAAGGACTTAGGTGTGGCAAAGCAAGAATGTGGAAATCTTACCCATGCTGAAATAGTCCACACCCTGTCGTCTTGGCTTCCTGTAGATGCCAAACAGTCCGCAAGCAGCGCCGGACCCTTCGTGATTTACTTCATTGTTTGGCTACGCTTGTATATCCCCGGGGGACCCGGGTCGACGGCAGATTCCGGCCTTCTTCTCCGCAGCATGAACGAGATCACGTGTTTCTCGGATCACCTTGGAATCCTCCGGTCTTTCCTCTAGGAACTGATCTCATAAATTTGGTTGTCTGTAAGTTTCAACGATTACATGCGGCCTTTACGATATCAGTTACGTTACGGGTAACGTAATTGTGGGCATCATTCTGTGAACAAGGGAAATTAAAGGGACATTGAATTCGTATAAAATACCTATGGCTGCAGGAAAGAATCGACGTAAACAATTTTTTTTTTGTATTTTCCTCCTCATGACATAATATATATGTGATCTGATGCTCAGTAATGGAAACCTTCCATAAAACCTGAGCCACAGACACAAAAATGTGGCAATTCAGATGTCTGGTTATGCTGTAGCCTACTATTCTAAGAGTTAGCAAATGTCCAGCTAAAATTTAATGCATAAAGCTGTACAAATCACTTGAAAAAGATATGAAAAGATATTGTATTATTGCACTGTTTAAAAAATAAAACAGAAACCACATGAATTGGTTAAGTTTGGAAAGGGTGCAACGAGATTGCAACTGTTACTGTAAGAAACTACTAAACTGCATGTTAACTGATGCTGACATCTGAATTAGTTATAAATATAGCTCCTGATGGGCAGTATTATAAATACATATTTTTTTTAATCATTCAATGTTAATGTGAATTCATACCACCTTTTCACCAGATGGAGTTTTTAATGTCTACTGTGAACCTACAAAACATGAGCAGAAACAATACGTCTGATCGGTTACTCATTTTGTTTTTAGAGACATGTGATTTACTAGCAATTGTGTTACGTGTCAGTTAAACTCTTTTGCCGTAGAAACAGCTCTGGTTAAGAGTTTCGCTAAACAGCCAGATCACTTTTTTTGGATTTCTGTCATCAGACTACATGCTGCCCTTAGAGTCAAGCACATGCAGACATCTCCATATGGGACATAAGAACAGGGGGTAAGTGGGGGCCCTGGTCTACCTGACCTGCCTCCCCCCCAATGGTTTTCCTGAGTGGAACCTGGAGCTAAAAGCGGAATGGGTAATGGATTTCCTGGACATGACTGTATCAATATGTTTAACATGTCCTTTCTTTGACAACGCGCCCTTCCACCCCCTGACATCCCATAAAACACATCATCGAGTCCTTCCTCCTCGGCCTGCAGAACCGTCGGTGGATCTTCAGAGAGATGTTGCGCCGGACGTCGCTCCACGCCGAGCTGGCCTGCCTGTTTCCTGCATCCACGGCCCTTACAAGCGGCTTCCTGTAGCCTGCAGTCAGGTCCCCGGCATGGTCTGCTCTATCGGTCATTTCAGTCACTCATTCACAGGCATTTAAGGCTCCTGGTTTGTGCTTGGAACCCAAGAACCAGAATGAGAAACATTTCACATCTTACGACCATCTCAGCTCAAGATTTCACGAATGCTCACCACACCATTGTTAATTTCATTTGCAAACATATCTGACGTGTATTAGTTGAATATGCCTTCAAATCCCTTTATGCGGAGCTGGGTGATTTCATTGTTTTTAAATGTAGTTGTATAATGACACGCAACACTGCTGTAGAGCCATTTTTGTGATCTGAAGACACAATTATACATAATCAGGGTTCAGCTGACAAGCCGTTTGTAATCAAAACATTGCTTTGCAGGATGGAATGAAATAATCTTTGAGACCTTAATCAGTTTTCAGATGCTATTTACTTTGCAAAGAAAAATGATCTATTTTTTTTACTGAAATTTAACACATATGCAATAACATATGCATAAAAATCCACAATGGCAAACTGTTTTTCTCCATCGGTATAATTATTTGTATAATGTTAAATATGCGATAAAAACAAGGAGACTTAAACTTTAAAGTTAAACTTAAAGTTGTCAGCTATAATGCATTATGGATACTTTCATAATGGTCCATATAAGAATTAATAATGGATTATCACATCTTCTATTGACAATCATAAGGCATTATAGTGTTTTATTATAAGACTACAAGATAACTTCATAATGCATTATAATAATCGGTATCAGAATTATGGATGCTTTGTATTGCATTATGAAGGTATCTATAGTACATATAGATGAGCTCAACATAAAGCATTCATAATGCATAATAAACACAGCTATAATGTGTAATTCCTTTTTACAAATATTTAAAGCCTTGTTTATAATGCCTTATGAATGCATTATAACGTGTTATGGATGTGTTCATAGATTCTTATAGACATTTTTTAAGTTTTACCAGTTATTTCTAACAGTTTACCCTGCTTTAACTTCGGGAATTAATGCAAATAGGAAGTGCTGAGCAGAAACTGACCAGTGTTTTTATCTTAGCTGTTGCTTGTTACAGGAAGAGATAGGAAGCTCAGGAACACATTTGATATATGTCATACTGAAGGAAGCGGCATGTAAGGCCAGAGTGGGCTATTTTTGAGCTCTCCTAAGGAAACCAGCAAAGATACAAAATGATCATCGCTTAGCGGCCTCTGTGGGCTGGGAGGTGAATTACCTTTGTGACAAAAATCCGAACACAACAACAAGTGAAAGTTTATGTTTATGTATGCGTGCCCCCTTTCCAGAAGGACCAGGTATTAAAATAACTCCTTCTGAGGGAATGAAATAACATTTCTGTCAAAAAAAGGGGAGAAGTGTTTATAGCCACCATGTGAGAGAAGAAGTACTCTCCAAAAAGCCAAAGGATAAAAAAAAATATATCAGCGCAGGTTTTCCCTGTTTTTATGCATGATGACGTTTCATTTTCAACGTAGGTGGCTCGACATACGTCATATTTGTTTTAATCCAGGCAATGTAAATCTCCAACTTTCATTACCAAGCTTTGCTTAAAATATTTTTTTATGCCGAGTTTGGCTTTGAGGACTTCAGGGGTGGTCTTCGCCTGTGAGGTTTTGTATCACATCTGGAGGCCGGTGGGATAAACGGCTTTAGAAAAGAACTCGCCAAGTAGTAAAGAAATCATTGCACAGCAAATACTACTTAAGACACATAAATGTGCATGCATTACAGTTTACAGGGATGTTTATGAAGAAAAGCTCACTACTATTCATCATAATGTCTTCAGGTCTTACCCACTGCTTTGTAATGACATGGACTCTTTAGTTTGTTTTACGCTACAAGCTCTAGATGGTAACTGGCTGTTTTTTTTCGATTGGCTGGTTGGCGTCCCAGTTTTACTACCCACTACCGATGGACCACAACAAGGAAGGAAGTTATTCTACGTTTCTTCAGCGATATTATTAACGTACCACCCAAGCGCAAGCCTTGCCTACCTAGTAGCACAAAAAAATCATACGATTTAGTCTCTCTGACTTTGACGAGTTTGCAAAACCTTTGAGTGTGCATTTGAGAAAAGTGAATTACTCTACCTTTAAACATCTAGAAGGGCAATTAAAAACACATGATCAAATGTATTCAGATTTTTTTTTCCATATTAACTATTACTTTCCAAAAATAATAGTTGCCCTGATCAGCATATGATACCAATTATTTAAATAGTGTTTTTTTTTTGCAGAAATCATGAATTGGGTTATATAAAATTATATTAGCCTTCACTCATGAAAAGTAGGGGTTCAAGGCAAGGCCTTGTGACTTAATGTGTTGAAAAAGTCCATTATCAGGGAATTACAATTAAAATACATTGTAATCTATCTATTGATTTGGTGAGGTCAAATTTGTATTTTCTTAATCCATAGTCAGATTGAATTTTACTAGAAGATCATGTCGTATTTTACTTAGGAAACTGGCTACATCAGAATTACAGTTAGGCTAATGGTTTTTATTTTGAAGGAAGACGTCAATTAATTCATAAATACTTAACCACAGTTACAGTAAGAAGGAAGTAAAATGTGTATTGATTTCTTTCATTTCTCTGCCAAAGGTCTTACATCAATTGATTTAATGGTGAGAATAAAAAATTTCCAATTATATGCTCATCACTATCTACGAAAGGGGCGGAGTCATGATCGACTGAAAGGAGTTGGGTAGTGCGAGACATTGTGAGAAAAAGGCTGGACTGTTAGAAGGGGTGTGGCTATTTTCAGAAAGACTTATGTAGCAAAATTACGGTATTGGCATAGATAGGGGACTGCCTGTGACGCGCATTAAGAATCATCTGTTTGGCTGCTTGTACAAAAGAATAGAGTACAAAAATGCAAATAAAACCATTCAGTTTGACCCTGGCGACTTCGAGTCTTTGCATCAAATTAGTTGCGTCCAGTTACAGTGGGCCTTGGTAAAGTGACAGAAGATCCATATTGTGACTTACAAAAAAACAAGGGACTTCACTGAAGCTGAGAAAAAAACAAGAAACAAAAGGAACAAAGAGTCTAAACACAGGCAGGTAGAAAATAAGTACTAATGTGGGGAACAATATAGGAATAAGCACAATGACCAACTGAAGCACAGAAGAAGGGCAGGCACATAAATACACAAATTATGAGGGCTATCAAGGGACAGGTGTAGGCAGTTACAAATCAACCAAACAACCTAATATAAGAGACTATGTGCAAGGAGGAGCAAGTGATGATAATTAAAAAGCACTAAGAACTTCACAAACTATGAGAGACTGGGAACATGGTGAAAAAGGGACGACCAGAAAAAAGTACAAATGCAAGGACCCACACAAGAACAATAATTAACATGGGGAACATACAAACTATGCTAAAAGGTCAACAGAGTTCAGGCCACTGGCCAGCTGCATACCCACAACAGTATAGGGATACATGCGTCATAACTGCACGCTTGGCCCATACAGCCACACGGCAGCCCAGCAAGCAAGGGCACAGCTTAGGAACTGACAGAACAGACCGGGGGAACATTGAGAGACGGGACGGCTAGCGACACCTGCTGGCCAAACAGTGAAATGACAGGCTGAATAGTGCAAGACAGGGACTAATCCTGACTGAATCCTAGCTTCACTAATTAAAATTTTGAGCATAAATATGTGCATTTAACAGCACTCTATCGGCAGTCTGTAACAACATCTATCTATCTGTCTGTCTGTCTGTCAGTCAGTCATGATGAAAATCAGGGGATTAGGACCAAGCCTAAACCAGGCCTTTGCATCCTACACCCTTATACTAGCACCATTTTTTTCAGCTGCCTATGATTTGTTCCCAACCTCAGTCTCCAGCCATCAGTCAATCTTAGGGTTTCAGGGGGCAGCTAATTTCCAAACAGATGCTGTGGGTAATAAGAACAATCAATATGCTCGTTGGGGATGCAGCTGTTCTTAGTTATTTATTATTGGGCGTCGCCATCCTTACATCGCTGTCCCTGGTCAAGGTTCCCTGGAGTCTCTCCAGATCAAGGTAGGATGAATGATCCCTGAGTGGCCATACGTACGAGGACATTTCTGAAGGATGTATGGAGCCAGAGGGTGGAAACTCTGGCCACCCTTTTGGAAATGCATACCAAGAAACAGCAAGAGAGAAATGTCAAGAAAAGGTGATCGACAAAATTTTTTTTAAATGCACTTAGTGTAGTTATTCTGCCAAATTTAGACAATAATAAATTTTGGCTTTATATTATTTTTGTGTGAGTTCGTTAACGTTGCATTATATGGAAACTGTATAAAATTCATATTAATAAATGTGGTCATAACAGCAGCAACATCATTTATACTGATTAAAAAATAGGTTTTTAACTGATTTTATTGTTCAAATAAAGGTAACGAATATAGATATTTTAACAGTTAAAATATTTTGTTGCCTGTTTATATATATTTATCTATATCTGTAGCTACATTGAAATAACCAACAAGACCATTTGTGGTTCAATAACCTTTATTTCAAAACAAGCTTGTGCTGAAGACTTTCGTCATAACGTGTCCTACAGCTGCACTAGAAGGTCTTTGAACATCGTCTGAAATGCAGTAGCAATGATTTTTACACCAGGAAAAAAAATCCCGCATACGATAAAACGAGACGTAAGTAATCGGAGGGGGCATTTTTCCTTTGAAAATCCCACTGATGAAAATTTATAATATAAATAAAGGAAGGCCTTTGAAAATGAAAGCCCTCCTTCCTGAACGTGTCACCCAGAGGGGACTGCTTATTCTCACCTTCTCCTACATTTCCGAAGACCCTTCTGTCATCAGCCTCCGGACCACTCCCTGAAAACACGCAACCCCAACCCCCCAACCCCCCCCAAAACCGTTCCGTGAGAGACTGCTCTGGAAAAGGACAATGACGTGAGCAAACTGGTGAAAGGAAAGGTGAAATAGTGTGAGAATGGTTACAATATATCAAGATATTAAAATACAAACTTACCCATTCATACCAAACCTCAGCAGGCGGCAAGAATTTCAGTGGAGGAGATGAAGTGGATACTAATTAATGGATATTACTTTACGTCAGACGTTATGGGTAGCGTGATCCACCGTGCAGTAATGGAGATCACAGCGCTGCGAAAACCACAGCATTAGGATGTGATTACACAGAGCTGACAGTAACTGCCCCAGAACCAGCTGGCAGGGCGGGTTAGGGACAAGGGGGTCCGGGGATGAACGGAAGCAGGCGACCGGTTGACTCACTTCCCGAGCTGTGCTGGCCCCCTTTAATGGCATTCCCGAGGGTCCCACCACCTGTGGGGGCCACGCCGGCTGGATAAGCGACGGGAGGGGCGCCAGGCCCCCAACATCCCGGCATGGAACCTCCTCCACACCACCCCAATAAAACTTAAGAATGACAGGAAAACGGCACCAACTCATCGTACACAAGGTTCAGCATGAAACACCAGACCCCCGGTGCAGCTTTTTTCACCCATATTTTAAGTCTGCAGATGCCCTTGTCTCTTGTCTCTCATGTGCATGTTATACAGATTTCATCACTGCTGCTCAGCAGAAGTAGCAATGTAAGTCGACAGTATATATTAAAATCGTTTCGTTTCTTCAAGTTGTCAAAAACTTTATTGTACAAGTACAATGAAATGCTTGTGTATTTTGCTGCAGACAAACAACATGCAATAATCAGTAGCAATAACAAAATAGTGAAATATACACTCACCGGCCACTTTATTAGGCACACCTGTCCAACTGCTCGTTGACGCAAATTACTGATCAGCTAATCACATGGTGGCAACTCAATGCATTTAGGCATGTTGACATGGTCAAGACGAA
>JAODJX010000047.1:7286398-7299468 GCA_026776945.1 Isichthys henryi
TGACATTCGCCTGCCTTGCCTGTGTCCTGCCCGAGCGATTCCCCGCTCCCCAGCGATCGCGGCGAAAACCTGACACTCTTAGGGCATCAAGAGTGTGCGACTACTGTCAGTGCACATGCAATGCTCTTAGGATATTTAAATTCATGGAATATCACAAATGCATATCTAGCTTCATGTGATTCCAAAAGAACTTCTCAGGTATCAGTGGTGACTTCTGTGGGGTTTACAATGTTTTAACACCATCCTTGGGCAAGTTTGATTACCATAGATGGCAAGCTTCTAAGCTTTGGTACGTGGGTGTTTGTCGTCATGCTTTTATTTTCAAAGGCACATGTCGAGTTTGTGGGCGGGACAGCTGAGCAGGACACCCAGCCCAGCACCACGTGGCGCAGGCCGTCACTGAAGGTAACCACGTGTCTGCTGATTGCTCAGATACTCCTACACATGTTCCTTGGCATCTCATTCAAATTCTTCCAGAGATAGACAAGATATTCGGAGCCCTTCCTCCTGATGTGTCTGAATCGTATTACCTCTGGCTGAAGGCCAATGGGCTGATATTAATAACTGTATGTTTGTTTATCTCCTTGTTTGCTCTGAGTGTTGCCCACTTTAGCCTGTCTTCCTTCGCAGTGGGTGCATTTGTCAAGGTCACCTATGATATTGTTCTGGACTGAAGCCAAGTACGTGTCTGTTTCGTATAACATGCTGCGCAAAAGTCTGAGGCAGTCAAAGAAAATAATATTTCAATGATATTGACGTCGGTGTAAAACTATGATACTATATCTGTCAAAGTGTGTCACCTTAGCCATATCAAAACCTCTCCTAAATTCACCCCGGTTTTTGCAGGAAGCATCCAGTATACAGATAATTTTGTTGACTCTAGCACACTGTGTTTGGCTAATTAATATCTCAAATTATTAATATTTGCCTAATTACTTCAGCAATTAAGTTAATTAATTAATTGAAATGGTTGTGGAATTTAGTAAATACATGGAATGGCTGAGGTATCCCTGAAGTAGTGTTTGTTTAGCCATCCAACAAGACATCTGTTCATTTGTATATATTCTAAGGTTAATTTCCCTTAGTAAATATACACTTGCTACCCAGACAAATAGTATTTAACATTTTCCTTCACTGCAAAAGACAGTGAGGTCATAGTCACTTATCGAAATTGTACAATTGCCCTACTCTAAAAGTACAATTGAATAATTTAATAAAAAGAATGTTCCTTTGCAATGCTAATGCCACTACTGATTGCATCGAGAACACAATGCAGATATCGCAGAAAATATGGGGTTTTTGCAAGATGAGAAAGAATAAAGTCGCACTGCTAACTATGACCGATATCGGTAACCCCATTATATCACAGACATAATGTTAATTTGGTTTGAATACAGAAATGAAAAACTCAATACATTACACAGCTGTGATTGTTAACAGGCCGTTATGAGAACCACGGGCATATTTTAAGCCAATCCATTTCCCTGACTGGTTCTGTCTTTTGCTTGAAATTAATAGGCATAACACAGAAATAGTTGTTTTTAACGTGTATAATTACCACCTTGCCTGTGAGGTCATTAATATGCTTTTTATGCAAAGAAGAAAGAAGTGCCGGTTAAATAGGTACACTGGGAGCTGTAGGGAATCTTCTCTGCAGCTACCATTAGCTTACCTGTTTAGCTCCCCCCCACCCCCCACATCATTTGCATGGTGCCTGCAGTGCTGGAGAGCCGGGCAGCTGCGCGTTCTTTCCTCTGGGGGAGAACCTTGCGCTCGTCCCTGACCCTGGCTGCACGGGAGCTAATTGGCCCCCCGAGCTGGCGGCCAGCCGGGTTGAAGGTGTTATCCTTGACGCATCAGCACTGTGACTGCCGCCCGCGTCTGTTCAAACGCATTCTGCGCATATCCAGTATCTCATTAAAGCCGCGCTTGTGGGAACCACCCACAGACAGGTTCAGTCCTCGTGGAGATCCTCTTCAAAGAGATTCCATCGAACCAGTAATTAATGTTTGACTGGAAATGACCCCTGATACCATAGGCCTTTATGTCTGTGTTTAATACATGTGTGTATTTCAGTGCGGTGCAATAATGATGAATTACGGGCAGGATCTGTTCTGTTAATGTAGAGATATTAGCTCATTCACCCAGGGCCTGAACACTGCGAAGATGCGACTTGTAATGCAGGCAATATCATTATAAAGTTCATCACAATATATCATCCAATCCTATCGAAGTATAAAGATATTAATATTTTTTACTTTCATCCCCAGAGTTAACCAAAGCCTGTTTTTGATCACGTTTCACATAAACAGAAAGTAAATTCATTATTCAATAAACTTCATTAAATGCACACATGCAAGGCCACAAGCTGCATATGTACCTTATGAGTACAATTGATAAAATCAAATTTTATGTTAACATAGTGAATTTCAAATGATAGGAGTATTAAAAAATGGATGAGTAATGGATAAGCTATGATTTATAAGACTTTATAAATTTATACTTGCATTTCACAATGGTAACCTGGTGGTAATAGTGCTTTAGTATCTGAAATGCACGATCTTCTGCGGACGATAGGAGCTGCTTTTTCACCGGTTGGCACAGTGCCGTTTCTTTCTGTGTACACATGTCTGACAGAAGTAGTCAGAGGGGCTGCGAATGGAAAGTGTTTACTTCAGGAAAGAACAAATAATATTCAGTGTGTGCGGGACAGGAACACCTGAAAGTATGGCAGAGAGCGATGTATCTTGAAACACTTCTGTCGGCGAAATACCATTCACCAGGTTATCAGCTTAAATATTTTTGTTCTTTTTAAAAAGTCATTGTTGATGCAGTAAAATAGTATTTTGCCAATAGTGAAAAGATTTTTTTTTTTTTTTTGCTGTTCCCTTGATTCATTTAAACTTTTTAAGCAATTGCAAAACTTATTCCCCAAGATGGATGGCAGTGGACCAAGAACCCTAGCAAGCTAAGAGGTTTTGACTAACAGACTTCTTTTCTGATGCCAAGCCTTATTTTTGATTATCTAGACCTTTTTTTTCCACTTTAATATACCTAGAACATTTTTAAAAGTCTATGTGGGATACCTTGTTATATATTTAAGCATAATACAATACAAGGGCATTTCATATTTTCAACTAAACTTTAAATGATAGTAAAATAATAAAGATATACTACCTACTCCTACTCAAATACTGAAATGTAAATGTTTAATTTACTTTTAGCATAAAGTTTATGCCTGTTCTGTTTGCTAGCTATTCAAAAGTCAAAGTGGAAGCATCCATCATCCATCCATCCATCTTCTGACCACTTATCCAATCCCAGGCTGACGCCTATAACAATCATGAAGAATGTCCATACTGATATTTTGCCCTTTCCTTGAGTTCTAGAGCACAGTCATGTTCTTTACCTTCCCTGCACTCTTCCAGTCAGTAAACATTAGTCACATGATGTTTACTGTCCGGCCTCAATGTGCCACGCCAGCATGGTCAGACTGAAACTGACTCCCCCCTGAGTCTGATTGAGACACTCTGTCACTCTGAGCGTGTTTGAAGTTTATCCTGCAACACGGCGTCGGACCAGTAGGAGCTTTTTGTCAGCAGTTGACTGCCATCGAGTGACACTCAGCTGCAACTACAATTCGGCAAAAACTCTGCATAATGTAATAGATTTAAGCAGATTTTTTTTTAAAATTTGTGACTTACTAAGGATTTCCTGTAAGTGAGATTACACATATATAAATAAATGTGTCCAACTTGCATTGACTAGCTGGCGACAGATAAAGGAAGCCCATACAGCAGTTTTATCATTTTTTTAGTGCATATCATTTTCTACTTTTTTAGGATTGCTGCAATATTTTGTACACAGAATATAGACACACTGGGTGCCTTTGATCAAATAAAATTGAGAATTCATCACCGAGTGTTCATCAGCTAAACCTACCTCATTCCCTTCTGTTAAATCCATCGTTCAGCCCTGAATGGCCCTTCAGTGCCGTCAATCATGTATATTGCGGGCGGGCTCAGTGTTTTGGAACCAATGAGATGGGTCCCCTGTGCGTTTGGTGGGGAGGTGACGGCCCCTGCCATTGCACATAACTGAAGTTTATAAAATGACATGCCTGACCTCCACCTGGGGGTCATTGTGGGGTCACCCTCTTATCCATGCCCCCCTCCCTTAAGAATTTAAGGTTTTCTCACCAATATAAAATATAAAGATGGAGTGGGTCATAATATATCTCCACATGTTCAATCCTGTTAGCATCAAGGAAAGACTGTCGTCAAGTATATATTGCTTATAATATAAATTTGCTTACTAATAAATAAATACTTCAAAGTTGCTACATTTATATGTAAACAAAAATTTGAATTATTGCTCCGATATTATTACCATTGTTGTTGTTCTTCTTCTTCTTCTTAGTATTCTTATTTTCTACACGTGTCTTTACATTGATTGGCTTGCCATTTCACCTGTTTGCATGGCTCAGTGTTTCAGATCACTGGCTACTATCGCAGCACACAACTGTGTCTTATTTACCTGGCATTAATTAAATAGTTAATTTTGGATAGAAAGATAAGTTTGTAAGCTGCACTGAACAGGAAGGATAAGTCGTGTCCAGGGCTGCCGGAAAAGAGGGGGAGGTTAGGATGATTTCATTGGTCACTGAGTCATGGAGGCCAGTAAATAATTTGGAACAAAATGGGATTGGTCTGGATTGGGGGCCGAATATGATACAGTTTCATGGGGCCCAAGGTTTTTAGCAGCACTCCTGGTCACTCCAAACCCTACCAGAATGATTATGTACCGAACATACAAATTAACATAATTTAAGCTAAAATTAGAATGCAATTTCCCCTGAAAATCCTGCACTCTTCCAATTGTGGCTCAATTCACTTCATTTCGGTAGAGAAATTGCTTGAGGCAAAGACGATACACAGCTTTGCACCATTCAGCCAGTTCCCATCCAAAGTATCATCCAGAGTCACACCCCCGATCCCCACGTGACCACAAAATCCCAGGAGGACTGAGCCCTCTGGTCCATTAAAGCAGCTAGACAATGCCTGGCCAAATCAATTTACAGATTGAACAGTGCAGTGTTTCCCAACTGGGTCCACAGGGACTCCCAGACAGTCCGCGTTACCCCGTCCTAGCTCCCAGCCAGACAGTGCACATTTTTGCTCCCTCCCAGCTCCCTGCCAGATAGTCCACATTTTTGCTTCCTCCCAGCTCCCTGCCAGACAGTGCACATTTTTGCTCCCTCCCAGATAGTCCACATTTTTGCTTCCTCCCAGCTCCCTGCCAGACAGTCCACATTTTGGCTTCCTTCCAGCTCCCTGCCAGACAGTCCACATTTTTGCTCCCTCCCAGCGTACTCTGTCTGGGGGTCCCTGAGGACCAGATTGGGAAACACAGGAATGGTGTCTGGCAGGATGGAGTGGAAGTCTTTTAACTCAGCCCCGTCAGGATGAAAGGGTCAGAGGGTTGAGAACAGCATTACCACGTGAACATCTTTCTGGTCTCTATGGAGATGACTCACGCCCGTTGGGCACAGATACTGCAGGTTAGGAAGTCACAGCACCGTGGCACATGCATTTCAGAGATGCAGACAAATTTGACGCCAATAGGTGGCAGTAATAAGCCTAACAGTTATCCAGAGTCCCCCTCAAGGCTTCGTGTTTCGTAGTACAGTAATTCGTAATGCCAAACATTGTTACTTATTGTGCATTACAGTATATTGAAACAAATCACTTTAAGCTTCTCCATCACATTATTGCCACAATTATTATATGTAATTTTTAAATTGTTTTCGATTGCCTAAATCCTAATTATTGTTTCCATCATTTCAACGCCTACCCCATGTTCCACCATATTGTCAGTATTGTTAGTTTTAATGCAGTCGTCTTACCTGCTTGATTGTGTCTAATTATCTCCCGGTTGTTCATTCTGTATCATTTCCCACAATATGTCTAACTGGATATTGAAAGTTGCAATGAGAAGCAAAATCACCCATTTTTAGATACTTATTCTTGGTTGTTTTTTTCTGGGGAAAATCTAAATTGGTTTTTCTACATCCTTTATATCACATCCCATGGGGTTTAGGAACATCACCTAGATACAAAACTCATTTACATATTTTTCATTTTCCTTAAACGCCAAGTTGTTTCATGAGTAAACTAATTTTTTTTTATTAATGTATATTCACTCAAAACCCATCATGGGGAATATTTATAGTGTGAATATTAGATTTGTTATCATAACATGACTTGAAATACTTTGATCAATAATACTTGTTCAGTATATTAAACATTGGCAAGAAGCATCCACACGTTCAGCGACACATGCGATTGCTCTTCTTCACCTCTTGAGGGCGATGTTGACCCCTGAAGTAACTTCGTAGTGTTGAACCTATTCATCTCCTTTTGCTCCATGCGGTAATTATTCTGGTGACCGGGTTACTAATGTAGCATACTTTTATTCTGTCCAATCTAATACATTCTTACAAAAATAAGGCATTCATTTAAGCTGTTAAACGTGCTGTAAGAACGTGCGTCGGTTTCTGCTTGGCTGAAAATATCAAGCGCTGTTCATTTGGTTTAACATTAATTTACAAGAAGCGCGATAAGTGCATTCTGCATATGAAAAATGCATCTAACAGTACAGCCTTATTAAGTTCAAATGAACCTTAACAAAACCAAATAATTAGATCAATTATCATTATTGTTATTATTATACTTATTAGCCTAGTACCACTTTATATTTTATGTATATGAAACCATAAGGTCTTAAAATAATGCACAATATTCAGCAGACCTCTTTAATGACCCTTTCCAACAGTTTTAATAGGATCCCCATCCCAGTGGTCGTTCTAATCTGCACCATCTGAAGTAACTTAGTAGCTAGTTATTGCCCCGCATGCCTGGTATTGCCAATGGCCCCGACGGCAGTGCGAACGTAGCCTCTGACCAGGGCCGTGCTTCTGAGCTTCTGTTCCTAAGTTATCTGTGACTTCAAAAGGACCTTCCAAAATGGAAAAAGTTCCACTCTCATTAATTAAAGGATATCTCCGTGTGCAAACGAGGGGCCATAGATCTGGCATTAACCCTCACACATTGGGCTTTACAATACTTTACGATGCATAGGATTACATTAGTAAAATGGACGGAACGCCGTAAACGCCCTTTGGCGCGTAAAGAATTGTTGTTCATTTCTTTAAGAAGAAGTGTGCTTTAACGCTTAGAGAAGCCGATGATATCGTTTTTTTTTTTTTGGTTTGTCTTTTCCCACATAAATATCTGAAAAAGTCGCGATCAGTACAGCAAGAGAAATAAGATAATATCAGGAGATTGTTAGAAGTAGGTATTCGCTTGTATTTCAGCTTGTTATGTTATAATGACCTTGAAACAGGAATCTGAACATCACCTATACAAATAATTAAGTAAACGCCCATGTGCATATCCTCGCTAGTAGACAAGACTTGGTCTAATTGTCCATTTTCCTTGGTTTCATTTCCATGTTTTGCCTTTCATACGTATACATGCAATAAAACGATTGAGATAGATTTGTTGTTTTTTTGGGAGCCTATTTATTGATAATAAAGAATGAAACGTGTGTGATTTGAATCAGCCTTAAAGATCTTTACAGTGTTATTCTTTTACGAATTGCAAATAGCTCCTGATGCTAAACAACACTCACTGACTCTGTATAAAATTTGTGTTAATTATGAAAATTAGTTGTTAAATTTGAAAGAATATTTAAAAATTTGCTCTCAGCGGACAGGGTATTCTTTTTTTGTTTCAAGACAAAAAAAGACATTGAAAGGAGTGTATGAGACTGTCTTTCTTGATATTTTGAGAGAGATCATTCTAAGAAAAGCCTATTTGGATCAACCAGCAAAGAACCTACAGATTCACAGTGTAATACAGTACTTTGGATATTAGAAAAATAAAAGCAAAAGGAAAAAAAACTCCACAGAGATGCGTAAAGACGTCTTTGATAATTCTAGGCATGGAACTGAATAGGAAAGGGGCCTAGCTCCAAAATATTGGCATCTTAGTTTTCATGAAAAGGGGAATTTTAATGAGCTTGCTGTCATTTCGTATCTTGGAGGTCCTGGACAACACTTCATGTGATTTTAAATAGCTTCAGCAAGGCATTATCATGCAAAGAGCCTTTCCCCCCACAAAGAGCATACATATCTCATACAAAAGCTTTCTTCACCGCCACACAACACATGCAGTGTTTCCACCCCTCAATGGGAATACAGTCATTTTCCCTTGCGTTCACCACACAGCTGCCCATTATGCCGTCGCTGTCCAGCGATAAAGTGCACAATGAGGAAATTCAGACGTGGCGCGCCCGTCTGGAACACAGCGCTCTCTTCAGCGCTTAGCACGGTGTAACCTTTAGCCGGGGAGCCTCGCGCTGGGCTGAGAGCGATGCACCTTGCTCGTGCATCGTCTGAGCGACACTTAGCACGAATTTTGCTAACAGGCCTGCTAAATCGAAGACAGCGTATATCCACATTCGGGACGTTTTTTTGCCCTGTGCCTTGGGTTCAGTTACGCTCGTAAAAGTCTTTAACTTTAACGTAAAGTGTTGTTACAGGCTGAAGCCGTACCGTAGGCTTGGTTCACCTGTTTCTTAAGGTTTCTTTGACCCACTCAAAACGTTGCAAAGTTGTGTCGTAAAATGAAACCAGAATTGTACTACATCCCTTGGGTCAACTACTAAGGAACATGACAGAAGTAAATTATTAACATAGAAAGTGATCAATATTATATTTTCAACTTCTGGGGTTCTTTCTAAAACTGAAGTAATACAAAATGTATTGAAATATGGCACTAGAATGACTAAAGAATGTAACAAAAGGGATTTTGGATAACCAACAGAGTTAAATATTCAACTTTTGATGAATTGAATCTTAAAATCACAATAAGGAAAATGATCCATACTTAAGATGAGTATTTTGTATACCTCGCAGAAATTTGAAGGTGGGATGCGTAACATTCATTGTCAATGTAAAATACAAGCCCTACAAAAACAGATCAGTCTACGTTTCTTGTGTGTCTGAAATATCTACCTACCCTCCAACAATTTATCAAGTACGTGGCCATAGGGCATTTAAAATATCTCTTTATCAGTTTTCTCGATTCTGATTTCTAACAGCCTACTGCATTAATACTGCCTTGTTTCGAGAGCGGGTTGGACTAGAATTGGCTAGTATGGAAGATGCCAAGTTCTAACTTTTACCATGCACTTTTTTTTCATTGGCACAGCTCTTTAAATGCTGCTCCAGACGTATCCCTTTTTACAGAAAAGCAATAAAATAAGGTCATCACAAAGTCCCGTACGATGCTTGCTTTTACAGTTCTCAGTGTTGTACATACTAAGGGATACGTCTACCAATGTTTATCTGCAGTACCCTTCCAGAATTTTCCATGTTCCATGAGAGGCAAGAATTTAATGGTCAGTATTTCTGAGCTTGTAGAAACCTCAAAGGCAGTAGTTCAAGTAAGGCGAGATGGACGTGTGCCAGGCTTCCTCTGAGCAGACGCCACTAGGTCCTTGGGTTGCGTGAGCTCCGCAGTCACGCGTCGCTTCCCCAGCACGCGCCAACGTCCATATTGGAACCAGGCTCTGTGCTGCAGCTAAGAAGAGAATTAAACATTTAAGTGATGGTTCTGTTACGCCGAGAGGCATGCTGAAGCCAATCAGATCCTAGAAAACCACAGCCTGGCCGTGTGTCTGGAACGGAGACGACGGAACGATGTTCAAAAAATGCGTAATATTTATGTATTATTTACAGGAAATATTTTCTCATCCCTCGAACGGAGGGATGTTTCCATCTCGTGGCGTTCGGTCTGTTTTATTTGGTAGTGAATGCAATTCAGAGGACACCAGCAGAGAAGTGGATAAATTAAACAATAATTAAAAAGTGTTTGTGATGCAAGCTTTACAGCAAGTTGTAGCACCTGTGAGGTACAGCGTTTTATTTTCTTACTCCAGAATAGAGCACAAAGGAGATAATGAGGCTTTGATGCCGCACATGTGGGATTCATCGTTATTGGCAGTTGGGCTGATTCAGAGCAGGGCTGCTACTTAAATGTTTATGATATTTTTACACTTTATAATTTATGTAGAAATATTTACTGAAGCATATTCATGGATCAACAACAAGGCACTTCCTCCCCCCACACCCCTTCGCCTGGCAGGCTTTTGGTTACGGATTCCAAACCACCACTGTCGTTACATTTTGAAAGGCAGGAGGAACAGAAACTCAGAGAAGTCAATCCCTTGTTAGATGTAAATAGCTGTAACTGCAACTGACTCAAATCGAATATTGATATTGGTGGAGGAATGGATATAGTTTTTTTTGTGGATTTTGGATCCCGATTCCCCCCCCCCCCATCAAAACAATCCATTAACATTAAAATCACCCTGCATCCCATTCCATACTGAACCTCTCTCTATGAGCAAATGGAAGCTCCAATAATTATTACGCCAAGAATTCTGAGTTTACTTTGCCTCACCTGTGTCAGAACCGATATGCAACTCCCTGTTCATTTTCTGGAGATGCATGAAGTTTGGGGATTGAATTTCAAAAAGCGAATGAAGTGTGGGTACAGTTATGGAATTCCACTTAATTTAACATTATATAGAATCACAGCAAAAAAGATAAATCAGTCTGATTGGTGACGGTAGAAGGAAGCATCATTGATGGAAACTGGATGCTGAAACACCTCTTATGTCTCTCCACCTCACACAAACACGCACACGCCACCGCCCAAGTGTTTTGACTCCTCCCACTTGGACTTTAGCATTAGCTACAGGACGATTCCCGGTTCGGTCATGTCGGCTGAACCGGGAGTGCGCGGAGTCGCCCAGCACCAAACGGCATGCTCCGTTCCGGGCACCTGCACCACAAAAACTGAGCCTTAACTTGCGAGGAAGAAGGAAAACAATGCTAAATAATTTAAGGCTGGCTGAGTGCATTTCGGACTGAAAGCTTCTAAGTGAAGTGACTATGGTACTTGCTCAGAATTTTAAGGTGGCTCTGTTACTTCCCCAAAGCAGACATCTCGTCTCTTTGCTTATTTCATGCTGCCACTTTAGATCACATCTCATGCTGGCCTGAACTCACAGGCTAAATATGTTTAATGTTTTAGTTGTATAGTGTAAAATCGTACAAGAGTACGTTAAAATACTTGTGGTTCTCCCAAATCATAATGCACAAAGGTCAATGACGAGACTATATTCTTGAATTTGTAAATGCGTCCTAATTAAACCAATTGCAATTCTCAGTTGTATATCCTTGATGTTTGTTGTGAGTTAATAATGCATAATGCAAGGCTTTTCCTTCTGTGGCAAGTCCCCGACACTCCTTGCTTGAAATGTAAGAACAAATCTGTGGAGGAATTGAATTCATGCAAAGGGAAACAAAGAGAAATTCGAATGGCCCCGCAGTTTTTGGTGGACGAGACGCAAAGTCTGCCCACGCACAGACAGCATGACGAGAACGCTTATAGCCTGACGGCTGCTGATTCAAATGCCTGGAGTAGATCTGTGGTGGAGCCGTATTCTGTGAGGGAACCACTCAGCCTGAATTGAATTGCAATTGCAATTGAAATATCCAGCTGTATAAACGACTAATCTTTGCAATCCACTTCAGACAAAGGCGTTGGCTACGAATGAAATAAATCGAACAAATATATTATTCACTACACATGCAGAACAGCAGCCCCAAAACTAAATATGGTCATCAGATTTACTTGTTTTCTTGTAGGAGAGCAACAATCGTTAGCAGCATAGAGCTAAACTCAGGAACTTTGAAAATGAAAATAAAAATTTGTGAAATAAAAAAAATAAACTGGCCTTTGATTAATAACCCCGGAGGATGTATAAAACAAGAAATATTTAGGGAACATTTTCAAAGTGCAAAATTTCAACACAGTAAATCAAATCCATAATTCTCTGCCCTGCTACCCAATACCCACAGTGTACGCCAGTGTAAACATAGCTACTAAAAGACTTCTACAGCAGCACAAACTCTAAATTTGCCCTTTCTTCCATTTTGCCAAATTACCATGTTTCATTTTCCTGAAGGGACAACGCATGTGCTTACTATAAACTTGGGAGCAAAAATATATATATGAAAGGCTTCTTGTCTATTTTCTGTTGTATTCTGAATATTTATTGACATTATTTAACATCTCCAGGGTATTTTTTTTTTTGCCAAAATAAATCCCCGCAGTGTTTCACAGCCTTGGTGGGTTCCATGTTTGGTTCTTGGCTGAATTTTCTTGTTTGTTCCTCATTTTAATGTACCTGCCGTGTGACTGACAGTATAAGAGGCAGCGAGAGTCTTCTCTGACCCGAATTGTACTGATCAGTCATCGTCAACAACTCGCTTGGAGACACTCTTACACACGTGCGCTCAGACACAGCTTGGTTTCATGACTTTAGTCTGTCCTACACCAGGAGCAAGTCCCGCATCTCCCTGAAACACAAAGTATCCTTTTCATGCCGTTGTTGAAACATTGTGTCGCTAGCTGCCACATCATTAGAGCTATATAAAGTAGCAGCCAGCTAAGAACAGGAGAGGATTGATCACTGTTGCCATTCAAATTCCCATAGCTTATAGCCACAAGTAAATACAGTGTAAATAATAGTATCGTTTCCAACCACAATACTGCAGGTGAAGCATTTTCTTCCTCAGAACACTACAGTAGGAGTTCCCTCATTTGTTATCGATTTCTCATTAGGTGTTGTTGATATCAGTCTGGGTTGATGGTTGTTAAGAGTGTGTTTTTAAATACAATATTTGTTTTCAGGAAAAATCATTTGTAACAGAACAATGTTTTCCTATACATTTCTCTTTAACTAACTAGTACTCTTATAAAAATATGTACTTTTCCAGATAGCTGATTTGATACGTTATCAGATCCCAATTGACAAGTTCTGCTATGACAGCAAAAAAAAAAAAGGAGAAGGGGCCCCCCCCCCCCCCGGGGGGGGGGGGGATGGGGGGGGGGGGGGGGGTGGTGGGTGGGGGGGGGGGGGGGGGCGAAGGG
>JAODJX010000047.1:7299478-7310352 GCA_026776945.1 Isichthys henryi
TTTTTTTACCCTTTTGTTTTTTTTTTACTTTATAACCCCCCAATTTACACTTTTGGTTTTTACCCCAAAAAAAAAAAAAAAAAAACTCCCCCCCCCCCCCCAAAAGATTCTGAAAATAACTGCTTCGTACAATTAGTGATATTAGCGGTGCATATAAAACCAGAACAGTCCAAGATAATGAAATCCGATTTTGGGTTTCATGTACTTAATTTGGCTACATACGCATTGACCTCAAAAGCACGATCTGATTGAAGTCTGAGGATTTATTTCCTGCTCTCATTATTCTTCATATCCAAAAGGCCGCACATCAAAGCAGAAGGTGAAAATGCTGCTATTAGGTTTGTATCAAGCCATCACTTCTTAAAGGTGCAAATTAAATCCCCTCCCCCACCTCCCCCCTCTGTCTCTGTATTACCATTGGCATACTTTAGTTAGAAGGGGGCTGAGGTGTTTAATTATGACGTATGTTTTGTTTCCAAAACACTCTCCTATGAAACCCCTTGTTTTCACATGCCAAGAAAGATGAATGTCGATTATTAAATATCTTAAGAGACACTGCAGGTATTATGGACTTGTGTTTTATTACCGTCATGCTCATAAATAAAATGCAAATTTTGTTGAATATGTATACATTGCGCAATCCAGTGTGCTGGGTGATTTATTGGATAAAATAGTGCCACATACAGTATAGCACATCTACTTCTTTATAGAAGTAACATTCCACATAGTTATTTTGTTGCACAAATTGTTACTTGTGACAACCCTGAAGACACAACATGCCATGATACATTTATGTAAAGAGTATAATTATGTTGCCATTTAATTATTGGTTTTGAAGATGCATTTAAAATGCAAAACATTGGTTGCCATTTAGTAAATCAGTGACTTCTTTTGGTGACACTGTCGGTAACGGCTGGGGATCCCCACACCATCGGATGCCCCTCCACTGTTATTCAGGACTACGTACTGTCATTTCTTTAATACATGTTTTTTGATGAATTGCTACACTAATTAAACATATTTGTTTTTCATATTCTTTCTTACGTGGGTGTATTAGAATCCCCGGGCTTTTGTCTTGCATTACTAATCAAACCAAAATTAATCTCAAGCCACGCGGCGATTTCCTCCACAAAGATGTTTTGCACCATGTCCCACAGAAAAAAGAACAATGATGTAAATTCATTTTACAGGTTGTCAATGTACTTGATGTACCACAGGACAAAGTTCGGAACAAAACCTGGGAATCCTACTCTATGGGCAGTCCCAAGCAGATACATGACGTGTAAACAATTCAACATTGTTGAATAATTTGGGAGAAATGGCTCAACTTTAATTGCTGGATGCATGTAGATTTATGATTATGAACATTTGGAAAAGACAGCATTTTATAATAGAAGAACCAATTATCTGATGTTCTGGAGATAACTAGACATCTGCCTGCTTTCCCCTAACCAAAAGATATTTAATTTACTTAATGACAGTACGTATAAAATCAGCACTATGGCCCAGTACTGCAAAACTAATTATGTTGGATGGATAGATGGATGGATATAATCGGCAGGAATGTCAACACTCAGAAACTATAACTCCACAAAATTAATGTTAATTGAGTTTAAACTTTTAAACCCTGGACAAATAATACTCCCAGGTTGATCCTAACGCTCCTGATTCCTGATCCGTTTTAACTGTAGCCCCATTCAGTTGAAGACAACACTAAAATCAGTGGCAGATTCGGATGCCTTAATGTGCTGCATTCAGCTGAACGCCTGAAAAGGAAGCTGTCAGGAGATGTAAAATAGTCCCAGGGTGCTGATACTCTCTCTGTGTGCCGTTCACCTCTTTGGCAGTGATGTCACGTTATCTGATGTACACTGAGAGCACAGCTGATGGTGCAGCACAGCCTCATAAGCCCCAGCGCTATACATACAAATCCAAAATCCGCTCTTAGTGCGCCTGCAATCCGCGCGCAAGCTAAAAAGTCAAATCCGTCGAGTTAGTGCAGATTGGCTGGAAAACCTTCAGTGGCAGCACTTCGTCAATACAGACGGTGGCTGAGTTTCCTCGCGTCTTTTAAGCGAATCTCCGAAGCCATAACCTGGGCAGAAATGCTTGTTCTGGGCTTTTTCGCTCGGTGCGCGATAAATGCCGTCATGCTGCTGGAGCTTCAGCAAGCAGAAGCACAAGCAGGCCGAATCTGAGGGGCCCGGCATTAAGCGTGCACCACAACCCGGATAAGAGGTTCACAAAGCAGTGGATCAAACGAAGATCAGCACGAGGAGCCACGCTAGCTTGTTAGCGGAAGCTACGCTAGCACTTTCGGCAAAAAAAAAAAATTGATTAAAAAAAATGTGCCGCGTGATTTGGAATTAGGAACGACATTAGGTAGCGGTAAACTTTCATCTTGCCTTTCTTCTCGCCATTACTAATAGAGCCCTGTACAGCTATTTGCCATGGAAACATGGTCACACTCAGAGCGTTAGCAATTGCAGGGACGCACATCTGCGGCTGGTGCTGTGTGGTTGGAGGCGTGCGCGATCCACTGCTGGCCTTTTCAGCACGCTCTCCAGCACCTCTCATCCGAGGGAAATCTCCCAATGCATCACTAGGCTGTTGTAAAACAGCTGCACCCACAATGTGCCATTCAGCAGCCGGCGGGTATTTTCAGTAACCCCTGATTATCCTTTTGCAGTGGTATGTTAGCTCTCGCCCGGAGCTCTGCCATCAAGGCTTGACGTTGTCGTGTGGTGTGAGGCGACGATTGGACACCGCGTGCCACGCATCTGGTGTTGCATTCCAAAGCTGTAACTAGTTGACAAGTTAATTCACATTATTACTTCATTGCTCGGGTGATGTTTCTTGCCAAAGAGCCAATTTTACCCTTTTATACAGCAGGGTAACTCTGTGGTTCAGGTTAAAAACCTCATCTGCCCAATTTTGGGATGTCTTTCACCACAACGCCACCTGCTGTCTCATCTCCGTCCTATATCTGTACTTTGAAAACATGAAGTATTTGCCGAGATTCTTCTTGTCGTGCCTCTCGGCACAGAACAGCATCTCCTGACCCGCTGTGACTCAAATAAGGAGGGTTTGAAAGATGCAGATTCTACGCAACTGCAGCGGAGAATTGAGCTTATAGATGTGAAATAAGCTTCTGAGAAAATAGGGACGAACACCTGGGGTTAGGTCTGGAGCTGGGATCGGAAATGGCAGCATCTGGGCACGGTAGATTTGGGGCGCGAGCAGCTGGGTTGACCCTGGCCAGATCTTTTCCCTTTCCGTACAAGCTGGCATGTGCCCCGTCGCAGCTGTTGCCCCCCACCAACACGGTACACCCACAAATTTCTGGAATCTTCATCACAACTGAGCAAACCTAAAATCATCCTTATGTAACTGCCAACTGTCCCTAATCATCTGGGATGGTCTCAAAAACATACACGCTTCAGTGGAGGGGGAGGGGGGCTGTATCGTTTTGTCTTTAAATATCTCCAGATTGCCAGGGTCAAAGGGCTGCAGATATCTGTTCAAGAGCAGAAAATTAACGCTCCCTTTGAATCATCTGGCTTTTTGTGTTCGCCTATGTAATGTGATAGTGAAATACATTTCATGCAGGCAAATGTTTATTTTCTCAGCTTGGATTTATACCTGTCGATGCATATTGAATTCCGCACAGTACTTCACCATGTTTTTTTGCGGGCATTAGAGTCAGCAAAATTGCACAACTCTGTGAAAATTGTTCGCAATCTCTCGCTCAACGCGGAGAGCATCCAGGAAATTCATCAAAAGCTCCAGTTTGGAACTAAATAGTTATTCACTGAAGCGGAAAATAAAAGGAGGATTTTCCTTCCCAAAAAAAAAAACAAGAATTCGGTCAAAATGTTTAAAGGATTAATAAGACCAGTAATAATAAGAAACAATTTTTGTTTAGTATTATGATATTATTTTTCTACTTCTACTACAAATACTATTAGTGCTAAAACAATAGCAATAAGAGGAATTATTAATTATAAAATAACGTGCCAAAGTAACAATATTACTAGGAAACGCTGGAGAATTACTAGCTACGGTGAAAAAAGAACATTGACTGTCAATATCCATAAACAGCGTGACTGGCGAATGTTTCCATCTGATATTTCGATCGTTGTGTGTGTAAGGCTTGTGTAATTGATTTCCTGATCTATCTGCAGAGCCTTTCCCCTGCTTGAGGACGAGGGTCTTGTCAAA
Source organism: Isichthys henryi (assembly GCA_026776945.1). NCBI lineage: Eukaryota > Metazoa > Chordata > Actinopteri > Osteoglossiformes > Mormyridae > Isichthys > Isichthys henryi. The sequence continues at coordinate 7,303,700 of JAODJX010000047.1, forward strand.
GCGAAGACCACGCGTGTCCCTGAGTGATGTGCACCCCCTTTGACAGCTGTGTCACATCCTGTAATCTGGGGACAATGACACGCAGCTGCGTCGCAGGCCGTTTCAATCTGCCGCTGAGATTTGTCAGACGGCAGAGCAAAACCCTGTCCTGTTAAATTTCTCTTAGTTACGCCACAATTAAAGGTGCAACCTTGCATATCAGCTAATGGCGTACATATATATTTTAGCTACTAGCCCAACTGCCATGCACATTGAGCATTGGTTACTGGCCCACAGCTAGATATGAAAGCATAGCTAAAATTGTTCGTTAATCGCTGTTAATAAAGAAATGGATCAAAAATGTGACCGAAATGAAGCATTTAATTATACTGCACTGAATGTTTATGATCGTAACAACTTTCGACCTTCTTACACACAGTACATACATAATGCATGTTCAGCCAAAACAAAGTTCACTGTAGAATGCATATTTCAAGAACATTCTCCGACACCGAGTGCAAGATGGCACTGAGCACAGCATCCCTTCTTACGGATTCCATTATCATCTTTCGCTAATTGTTTTTGTTGCCCGTGGAGACAAGCGGGGGGGGCGCACAGCTTGCCAGGGCAGAGGGTTGTGATTGACTAGGCTATTGTAAACAAATGTGAAAGGGGTCTTTTCGAGCGATGAGTGGCCAGTATTAGATATAGATGAAGGAGGTTGGACTTGGGCTTTGACCTTTGACCCCACGCCGTCACCTCCATTCAGTGTGGGGAGAGAGGGGCCGGGGAGAACTCAGCGCCAATCAATATTTTATCACTTTGGATACAGGGGCCCTCCTAGGCCCCTCCCCACCTCACATGAATTAGTCACACATGCTAGGAGAATTACTCTCCCTGCTTCTGACAGACCCAGGCGGGCGGAGAGAGACACGGTTTTGTCTTTACGTCCCCTTATCAGAAGCTGTTTCGCATCATCGGAGATGGACTTTATCTCAGGGACGCAGCAGGAGACAAGAAACAAAAGTAACACATTTCTGCAGTCATTTTTAGCGCGCAACCACACGTGCTTGAAGCTCTTGGCTAATTTGTACGGGGGACTAAGAGCATTTATTATCATTTTTTTGTGCATAATAATAATAAACATAAGCATTTATTATTTATTGAAATAATACATAGATATGTAATATGCTATATGTTATATATATATATGTAATATGCTATGTTATATATATATGTGGGCACTGATGGAAGACAAAGACAGCACTATGAGATAAGGTGATATAAAGAAAAAAATGTTTTACATTTTTATTCATGTTTTACTCGTTCTCTTCTTGTTTGAAGTCAAAGGATAAAAATGAAAAAGAATATCTGACTTAAGGCGGACAAAAACGCCTTCAAATGATGAAAAGTGGGCCCTTATTTCTTTGTAAGTTTCATGATCCTGATCCGATATGATCCTTCAGAGTCTGTTACAGAGTCTCTCGTTATCTCCAGATTTGTGTAACGTGATAATAACTGTTTTATATGCTTCTTTTTTTCTTTACGCACCTGCACGCACACGCCGTCTGGGGCCAATTACTCATCTGTTTCGTCCACTGGTTTCGTGCTCTAGTTTTGTTTACCGAGACGCACGCACAAGACCGGGCAGATACCGGTTCCGCCGCAGTGGATTCCAGGAAGCCCCTTCTGCGTAACCAAGCAGGAGAGGTGCTCTGACGCCCTTGCTGAAAAATGCCGGCGCGACGGAGGCCCGGCGTGTTGCGTCTGCATGCGTCATTCTAAATAAGTGCATGGCGTGAAACGCAGCTTTATTGACACGCGCTTTGCCATCCCCCACGTTGTAGCTTGTGTCCCTTAAGCAGCCCTCTGAGTACGAACATCAAGGGGGTCATTAGCCCACGGCTTTGTGGCTGATGCAAAATAATAATGGGGCGGGGGGGGGGGGCCGCTGCAAAGAATGTGAAACAGAGCACCCAATCTGTGCTATATATCTCTGTTTGCTTGGATCTCCAAAGGATTGTAAAATGACTGCATTACAGTTTGAAATGAAAACAGGAGAGGATGCCGCACCCCAGCACTGAGGGGCACCTCCTTAAGGATGTTCCCCTGGACGACTCTTCCTCCAGATTTCCCAGAGGTTTTGTTAACACGCTCATTTGCACGACAGATCTCACCTTATTTCTGTCCCAGCCTGGGGGGGCAGGGGGGGCAGACCGCTCTGGTCCACCCTCCTCAGCTGGGCCTCGTCAGGCTGGCCAAAGCCTCACGTGCCCCTTCTCAAATGCACTACACCAAAGGCTAAGTCACTTTTATTTTGTCAGAGAACACACAAAAAAAAAGCGAAATAGTCCACCTTCTGTCCATTCGTGTTTGCTCATCTTAGAAAGGCCCTTTCGGTAATTAAAAATCTTCGGCTGCCAAGGGCCTGACCTGGGTAGGGTCTGACTCTTGTTTCGCTAGGATCCAAACTACGGTTGTAAAAATTTGCTCTTTGACATAAGCCATTGTGCGAGGAGACAAGAGAATCATTATGCAGCTCGTTGAATATTAAAGGGAATTTTTTCCCCAATTTCTCCAAAATTATGCATGGAAAATAGATGAGATAAAAAAAAAACAAACACCAAGGCACATGAGCGGCCACATATTACAGTATGGTAAAAACTTGTGTCAGGCTGTTGAATTAAGCCATTTTATAACCCAAGATAAGAACCAGTACTAATGTAAAATCATCATAAAAATATGAACCACATGAACTTGCTGCACGTAGTGCATGTGAGGCATGCCGCATTCCAGCCATGAGCGAACAGGAGGGTTCAAGAAGCCCATCTTCACCTTCCAACACAGCATATGCATCATGTAAAGCAAACAGAATTATTTGGTCAAGATTAGTTAAGGAGAACTGCGAGAACAGTGGGCATGCAGGCAGAAGTTCAGAAATGTTACTTTTCCATCGTCAGGCTTTTTCTTCTTTTAAGTAAAAGTACGGTTTTACGCGCTGCCACTTCTGAAGAACCAGGCTGAAGAAAATTTTGTCTACAGTCCTCGGAATTTACTAATCGGCTGCTTCATCAGGCCCGACAAATACAAAATACTATGCATAATACATGAATAAAAGCAGTGAGGGCAATAATAATAGTAATAATAGTTTTGATGTATGATTCTACATTTTTATGGGTTCGTAATTGTGCAAATTGAAACTTTTATCATTTAAAAATTTCCTGGATGTTCCAGTGCTGGGTGGTTCACAGAGAGTTTAAAACATCTTGCTAGCTGCGTTTGTTGATCTGGTTCATTTCACACCTAGAGCATTGACTAACTAAGTGTGGTAAGGCTTAGCACATTTGGGCCTTGAAGCTAAGAGACCATTCATACCAGTAGAGTAAAATACATGCCACGCTTCCACCAGTAAAAATGAAATCAGACATCAGCATTTCTATCTCAGAATGGACTCATGCTTCCGAGTTATTTTGTTTTGTTTTTTTTCCTAGTACGAGGATTAAGAGTGAAAAACCGTGATTCACCCGTAGCTCGGTTCAACAAATACTGCAGCTGATTGCGCCTGCTGTAAAACACGTCACCAAAGACACGAAACTCTCGTGTGCTGAATCCCAGTGAAACCAGCGGAGGTGTCAATTCTTGCCTCATAAATAGGACAAGTGTTAAGAAAAAGAAATTATGACTAAAAATGGCTCAAAGATCTCTGGTAAATATTAAAAATCGGTTAAAGCATGACGTAATAGCTATTCTTGCTTCATAAATAGGAGAGATGTTAAAAAACAAAATCAGACAATGCCTCTGCAAGGTGGTTGGTAAATATTTAAAAAAGACAAAAAGCTCGTCAGAATAGCAATTTTTTTTTACTGTTTGATTATTATTGTTATCGTCAGTTAGAGTGACTCATTATAAACATTGTAATTTACTGCATGCTGTTTCATTTCATCCAGCCCAGATGAGAAATAAAAAAGAAGGGTATATATCTGCTAAGGTGTCACAGCGTCTCTCTGCAACCAGACTGCTAGCTAGTAACCCAATAAACATGTATAAACATGCCGCCAAATGCCTTTGGCGCGTCTTTGTCCGTTTCTTCAGGAGACATTTAAACGTAGCCTGACTGCTCGACAGTCACGGTGGGTGTCACAAAACGTATCAGTCAAAAAGATGCTGATTCCAACGGCGAGCAAAAATACTTCCATGACTCTTCACGGCGTGTGCTGTAGCATTGGTGGCTCCTCGAGACAGATGATTAGTAGCATCTTACCTTAAGGTAACTGAGTACATTTGGCTTTGTAATTTGTAAACAGAACTTAATAACTGAGTTGTAAATTTAAATCAATTATGTGGAACCCATCAATCAATCCACCCATCCTCTTCTTGATTACAGGGCCTTGGCATGATGTTTTTGTCATTCTCGGTCTTATACAAAACGTATATAATTAACCCTACCTCGAGGTAAAATCAAAGGGTATTTGTCGTCATAGGCACACACGGACAGTGTATTTCCATAGACAACCTAGTCAGCACTGCTGTCACAGGGAATACTGACATTACGTTTCGACTAAGAGCACAATTGACCTTGAAACGACAAAGCACTCGCAGGTCCGTGCTGTTCCGTGTTGGAGCGCGTCCGAGCAGCCCACATGTAAACAGACAAGCCCGGGCCACAGTGCCCCCTTAGTAAACACAACTTGCTGGCTGTAGCTAGCTGCCAGATCACCAGGGGCCTGCCGTAAATTAAGTCACCGCCTCCTCGTGCATAGAAGACCTACTATGGACACTTGTCTGTAGCAGAGCACTGGAAAACAAGTCAGAATAGAGGCTGCCAGTCCAGGATCAGGTCCTAAGTATGGTTCCCATCCTCTCCTAAATGTCAATTAAGCTGGTTAAACATGAGGTTAAATTAAAAGGAACTTAATACTAAGGAGAAGTTGGTGACACATTATACCGTTAGAGATGCCAAAATCGCAGGCTGGTTATGAATCCCTCAGGAACAGCAAACAATGGTTAACAGGCACTCAAAAATATTTAATCTCTGCCCCTTGACTCAATCTTTATTAAAAAAAAAAAAAAAACTCTAAACAGAGGGGGAATGTTGTAAACATTCTTGGGAATGGGGCTAATGTTCTAAGTTTAGGATTTTGGAATGTGTGTTTGTGCTCAATACTACAATAAAAGTTTAGTAAAATAATATGAATCTGTGTACATAGCCTTTCAAATAAGCAGGTGTGTGTGTGGGGGTTAGGTACATATTACATTGTGAGGACCAAATGTCCCCACAATGTGATCAAAACCTGTTATTTTCACATTGTGGGGACCACCTTTTCGATCCCCACAAGGAAAAATTTAATTTAATGAAAATTTGCAACGCATTAAAAAAAAATTACTGTTAAAAGTCTTGCACTTTGTTTGGTTACTTAGATATGATAGATAAGGCTAGGGGTGGGTAGGGGATAAGGTTGTCATTTTTGGGATTAGGGTTTTCCCATAGAAATGAATGTGGATGGCCCCCACAAAGATATGAACACAAACATGTGTGTGTGTGTGTAACAAAGACATTTCATGAATATCCATATATCTAATCATGAAACGTCAAAAATGAGTGTTGATTCTGTTTTTATTCAATGGGTGTTTCCCGCAAACTGTGAAATTGTATATTTCATTTTTTAGCCTACATACTAAATTTGCTATCATGCTGCCAATAACAGAACAAATCTATCAAATGTATCACATTTTATACTTATTTTTATTATAGAAATATATGTCTGATTAATGGCAGTTCAGGAGTAAAGATTCTACCATCATAAAATATAGCAAATATCCATCTCGATTATGAAACAGCACTGTTATTTAGTAGTGTGGGAAATGGTATAGTGCATGTCTGTGTCGCAGGGCAGTGTCATTACGAAAGCATGCTTGGTTGAGCATGTAGGCCACACTAACAGTATGTAACCAGCCCGAGGCATAAAAGGTGCCAGGAATTTTATCAACAAGGGCTCCTCTGCCTTGATCTCGAAGCTGTAAACCCCTCGAACACCGATATCAAGGATAATACTGGCATACGGGGGGGGACGGGGGGGACGACTGGAAAATTAAGCATAGCTGCTTGCACGTTTATCTGTTTATCTTAAGGGGCTTTTGCATTTTCTTTTAAGCCCGAGTTATAAAAACGGCATGGACATCCGAACATGAAGTCAGAAAATATTTAAAATTCATTTACATAATAACTGCATCATATTAACTCCCCTGAATAATTGTATAAGTGCTTGATGGCTTGCGTAGGCCTCGCGTACAGCAGAATCTGGGTTAATCCTTAAATAAATGTTTTTTTTTTTTAAAGTATATTTTATGAAAGCTCAAATGGTTTCACTCGGGGAGGAGGGGGGGGGGGCCTTCTCATGGGACCCGTGCTTCAGTTAAAGATAAGCGAGGTTTAAAATAAAAAGTTACGGCCTTGAGTGTTAAGGGCGGAGGTAATTGTAGCAGCCCTGCCACAGGTGGCCCACAGGCCACCTGCATGGAGGTCGGTCTTCATGGTCGGACCTGCATAAATCTCACTGAGCAGCAAAGGCAGTTCTAGACCCTGTATATGGGGGGGGGGGGGGGGCCACACTTTTTTTAAAAACAATTATTGTTTTGTGCTGTTTTTTTTTAATAAATTTAGTAACCCACCCCAT
>JAODJX010000047.1:7316841-7329641 GCA_026776945.1 Isichthys henryi
TGTCAGAGTCTAAGCTGGCTGCAGTGTCTGTAAGCCCCAGGAAAGTCATTATTATCCCCCCCTCCCCCCCCCCACTCTGTTCGGTGTAATAACAGCAATTAGAAGACATCTGCTGTTCATATAGCTCAGCTTTGGATACTGGCAAACACCCATTATTATGAACGTGCATTCCCCCCCCACCCAGCCAAAGCGAGGCCTGCTCCCAAGGATTCATTAGATGCGCCTGAGCGATTAGCTCCATTGAAACGTTCGCACATGCCGGCGAACAGAAGCATGACATGGGGGATGATGTACATGGCAGAATCGATCAGGTCCTCCGACGGCTCGTGTTGTCGTTCGGCGCACGATGTGGGAGGAAAAGTGGCCAATCTGCATCCTTAGATGGGTACAGCTATCAGGCAGACCCAAACTGAAAAGCCCTGAATGCAAAATTAAAAGATGAATGCCAAATCAGCACCAATGACACTAGCCTTCGCCTGTTAACCATCTTGGCGAAAAATAACATATGGTGACAGATTAATCTTAGGTTTGCTTCACTTGTTCTTTAAATAAAAGCTGATGATGGGAACAGGTCTGCCGCTGCTGCAGGAAGGGGAGTAAAAATTGTTTCTGATCTTAGCTCAAACGATTTCGTATAATGATGAAACATTTCACATCAAAGAGTTGCCTTGATATCAAATAATTATATTTCCCAATTAAACTCAATAAAGGCCATCATTTTCGTTCTTTCGATATTGATTTTTGAATCTGTATTAATCTGTTTCATTCTCAGCAGCAGTGATTTAAAGTATTTCTCTCTTCGTAGTTTTATTCAAAAAGGTTACTTAAATCGAACAGAACGGTAAACTCACAATAAAAGGTGACTAAATATTTTTATATCCTATTCTGGTGTAGAATCTTACAAGAAATGTATTGTGGCCTTATCTGAATTCCACCTACGTAAAAATTAGCGCTACACAATGATGACACAAATCATTTCTGAATATATCACCGAAGGTTCACTCGGATACAAACAATATATCTCAGACGTTTCAAGGAGGGGGACACTGTACGCTTTATCTCTGCACCCAGTCTCCCAGGACATCAAACAAAATTCCTAGGAATTTCAAACTGTTTCTTTTCCTGACCAACACTGATGACATTTAGGAGAAGAGTTTCAAAGTACATGGGCGCATTTCTGAGTGTGGTTCCACACACATGGCCTGAAAATGACGGGAGCCGAACAGCGAAAATCAAAATTTCTGTGGTCCCACTCAGCAGATGGGTTTGATTTTTACCCCAAACCCAGTTCAAGAGCCTCCCGTTCAAACAGCCACCTTAGCAAATGCAAGCAAACGACGGCGATCTTTATACAGCACGCGCGTGATCCCGTGAGCACCGTCGCTGCCTGTCGGCTGCCTGTCGGCTGCCTGTCGGCTGCCTGTCGGCTGCCTTTCTGAATCCGCCAGACGCAGCATACTGCTACCGAAGGTGCCTTTTTCGGCGCTGCAGGGCCACACACGGCTAGCAGGTTTTGGCACAGAGCATCACCAGATGCCACATGAGGCTCTCATGCTGTGCGGGGTTCTCAACCTGCAGCAGCCGTGACATTTACATTAAAATGCCCAGCTGACACTGTCATCCACAACTGATTTTCTGCTTTGCTGATTTCTTTCTTCTTTTTCAACCCATTTACACAGGTGGGTATTTTTTACTGGAGACATTAAAGATATGCAGCCCAGTCCAGGGAAGTACAACAAGCAAACCTGAACCTTCTTTAACCCAAAGGTAGCATGCCCCTTAACCCCTCACTACCCACTGCTGCCAACCACTGACCCTGACAACCTAACCATGTAATAGTTAACACGTTGTAACGAACTTATCCTGCTCGGTGAGGACTATTTCACCATCACACACAACCCGGCAGGGTCGTCACGAAGGAGTCCGTATTATATAAATAAAAGAACGGACACAGTTTCAGGGAACCATCAGCGGGATCGGCTTTATCACCCAGAGTACTGTACACACATGGCTTCTTTTCCATCTTCAATTATTTCCTCTCTCATGCAACGCCTACATCATCACGTTCATCACAACGTCATGGGCTAAACGCTACAATAGGTTCAAATCAGATATTTTGAATAATGCTTGCCCGGGTGTATTTAATGTTTAGACCTTTTGTCATATATGGACACCGCGTGAAAGCAATGGTCAGACTCAATATGACAGTAAATTGAGAGTAATTTCATTACAAATGCATTTCCGTAATCTTTTGATTGTCCCAGAGATTACATCTTCTTAGATTTGCAGCAAAGTGACACTGGGTGATTCAAATCGCAGAATTAAATAACTGACTGTATAAGGAATTACTGTACGCACTGTACTTCCGTCAGCTCAGGCATACCAGCCAAAGCAGTACTGAAGTCAGATAAATTCATTTCCCATCAAAAGGCAAAAGTCAACAGGGATCCCCAAGTTCTTCAGCATGTGAAGCATCAGCACTTCAAAACTGTCGGTGTGTTTAATAATTCCAACAGTGGGGGATTGCTTTTCATTTTCTCACTGTACCACACAGAAGCGGTCAAATCCATCACCCTGATGTGTTGCCATGGAAACGCACTGTAGCAAATCAGACACATTCCCGCTGTGAAATTATTTCAGCGGCGATAGATGCAAGAACAACTCATGTTACGAGGTGGGGCCAACTTTAATTGCTGTTTAAAAGCGGCTGGTTAAAGACGAGTTAAACCGTTTTTGCAAGCAGGGCATGTAGCTAATTACATGCACACCTGCCCCAACACCTCCACACATGCTACACACAGGCAGAGACAAATATTAACAGATGCTGTCATCATCATTAATGAATTTCCAAATAAAAACTGAGGTTTAACTTAAATCTGATCAAGGAAAATGCAGAATGTTGTCCTGAAAAAGTTCGAAATATCCACATCCAGGCCATCTAAACAGATTCTTCCTCTTTCTACTACAGTAAGGCTGCAATTTAACAAGTGAAACATTTCTATCCTTAATTATATAGTAATAGGCCTATATATTATTCATAATACATGCATGTTATTAGAATGTTAGCAAGCTTGTTAAGCTTTATGTGCGAATTTTTCATACAGGCAGTTGACTAAACAAACTAATATGTTCGTGTCAGCACTAGGACCAAATGGAGATTTTTTTGTCTTTATCTGTGTGCAGGTTGCATCAGCTCACAAAGGCATGAAACTGCGGCAAATGACTTAAATCTTGAAAGGAAGTGTGAATCGTGTTTCTGGTAAACGCGGCAGCAGAACACTCATTCTCATGGTGACAGCTATCGCCAGAGGCAGTCCAGTCATCATTTCTGTGCAGACACTCCAATTCACACGACACTATAAGGGTTAAATCTCATAACTGTGCTGTGTGTGCGTGCAGGTTAGCCTACATGCAGCTGAGCATAATTCAGGATTTTTTTCTCTCCCTCTTCCAGTTGTAAAGACAAAAAAAAAACTATAATTAAATCGTGTTTTGTGCACCTTTCTTTGACAGCAGCCCACCAATTCTGTGTTGCCTATGGGCAGACAATATGCTAATCGCCGTGGCCCCAGTAAAGTACAGCAAATGCTGCAGAAATCACAAGTCAACACGCGGATTTTTATGGCGTAGGGACCCCAATGCCACATTGACGCAGCTCAGGAAATAGCCGGAGTTATCCACGCTCTATTTCTCAAAATTATGTCATAGATGTTGCATCTCTTTACCTCATTTAGAATATAATGCACATCGCTAGGTCATACTCTGACTAATTTATCCTGCCTTTAATAATAGCTCGTTTTATGGTGTATAACACGATGAGCAAACAACTGTATATTAGAGTGAGTCATATTAAATGTTTAAAGCTATTTTTCATTGTGCAGTTGCATTTGCAAAAGCTTTAAAATATATTACATTGATATATATGTAATCTTCATACAGCAATAGAACTGACGCGACTTAATGGATGTTTATGATGATTCACGTGAATGGAAGACGGGTATAAATAAAATGACTGTAGCTTAAGTATATTTATACCTTCTCCTGAGCTAAGGGAAATTTTGAGTAGTTTTTGACTATATTTAACACATCGCAATACACATGTCCTCTGCAAAGGTCGTTGGTCGAGGTTTTATCATCTTCAGGATCCATTCATCATAAAAATGAAGGAGAAACTACTATATTTCCTAAGAATGATGCTAAAAGTTATGTTAGATACTATTAAACCAAAAGCAATATAATTTTTATTTCGCGCTTAAGGCTATTGAGAAAAAATCTTGGATTATTCACTACTATTATTCAAGTATTTCTGATCACAAGGCTACTATGCGTTATGTGTGCTATAACGAAAATGATGACTACACGAAAGTTTCTGCAAAAATAACACCGTTAAGTAACACCACGCTGCACACAGCAGCCAATAAAACACTCGGTGACGTTCAAAAGCAGCAGGATTTGGGGTTTTAAATTTTAAAATTCCTCGGGAAAAAAACCCCTAAAATAAATGCATGTGTACCCCCCTCCTTCCCCTGGGTTTCACATTATTTCAGTGCTTCATTATTTCTTTGTAAATGCCCCGTCTCGCGCGCACATTCTCACACAGTAAGCGAACCTCGTTTCCTTCCTGGTCCAATAGAGCGCAGACCGGCTCAATCGAATAGGCGCCGGTTTAGCCAATAGCGCGCCTACTAACAAATCACGTGACCGCCCCCCCCCCCCCAGCCCTTGTCTATCTACTTGGACCGAAGTCTTCAATCTGGAAACACAGACGGGAGCCAAAGTACAGCAACGGGACGACTGAATTCAGAAGTAGCGCAATCAAAAGAGATCAGTACAAGCAGTACAAAATTATTTTACTTTATGTCTTTCGAATGGACTTTGCCCCCCCTGCTGTCATACGGCTCGACGCATTTTAAATGCCGTTATGAGAAAGGATTGTAAGTATTTTTTTAAATCTTACTGATCACAATTACTACTGTTGAAGTTGGTGTATATATCTGTGTGTTGCATGTGGAAATGTGACCACGGATACATATAGACCACCGAAATTGCGCTGGCAGACATCGTTCAGTTCAGATAAAGTATTTGTTAAAATCTCAATCGAATTATTAATCATATAATTAAATTTAATTTATTTATTCATTCATTCGTTGCATATACTTAAGTAGGAATGCCGTTCCAGAATTCTGTATTCATTCGTGTGTTTTTACTGCTGTCGCCTTTTCGCTTGCGGGTGTCTAACAGGCGCGGTTTTATGAAATAAATAAGCAGGACGAACCCACTGACCCTTCTTACAAGGGAGGGCGCTCAGCTGTCCGCGGGGTCCGCACGGCTCGGCTGCCCTAATTACCCTTACAAAAGTATAGGAAGACATGCCAGCACATATCTGTAAAAGTGTATATCCTGTCCGTCTCGAAAAGGCGTGATGTTGCCATCTGGGACATGGCTTCATGTTACTTAATGATCCATGCGGTATTGTTCTATTAATGGTATTTAAAAATAGGTCTTAATTGCGTTTTACAGATATCGGCTTTCTTTTCTCCAAGAACTATTGGCAGTTTTACTAAGTGTGCACTTGTGAACGGCGAGTTTCTAAACTCAAGCATATTTGCACATAGCTTTGATTTTTCTTCAAATATGAATGAAAATGTCTACTGTGTGATCACTTTATATAGAGAAACATAAGAGGAATGCACGTCTGGGTGTAAAAGATATCTTACCACATGAATATTTTATTAGAATATGAACAAATACCTCAGTTTTGTGAAGCCCCAGATGTCTATGGGTAGGATTTATAAAAAATCTGCTCCCTTCTGATCTGAGGCTCAGACTGAAACGCCGAGCACAGAGACCCACTCCAGTTGAGGGTCTCTGAATTAAAGTTTTTGAAAAGACATTTTTTTTTGTAAAACCCTCTATGCACCGCCTTTGTCTATCACTTCAGTTATCTACACCTCCCCCACCTCCGCCCACAGCAGGCAAAGACACCTGAAGGCGAGACATAATGATCCGCAAAGCCCGACTCGGTCTGCTCTGACACACTGCTAGCCCTCGCTATAATGAAGATGCCAGCGTGCACAGGTCCAATTCCGCCACAGGGTCCAGGTTGGATATGGAGATACTGGGCAGCGGAAACACAAAGGCAGGTCCCTTTGTCTTTTGGGGACCGGGAGAAAATTTTGAGCAGAGTAGTGCTTCAAAACAGTTAAGAAATCCAGAACACTATATAGTGTAATATTTCCATGCATGAGTATATATTATATTTACATATGGATGCATACTACACTACTTCTACATGCACATGCATATATAAATATATTATCAGCAGCATGTAGAATTACTAAAAGGGGAAATTGAGGTTTAATAAGTAGAGGTAGTTAATTTCTGTTCCCATCTGATCTGTTGTCCCCCCCCCCAATGCACTGCTGAGAAAGGGTATCAGGATAGCTGCCTGTCGTCTGTCTGACCCTGTATCCGGATGTTCTTGACCGATTGCATGCAGTAAAGCCAAAAATGGGACGCGATTTAAAAATCAATAGCATTTCTTGTATGCTGCGTAAGTCAAGAATAAGGTTATTAAATTAAATTTTATTAAATAAAATTAAATTGTGAACTGTATTAAACAGGTAAAAATGTGCGATAGTTTTCAGCATATTACAGTTGATGGCGAAAAAAAACGTTAATTAGTTTCACTGGCTTACTTCGTAAACATTATAATAAAGTCTTTACTGAGTCTTACTGTCCTATTCTTTTGTTTACGGCGCTGTCCATTGGTTAGCTGTAGATTTACTTTCATTTTCAATTTGTGTCCTCTCAGTATTAAATCATTTTTGAATGTTCTCTCACTCCCACCCCCAAAAAAAACAACTTATACTGTAGGTAAAAGCAGCTCCCTTCCAAACACATGTACGTATATCTGTCTCAATTGTGTTCATTTATTAGGCGAATGAGCATGTGGCTTCTGGTTGTTTAGATTGGACTTTTCCCTTTTGATAATGTCTTGGCCTCCTTAATAATTCCAGCTAATGTAAGCGCTCACATTTGGGGTCTAACACGCCATGTGTACCGGAAGGGGCCTGGTAAGTGAAGTCTTTGTAGGCCCCCACGCATCAAGCCTACCCTCTGTGCCTGCCACAAAATGAGAACTGTAGGCTAATCTAAATGTTTTCGCATCGCAGGCACTTTTTAGGACGGCTCATTTATACCCCAAAACTATCAGTTGAGGAAATGCTACAAAAGTATCCAATAGCCTGTTGACCAAAACCAGATGTAAAATTCTGTAGCCTTTATTATTATTATTATTTTTGTCACAATGAACTACCTTCGGGATTGAAATTAGGCCTCACGAGTCTTTTATTAAATGGACTGCTCTGCGCTGACCTGCTTGGTGTAAGCTTATAAAATATTAAGGTAATATGTTTGAAGTGGAGCAGTTAGGGTTTGAGATCTTAAGTCAGAGAGCCGGTGTTTATTGTATCGATCATTTAAATCTCTATTGCTCATTTTTATTGCGGCATAATTGCGGCACAGTCTATGGAAAAACGGGACTGGAAGTCAGCAGTTCGAAGTGAACATTATGGCTGCCACCCATCCGCCATGTGTCGATGGAGGGCAGTGACAAAGGAGATAGAAAACAGGCTGTTCTATGGTCTCACACACTCTGAGACGCGCTACCTGAAACTGAATGGCGGAGGGGCGGGGGCCCACTGAATTATTATTTTTTTCTCTGGCGGTGACTGTCGAGTGGGCCTAGAAAGAGGGGAAACTGTGGTCAAAGGCCGGCGTGGCCCGGGGTACATGCGGGACCCGCCATGTTGTCGCGGAAACGGCTGCTCGTGGCAACGTCTTGACATTCCAGAATTCGGGGGCAAAGCCTGCACCGCTGGCCAGACGTCTGAGAAAAAATGAGCAGGCCTTTGCCTCGCCGTACCAGTTTTAAGTTTCACTTTTAAAGTAGTAATTGCAGGATTATCATTTCCTTCCAGCTAAATGTTAGTCCTTTATTTTTTTTTATTTACACGACCTCTTAAAAGGCCTCTTTTGAGTAAAATGTCTGCTTTAAATTTGACACTGCCTGTAGGCTAAAGCTTTATTTTATATTGTTTTTGTTTTAAAATTTGTATATTTAGTTATATTTTAATTATATAATTATATATTTTGGAGTGAAAATATTAGCAAAACCATCATTTATTTAATTAAAACTGTTGAATGCAGTGGCAGGACTACAGATTATATTTTTTTGTTTCGCTGGAATAGGTCGAAATCGTACAAATCTATTTTATAACGTCAAATTTTAGATTTGCTTTTTTTTTTTTTTTTAAATTAATGCCTACACTGGCATCATGTTTAGTTCAAATACTGATCTGAAACTATGCAGCCACTGTTACAGTGCAGAGCGAAACAGAAAAATTACGACCATGCTTTCTGTTGGTGACAGGAGTACCATGAATGGGTTAAGGAAAAAAGAAAATGGAGAATTATGCTGGGTTGCTGTTGCTTTAGATTTTCGTGATTTGGGACGGAGAATGCATGTCGTGAGGTGAAGCGGTACCCTTTGTTCACACTTACTTGGGAGTGTTTAAGTCTTGTTGAGTCGAAACCCTTGAAAGGATGACCTTTGTCCCCGAGTGCCCCTCCCCTGTTCCAGGTGGTGCTCTCGTGGCGGAGGTCCGCACAATGCGCAAGCGAATCCGGATGGGACACAGCAAGGGAACGTACACAAGTGTTGTATTTTTTGATATGTTTGTCTTGAGGCGATACCACGCCGAAAGGCTCTGAAAAGATCAGAGTGCCACGCCACATCACCTCCGGACCTGATGATTGGCTCCCCATGTGTTATTAAAATTCACTAATAGATGCACTTATGGGCCTTAGGCGAGCGTAGTGGTTACGCGCAGTACGGTTAATGAGCCACTTCACATTAGCTCTAATTCCGCGCAGGCGGCGCAGCTTGATAACGCGAGACGTCGGTGCCTGGGCTGTTTGCACGCAATTACCCACCCCAGCTTGCATTTGCATTAATTTACCCAGAAGACACTTCTGCGCTATGTGCCTCTTGAGCCAACCCGAATGTTGAAAACAGACAGCGATGTCGTTTACGTCAACAGAGACAATAAATAATAAACAGATGCACTGTGAAACTTTATTTGCGGGGTCAAATTGAGTGTAGCGGAGAAAATATACATAAGATATTAAAGTGCACACTCTTTGGGAGAGCAGAATTCTGGCCAGAAGCCGTCTGGGATCAAGTGCAGATTGCAGGGATAGGTTTTCGGTTTTCGTTGGTCACAGGAAACCTGAGTCTGAGGGGAACCACATCAGATGGGGAATGGGATCAATTCTCCAGCTTTTTAGGGGGTCCTGGTGTTGCCAACCATATTGACCTTGAAGGGCTTGAAGTTCCGTAGGCAAGACGATGTTGTCACATTCCTTGCATGGCCTTTGATTGCCAGTGTCTAGGCTTTAATCAGCATATGGGCCTCAACCAGTTGCCAGTGCTGGGAGATCAAAACGGGTAAAATGTAACTATCCCAGCCTGTTAAACACACACGATTCAATGTTTCAGTTCCTGATTTCAGATACATATTATATAGTTGTCAACTGTCATTTTCTTGACTTCTATCACACTACTGCTTATAAAATCTTTTGATTCTGTAATGTTTTTTAGAATATCTATAAAAACCACCCTTAAATAAACGTACGAATTCTCTTAAATATGCGTTTATCCCATCCTTAAAGCAACAGCCGCATTCGTCAGCAGCCTGAAATCTCGCAGTAGTTGCATGCAGTTGAGAAGACCACTCGGGCAGCTTGAGTTAATGAAGCTTGACTCCTGAAGGGTATACTGGATACTAAATTTCCTCAACTATTTTGGACGAGGCCAGGATTACAAAGCGAGGGGAAGGATCCATGAAATGAGTGGTGAATTCTGTAAATATATACACTAAAATATATATTAAAATCCTGTATAAAAATATACCATAGGTGGTTGAAGCTTACTCTTACTGTGTTGGCCGTACATAGAAGTAGTTTTCAAACCGTTTCATCTCAAGTCTCCCTGCTGCTTGTTATAGCATAGCCCTCCTACTGGCTTTGAGTAATAACACATGTAGGCGCTGCGCTAAATGCGATGCTGGGCCCAGGAGCGTGTAATGTCGCCGTCGAGATGGGGCGACGCGGATTCGCAGAATGAGGCCAGAGACCGAGGAGGTGGAGGATTTTCGAGCGAAACCCCTGCTGTGTGTATAGACAGAAGGGATGTGAAGCGGAGAATTAAACCCCCATTGTCTGAACTTGGGATGATCGTTTTAATTCTGCGTTATTTCAGAGTGATAAAAAAAAAAAAAAAAAACAGAAATCCCATAGGAGGTGCGTAGCTTCGGGAGAATATGGCTGTTTTAGTCCGATCAGGAGAGGAGGCAAAACTGGAGGCTACTGCCGGTCTATCAAAGAAATCAACAGTGATTTATCGTTGGTGGACGAAGCTATTAAAGTCAGCAGTAATCGTAACAAACCCTTTGCCGTATAAGGACATCATCAGCTGTAGCGTGATTTAGGTTTTTCATTTGTTTGCTCCTGTGGTTTTTCTTCCTCTTCCCCCTTTTTTTTAGGTGAACCCTTTTGTGTACGTGGTGACGATCCCCAGCTTGAGAACTGCTCATTGTAACACATGATTTATTTTTCCAGGCCCTGGGTTTAACTCTGTGCGGAACGGGCGTCTCCTAAACGACAGCTCGCATCACCAAAACAGCCATTTTGTTCCACACCACATGACTGCGGAGGTCCCCCCCTCCGCCTTGGTGTGGGAAGCCACCGGTGACAGGGGCGGGGCTGGGAAAGGGGGGCGGGGCCGGTGGAGAACGGCCTGTGCCTGTAAGGGAGATGGAAGAAAGAGGGGGGTCTCCCTGCCTCGGCCTAATATTCTGATCCCCCCCCGAGGTAATCACAGGACTAGGAGTAGCTCAAACGTGCTATTTTGAAATTCAGTACCACCGTATAGTGTAATATTCTAAAAAAGGAAATAAATGCGATTGAAACTGAGAATTCTTCTTTTTTTGGCCCAAACCGAAGTTGAAAGCTCATTTCAGACATTTTATGTAGTTACTTAGTTTTTTTTTAAGCCATAGAATCTGGGGAACAGCAGCACTGTGCATATATGCTGTTATAGGTGTTGGGGAGGGTCTCTCTTTCATTACTGTCACATCCGCTGAGCTACATTTTACTGTGACGCATTCAAAGCTTGCGCTGCATCTTCCATCCATGTGCACAGATTGCATCGCCTGACAGGTTATTGGGGGAAGAGGGGAATGGTGATGTGTTCATATTTTTATAAGCAGAAGGAAATGGGTGTCTTCAGTGCCAAAAGCCAGAGGACTTACTTTTAATGTCCAGACGTAGTGTGTGAACTGAGCAGCAGCTCCGGAGCTAACTGGGTATACTACAGGGGTGATGACTGGCAGATTCACGGACACCAGATGTTGATATCTTTAAGTATTGATGTTAAATATCAACATTATCAGCTGGTGTATGGATTGGTGAATTTAATGATTCCACGTCGCCTCCCCCTCCACTCTCCGCCACGAAACCCCATGTTTTTTTTTTAAATAAAACTGTTAAAAGTTTAAAAAGATTGAAAGTGCTATTAAGAAGCGCTAAGTGTTTTCAAGCCCATTTGCGGCGGCGATCTAACATAATCGAGTTTTGATTCCCATCATTCTGCTCCAGGCGCGCAATTGGAACATTAATTCTGAATTGTTCGTAATTATGGGTCACATGACTCCCGACCAGGCGGGGTGCTCCTTGGCAGCAGCGGGGGTGACACGCGTAACGTACCAGTGCATTACGGAAATCGTGATAATTAGTTCCTACGTGATGAATTGATTCGGATCAGCGGCGAGGTCTTTTCGGTTTGAGGGGGGGGTGGCTCATTTCTTCAGCACGCTCGCCATAAAACCCCGGAAACTATGCGAAAGACGAGATCCCCGGTAATCTCTGGAGGCTCGTGACCTGATTAGCGGGTGGGGAGGGGGCGGGGGCCCTGTCTGCACTTGCCCCATCACCCCACAAGCCGTGAGTGAGCCCAGAGCCTGCGGAAATGCACCAGCTCCTTGAAATGGCTCGACCTTGACAGCCCCCCTGCTGCTGCCCAGAGCTTGGGGGTGTCTCTTTGTCTCGGCTGGCCCGACGCTGCCCTTTTGTGCGGCCCTATAATAGCTACTCCTGCATCCCGATACATTACACCATACCTGCTGAACAATATCCGCCGAGCGCCTTTTCTTTCACACGGAGCCGCTCCTGAGGCTACATATCGGCAATAGCAGGCGGGACTCGTCTGAATTTCACTGGTTTCTGTTCACGTAATTTATGTGAGAAGTGTGTCCTGGAGTAATCCTGTGCTTTTGCTGTGACCCTGGCAGAGTCGGAGAATGCCAGTAAATGTTCTTACTTCGGCACCCGTTCAGGTTTTCGCTGTCATTTCGGATTTTGTGCATACCCCACCTGCCATCGTTTTGAAAGCGGAACTGGCAGACTGCCTCAGGGTGCTGAGGTCCTTTTGGAATGCCCCTCTCCGTGTCGGTGGAGCTGGCTGTTTGGAAAGGTCCTCGGACCGATCCCTCTGTATTCCGGCATAGCTGAACACGGATGCGAGGGAGGGGGTACCAGTACTCTTGCTCCTTCTGTACGGTACAGAAATAAACAGAAATGCACCACTTCCTGTTTGAATTGCAAGGAAAAATGTGGAGCCGCTAATTTTGGTAGCTTTGGGGGGGGGGGGGTGGCAAGATGGGGTGGGGTCATTCTGT
>JAODJX010000047.1:7342217-7365845 GCA_026776945.1 Isichthys henryi
CCCCCCCGCGGGCCGCCCCCACCCCCTCCCCCCCCCCCCGCCCCCCCCCCCCGGGGGGGGGGGGCCGTTGCGTATATAGATGCTTGTGCTATTCTGTATTGGCTTACAAATAGCAAGTACTGGTGTTATTTTATGATTCATCCTGAAACGAATACGGTGCGATTTCTGTAAACTGTTAACTGTCTTTCAGATCCCGCGTGAGCACACCATGTGACCAGAGGTGGAAGACCGAGCCATCTGTTTGGCGGGGGGGAGCAGGAGGAGGCCTACGAGTGGGAAACTGGGAACAGGCAGGTGAGTGACACTCGTTCAAGTAAAACACCCCCCCCTCCCCCCACATAACCAGTCCATCAAACCGTCGCGCTGCCCGGTCGCCCACAACCAGTCGCGATTAAAGAGAAGTGCAGGGGTGGAGACTCATCCGTCTTGCCGCGCCTTCTGTGAAAGAGGTCTTTTTATAAACAAAGTGAGGTCTGTACACGGCCGGGCAGGAAGTCTGCATGTGTTCACGCCATTCATCCTTTCATTCAAACCGCAGACATTTTTCACACAGGACTGTCATGTTTTATGTTATCTCGCCTTTTCTTCCATTCACGCACACCGCGGACCTTTTTCTTACGTGGAACGGATTCCATGTCTTATGCTGCCGTGTAACGGATTCTACGGAAATGGATGTGGGGAACAAGGTGAATTTCACGCTCTGTAGCGGGATGATGACGGATGGGTGTGGAGCACAGTCCATATTCAGCACGCTGCCGTGTTTTAGGGCGTTATTTAGGTCTGCCGGTGAACGAAGAGCCGGTACCGCGGATCTCTGATGGTAGAATGTAGGGCTTCCCTACTGATGACATCTGGAATACAAGAGCGTTGAATGCATCTTTGGCTTGTGGCCCAAATGAAGGTCCTTTGAGAACGTGACCTTCGCAGGCATAATTCCCCCGGAATCAGCTTAAATGCTACGATTATATGTAGCACCTGGTTTGATTCATAAAGACAGAAGGCCTCTCAACAGGAACCACCAGGGGGCGCTCTCATCCATTGTGGGATGACATATTCAAACCATAGAATTTCAGCATTCTTATCCAATGTGGAAAAGCCAGGTTGATGTGATGTGAAAAAGGTTCTGTGTGAGGAACTGAGGCAGTCAAGCCGGCACATGATTGGACGTGGTCTAATGAAACGAGGCTTCCTTGTATGCAAGCGGAAGTGCTCCCCAATCCTGTTTTAATTGTGATATTTCGCCTGGGTTAGTCAGTTCAGTCCAGAATGAAGCATTCAAGTGGGGAACTTGTTTGTGTTTCTCTCAACCGGACCTTTTCCCCGGGCCTCTTTCCGCACCCCTAACCGATCTCTTTAAAGTTCAGTTATTTACGAAAATTGCTAAACAGTACTTATATTACTCAGAGGAAGGCCACCATCTGCAAAAGTTTCCCCACACACTTATTTGGAAAATCCATACATTTTCTTATTGCACATAAAAACATGAGGAAAAGTACTGACCAGTGTTCATCTTCCAGCCGCTTGTCCTAGTCGGGTTTGCAGAGAGAGTAAAACTGTATGAAGGAGAGAATAAGCCACATGAACACGCAGATTGAAAAAGAAAATACATGTACTTTCCTTGTATTGTACCATGTATTTGCCAAAAGAACTAGCATATGACAAGCATATTGCT
Organism: Isichthys henryi; assembly: GCA_026776945.1. NCBI lineage: Eukaryota > Metazoa > Chordata > Actinopteri > Osteoglossiformes > Mormyridae > Isichthys > Isichthys henryi. Next base: position 7,343,890 of record JAODJX010000047.1, read on the forward strand.
GTATGAAATCCATCCCGCTCGTTCAAGTAAAACAGACCCCACCCACCCACCACCAGCCCATTGAAATCCCGATTGGGGTCGTGGGGGAGGGGAGGGGAGAGGTGGGGTGGCGCCTATCCCAGGCTGTTAGATTACATCCTGGACGCGATACCAGTTATACAAGTGCATTGGCAAAAATATTTAAACAACATTTTAATAGCGTTGCGGTTAGTGTTCAGGAAAAGGATTCTTTGGCACAATTTCATACGATAATGTAACAGTTGTCTTACATGTCAGTCGTATTAATTTTTTCATGCTTTACTGAAGATGAACAAAGTCGCCTGGCTCCTTTACAAGATGGTACATGTGCTTTATGCTCTAAACGATACATGTCATTAAAACAAATTTTTTTTATTATGCGGCAGAACAGGTTGCTGTCACTTTAGCTAGTCGTCTAACTGGCAGCGTTTGACATTTCAGGTCTGAAAACTACAAATCCAGACTAGGTTTTCATTTCTACCAACCAGTTGAGTATAAAGAGTCACAGTCACAGAGTACTCAACTGATTGGTAGGAACAAAACCTCTGGATTTGTAGTGTCTGGACCTGAAATGGCCAACACTGCTAACTGGTGTCTTTGCATCTCTCTAACATGTCCTTTTCTAAAGTAGTGGTGTGGGGTGCATCGAAGGCGGCCTTTGCTTATTGGCTTAACTCCGATGCCACAAACAATCCTGTTCACCAGTCACCTGTGGTTCCGGGTGTCAACACGACTGAACTAGTCTGTTCCCAAAGCGAACATAGCAAAATATGTTCATTTTCCTTTCACTTTTATTCCTCAGAAGGCGACGTGTCCCCAAGAACACCTTGTCGTGGAAGCATGAAACCGCCTTTTATTTTGCCTCAAACAGGTGTCACCTTTTGTAGATGTGATGCAGTTATTCAAAAAAATCAAAACTGCAGGATCTCACACGGGTTTCTCAGCGAGGACCTGGATGCGAACTGGAGCGCGCCAAGAAGACCAAGGTACTGTAAGTGAGAATGGAAGTCGTACCTTGAGGCGTTCAGGAATTCCGTCCTGATAATCACAAGCAGCAGCAGTGTGCTCAGACTGCACTTGTTTATGAGTTTTGGCAGACCAGACACCTGGCATTTCAGGAGGAGTCGGTCTGCAGCCATGTTAGGGCATCCGGCGGAATGCTTAGTGCAGGAAGGGGAAAATGCCAGGTGTATAGGAGATGTTTGCTCTGAAGCCTGTTTGTATTTGTTAAATACAATCTCCCCCCCCCCAAACACACACACCCACGTATGCACACACATTTCCCTTTGAGTCATTTCAGTTACTTGAAGCTTGCAAATGATCAGACAGACAGACTTTACTAATCCCAGAGGGAACTTCTCCATATCACAGTGGTACAGACGTAAAAGGTTGAAAAACACACAGAAGACTATAGACATACATTAAAATGGAGCTACTGCGTGTTCTTAATGTGCTGTATAGATGGTTTCGAAAGTAAAGATTGAAAACAAAGGAATGCACAATCTAGTCCATTTTTTTTCCATCCTCATATGTACAGTATATTTTTTCAGGTTCCTTAGAGCTAGCAGGTTAGCCTTGTAAGCTAAGGTACAAGCCACTGGAAAAAGCTTTGCAGAATTCCCTGTGAATCAGAATAGCCCGGAGTCTTGCATCTTAAGCTTGGTGTGCTTCTTGTCTATTACTCCAGCTCAAAGAGCTCTTGACATTACACTGGAAGCAATAACTTATTGCATGTTATTGCATAATAAATCACAACTCGCCTGACCCCAGAACAATGCTTATCTTTATAGGTCTTCTTGAGTGAATTGCTTTCCATGCCATTTGCATTATTTGTTAAACATGTCTTGTGTACCTTTATGGGCAGATAAATGATACGACGACTGGCTAATTAACTGTCATGCAGATAAACCGTGTCTTGTGCAACGTGAGCTGGTAGCTGAACTGCGACAGTCCCGTACCTGTAATCAAACTTCTCTTATTCCAGAAACATAATTACAAAAGGATGACAGATACACACAACAGATGTATTAGACAGCTGTGTTTTAAAGCTGACTGCAAAGAACAGGGGAATAATGGGGTATCTGCTGCAAATTCCAAAGTAATTGTGTAAATTGATAAATTTTTACTGCCATACTTGTTCTGTTTTTGTATTCAGGCAATATTTATTTTATGTTTAATTATGCATATCTGGTAGCACTTTACTTGAGAGGACACAAATAATGTAGTACTATACTTCTAATGTATTAACTAGAAACTAAGGCCTTGTCCATGGGTATGTTTAAAAACGGTGTTTTCCCTTCTCCGTCATTAAAAAAAAAAATTCCCTCCGCACAGACGCCGTTTTTAAAATATTCTCCGTCCACATGGAAACACTAAAAGCAAGCTGTCAAAAGCAAACTCGTCTACCGTAAACGGCAAACAGCGCACACTCTGATGTCAACCGAAGCAGATAATGACGCTCACTCTGACATAAGCCAAAAACTCTGACAACTGCGTTTCCGAAAATCTTCACCCTGGACAGAGTTTTGCGAAAGCTCCGTTTTCAGTGATCTAAAATGCATTCGGTGCAGACGAAAGACCGAAACGCATAGAAAAAGCTACGTTTTTAAAAATACCCGTGTGAGTGTGGACAAGGTCTAAGCGTTAGTTACCCATTGATCCCATGTTTGTTCATCATTAATCAATGATAACGGTTCATGTACTTAACGCAGTTACTATATTTCACTTGTACTTGAGTAGTAACTGAGTTACTAAGTTACTTAAATTAGGATATGCAGTAAGACTTTGCTTCTTTTAAGATGCTTTGTGGTTATAGCATGTTTGTGAGGTTTAACTGTTTAATAATGTTATACTTGCTATTAATGATAACCAGTGTGGAGACGGGCAATGTTACTGACTTGATCGGAAATCACCTTGCCCAATGGAGCGCATACAGCACCTGAGAAGATTAAATTCACGACAAGTTTCAGTCCAGCTCTTCCCACGATTCAGCACATCTCTTTACAGCCACGCAGAGTTCGCTTCAGTGAACATTCAACGCTGTCGGTGAGTTTTGGGGTAAATTGAAAAAACCATCGACCGTTGACTGTGCCCTGCAGCCTGCCCTGTGCTCCTCCAGGTTCCCGCATGGCCAGCGCCTCCGGCCATCATGCCAGGAGATGAGACTTACAAGAACGTCGACTGCATGTTTCCGATTTCTTTTTTTAAATCCTTGGTCTCGGTCTCCTCCGTTTCCTCGAACTGCGAGCAAAGGTCACAATCAACATTCATTGCTGTCGGTGGGTTTAACTGTGTAGAAAAGCTCACTGAACAATGAATGCAACTGTGCCCCAGATTTCCTCAGCTATCGTCTGAATCAGTATCAGTCGTGGATGTGGCGCAATTTTTTTTTTCACTTTTGTTCACAAATCCGGATTATTACGAGAGACACAAATAGACTGGGCAGTGCAGGCCACATCTTCATCGCCTTAATTGGAGGTTCTGTGTGCAGCCAAAGGAGAGAAATAAAGGCTGAGTGTGTAATCATACTGATTCCCCTCTCATTTTGTTTTTTTGTCTCTCTTTAAATTACACGCTGTCTTTCCATGAGGTCAGAATGATGTTACACTGCCTGCAATCAACGTAGCCTCGTCAAATGTGGCTCCCAGTTTTTACTCAGGGATTAGAATCCACAGTCGTTAACATGTTTCCTAATCTTTACACACTTACAAGGTGTTGCTCAGAATCCACATGCTTCAGTCCATTACACTGTAACTGAATATTTTGTTTATATACGTATTCGTCTTTTTTATAGTAAACGCTTTCTAAAAGTTTGATTTTGGTCTTTGTGAAGAGTAAGGATCAGGGCAGGAAGGAAATGCATCTCAAGCAGTCTGTGATATGCCTTTATAGTCTGACAAAGGAATGACATAAAATGCATGGTAAGGACATAAAGAAATGATACTGGTTTGTCTCTCCAAACATTACAACACTACCTGGCTTGGTCCGTTAGGTGACTAAGACCTCCACATAGTGCAATTTGGGCAAGTGGAACTTTAAGGTTACGTACATGTCACTGCTGTTGGTACAATTCCGAAAGAAAAAGACCTCAGCGACCTAAGATTATGATTTTTAAGCACGTGTACCACACAGGAGCACAAATTAATCGATGTATGCATAACAAGAGCACCTACAATTGTACGTTATGAAATTCAAACATAGTACTTAAAGCACAATATGTACAAGAAAGCAAATAGACAAGTAATGCATCACTGCATTCAAGTGTTGGGGGACTGCCCACAAAAGACAGCTTTTTTGTACTCTTGGCTACGGCTGACTCATTTCGGTGCTTGCAAGTTTCATATTTAATAGCAAACACAAACACGATTATTTGTAGAGGTGATTTAAAGATATGATCTCGGTACAGGCAGCACTGTGGTCTGAAGCAGTACATTACAGAGCCCATCATGCACATTTACAAACAGGGACGCAACTTTTTTAATAAGCAGTAGCCTGTCTTGGTCATCTATCAAGAGCCACATTATGAAGATTTCTGAGAGGAAGTGAGTAAAATGCAATTAGGATGCCAGTGGAGATTAAAAGAAAGGTATCGTCTCCATAACATTTAACACTTTTTGTCAGTTTCATAATTGCATCCCTAATGGCTGTTATATATCCATAAGTGCATGAAAGTCATGAGTGTTTTGTCTGCCATATTAATAAAGCTGGACAAAGTTACATACATTTAGAGACCGGACTGCCTTCCATATTGTGTGTTTAGTTTGGATCTGCTGGCACGTTCATCAGCGGAATGCATGAGGCAAATCCATGCAATACTAAGACTACAAACAGCCCCCCCGGTATCCTGAGAGCATGTTGGGGTGCCGGAGAGGCCGTCTGCAAACGCTGCAGTTCGAGGGGTTCAGATTGATTTATATGGCATTCTCAGACGGGCCCTGTCATGTTTAATGAGTAAACGCACCCTAAGGGGTTAGGTTACAAAGAAGCCATCCATCAAAATTAGTCTTCCAAGCGTCTTCCACTTACACCTGCCAACACCCATTTTGACTTCCGTCATCATCATTAATGAGCATTTCTTTTTTTGTCTCTTGTGGTAAAGGGTGGTTGTCAGTACGGAATGGTGTTGAAGTAAGATATGGGACAAATAAGTCGATTTATTTCAAGTCAGTGTGGAAATTTACTATATACGAAACTGGCTGAGAGCTGTTAGGTGTTTTCCAGTTCGAAACGTATAGTAATATACTTTCTGGTTGATTGCGTACATTCAGTCATTTAGTGAGTTTGGTTTCCTCCATACAGGTATTAGTAACGTTATGCATGTGTAAATTGTAGAGGTGTGTCATCTGTGAATTTTTCATAACACCCAGGAATAAAAAGGACTGTACGGTTAACAGCAGTGAAATAAACCTCGCAACATAGACCACATCTGAGTCGCTGATGGCGCACAGTGCATTATGGGTACTCAGTGGGATTTGCGCCCTTTGTTGCAGCCACCGTGGAGACTCCCTCAGAGGCCAGCTCACATTAAATACCAGGAGGCACTCTGAGCAGTCATGTGGACAGGAAGTCGGCAAACTAATGGTGGCCCTAATGGGACTCTTGCCCTCGACCGTCACTGCTTTTCTGTCTCTGCGGAGGCGAAATGGACAATGGGAATACCCAGGGGTGTTACCGCTACGAAATGATGGCCATGCATCTTCAAGGCAGGACCTGTCAGATCCTGCTGAAGAGTAAAGCCCTTCAAATAAGAGAAGATGCCTTATTGCAAATCCAGTATATGAATAATGGTGTATTTATCACTGCATATATACTAGTGCACAGCTATGCACATCACTCACAAGTGTTATATATCACCTCGCACCTTTCTAAACTATTGTTCTCCATTATGGGGCAAAGTGATCAAGCTATTGCATTAAGGAATCTCGCCTGTTGTGCGGAGGTATTAAAATGCAGAGACTCAAAGACCGACATTTCTTCCAGATTTGTTCATATTAAACGTGACAGCTTCTCTTGGTACGTACGCTTGAGAAAGTCCCTCAAAAAAATGCAATTCGGAATTGCCCTTTCAGCAAAATTCATAAGGCTGCATCAACAGCACGATTTAAAGGAACTAGAGCGTGAAGACAACGTCATTTTGCGGAGGGGTGGGGGTAATCCCTGAAGTGTAACAGGGCTGCTTGACTCATTTAAGGATGATTGGCAACAATGATCTGCTCAAATCAATGTCCACAAAGATGTACTGTACACTGATAGAAATAAACAAAACTAGATCATCCTCACCATCATTAGGACCCTCAGAAACTGTGACCATGTTTTGATAATTAGTCATACATCTACATATATCTTGTATATCTAGATTTTGGTAACTTGCTAAAAGGTTAACCTGTTTTCAGCCTTTGCTGACCTCATTTTCTGCTTCACACCCAACCTATAATTATGCGTCAATAAGGAGATGGGTAGTTTTTTTTTCAAAGCTATGAGTGCCGCTTAGAAAGGTTTGTTCAATGCCAGTAATGCATTTTTTCTACTCAAACACCTTATACTGGCAGATGTAATATTCTAATACATGACAGCACTGCATCAGTACGTGACGTTAAAAAAATACCGATTTTATCAAATTCTATTTAGAAAGCAATACTCACCAAATACGTTTGGATGACCTTGAACGTGTTGCTCCAGTTAAGAAATGGCGTGAATTTTCACAAAACAAACGTATTTATTATTCATGGGTCTTTAGTATGTTTAAAGACGTAGCCTACGTAATTTACAGCTTCATTCATTTTTGTAAAAGTTTGTTTTCGGAAACAATTCAGGTTAAGCACAATATTTTCATTACCTAACAACAACTATGACTGCTAAAATCATTACTAAAACGTAAACAGGTATCATCATATGTTACACGGTTGCGTAAGTAGTTAGTTTGTAGAGGCCTACCTAGTAAGGTGATTAAACAGACCAGCCTCTCCAGATTGTGTTTTTTTAACCAAATTCGCAGAAACTTGCTGTGATGTTTAGCTAATGAACGGGCTACTCAACGGGCCCCGCTTTGCTCTGCACAGGTACCGCAAGCAGCCGTAGCTGCCAGCGTCAGCATACATACTAATCACCGCTGAACAAATGAAGTCCCAGAAAAACGGACTTAATCAGATTTTTTGCGCTTTGCGGCATCAGGACGATTCGAAACGGTAGTGATTCGTGATTCCCAGCTGCCGAAATCTTTGAGCTTCAAATACTCGTCGGGCTAAACCTCGCCCTTCAGAAGGTAGCAACCCTAATTACAGCATGAAAGAAAATGCTAATTAATGAGCGGAACAGGTCCATTTTATACCGCCGTGCCTGTAAACAAAGGACTACCATGACTGATTTTCGCAGAGTATGAGGAGAAAAAAATTGTACACGTATGATAATAAAACAATTCAGTTTCACTCATTCTCTACCTTTTTGTTTTTTTTTAATATATTTAATGAAATCACAATAACGCCAGCCAAAGAGGTGCGAGGTACACGGCTTGTTGAAAGGAGATAATGTGGCCTGTTCAGATCCAAGTAATACTTTTCCCCACACAGGCGGTGCACAAACACGTAATTACAACACATTTACTGAAATGTGACCCGGGATGAAGGGCTAACCCGCCGATAATATGGCCCCGGTGTGTCAGGCAGTCTGTCACAGAAAATGTGCTTTGGGCTTCTGATTACCTGATTACAGTCGCGGGTCTTATACCGTCGTCAGCCTCTGTACGGCCTGATCTACTCCGCCATTTAATGTATGAATATGCAAACAGATCCTATTGTAACTGTAGCTGCAGACGGCCGTCGCCTTTCCAACAGTCTGCCTCATACAAGAGTTGTTCCTCGTCCAGACTTGAAAGCTTAGGGTTACAAAAGCAGGCCGTGATTGCTGTCGTGTTGCCTCTGTGGCAGCTGAATGCAAATTGGCCTTCTTAGTTTCATGATTTATCAAAAGCATTCCACGAAGCGTATTTCGTAAAATTTTGCTAGGCTTATTATAATCCTGAAGGAAAATGTCACATACCCCGTTTAATCAAAGATTATGCAAATATGCAATAATAGTGTAGCTGTAAAATAATAATAAGAAGTTGACGTTGTTTTCGTCTGCTGTTGGCATGATAAAAAACGGTTATAAAAGTCCACCATCAGGAGATTTCGTTTCGTGTTACGATATCTGTATTGTAGTGACATCTAGCGTAATTTTTGTAGATTGCAACTTCGCTCAGGAAGGCCCAGTGGAAAAATGCCTCTTTTGCGTTTCTGGTATGAAGTGTTAGCGTACGCCATATCCATCTGACATGATTTTAAAATAATTAGTAAAACTGAATAATAATGAATAAAACTGAATAAAACATAATTATGTCTCGTACCCATTGCTTCTGGGATAGGCTCCGGACCCCCCGTGACCCAGTAGGATAAGTGGTTTGGAAAATGGATGGATGGATGGAAAACATAATTATGACATAGTGACTTCGATTCATGTCACCAGGTCTGTATGTGTTCTAGCCGTGTTTCCACTGGGTGTTCAAATTTTATTTCAAAGGGGAAAAACGGTGTTTTAAAATGGCCTGTATTGTGTAAATGTGTGTGCATTGGAATGGACCAAAATCCCGCCTCTCTGTAACCTCTCTGTCTTATGGCTCCAGGTTCACAGTAACTCTACTGGGTAAACAGTTATGGATAAGTTTGGATAAGTTACTTATCCAAAAAACTTTATTGTCGTGTTGTAGCAATGCAGGGCTAATTGTTAACATTTACTGAATGTGTTTAACTAGATTCTAAAAGCAAAAATAATCTGTCACAGTGTGCATACCTCCCCGCACCCCCCCAACATGCACACACAAAGAAACACAAAACCATCAGTTCGTCTGAGCGCCGTCACAGATTGCCAATGGTACCTGAACAATCTAATGGAATCCTACAGGCAGAACATTACCCTCAGTCAGTTTTTCAGTGTTACTGATAACTTCACTCATCTGTATAACTTGCAGTGTGTCTTTATCCAGTGGTGACTGACACTGCTTAGAGAATGTACAGTAATCAATATGGATTAAAAAAAGGAAAATTACACAGCTCACTGAAATTACCAGGAAACAACGACACGCAGAACTGTGATCACTTCAATGTGAAATGTAAGCATGCAGACAACCGTTTAGGCCTGTTAAGAAACCTGTGAGGTACGAATGGAGGTACCATGCAACTGCATCATGCAGAAAGTGGCAGCCATGACCGTAGGTGGAATCAATAACTATCCTCATTATAATACATAAAGTATACAAAGTGTTCAAATGAACTGCATAACTTTTGATTTTAATTTCACATTTATCCACTGTGGAAAACATACTCCAATTTAAAAATTAACGTCATTATACTTCAGGTTTGCAAATAATTGCAGTCATGACATTTATCAAAATTAATGTAATTAATAAACGCAGGAAAACCACACCCAGTTCTATAACAAAGGAAACAGTAACATCAGTGGACACTAGAGGGCAGTATGGTTCCACCATGTTCACATGTGACTCTTCTAGTTAGACTCTTAATCCCGAGTAAGGGTCTGAGGCGGACTGGTACATTGCCTCTCACATTCGGAATCCAATTAATGCAGAAGAAACAACCCTGAACTTTGTACTTCTTGAACTTGGGCTGAAAGACGGTTCACCCCACGGTACCCATAATGCACTGGGAATGTCGTTATTCCGTGAAGAACACCGGCATACAGATATATAGAAATCCCCATCTTCACTCACTTGTGGTGCAGCTTCAGTGGTCCAAAACCGTCTTGGAGAATCTTACTGACAGGATCCTAATGACCAAATCGTACAGGTTTCTCTCCCCAGCCTATTCATCAGCAAGCAGAATGCTGACGCCAAACATCATTGTGTCCTTCTCTCCGGTAGTTTCATTGTCTAAACTGTCTAGCTGAAAATGGCCTAATTATAAAATCTTATTCACTGTCTACAAAATACCATTATAATTTCCATCCATTTATTTTCTATACCTGCCTGTCCTGTGCAGGGATGCAGGGGTCTGGGGCTTATTGCAGAAGCTATGAGCACAAGGCAGGATGGGGAGCCGACATTGTAATTATACTCATCTACCCCAGAATGATGTGTAGAATGATATTATTTTAGAAGGACTGATCACCAAAGATGTAATGCATCTCCTCAGTAGCTACAGTGGTCCACAACTTTCTGTGAAGATCTTATGGACAGGAACTTAGCACTGTGGGCCAACAGCTCTTCTTACACCATCCGTTTGAACCAACTCTCTCTCCCATATTGCATCAGCAGGCGGAATTTTTGCTGCAGTTCCTGTTTTAATGGTTAAGAGTTATGCTCAGGGCTTTGGTCTCTGGGGAGATCTGAGTCACCATTCGATGTCCAGCGGGTGGCTTGGAAAATTTAATGACCGCACTGAGAAATTAAAAACATTTATTTAATGTGTCGTCAGAGGAAACTCAGTGCCCTGGGACGGGAAAGAGAATACATTTAGTGTGGAATTGAAGAAGTGGCACACAGGAAAGGCATCGTTAAAATACAAAGCTTAGGTCACTTCAGCAAATAGATCCACCTTTTTCCAAACTGCAGCAAAAGTGTTGCTAAGAAGACAATTATGGTGCAAAAATGTCCGTTCAGTGGCGGGGAAAAAAAGCACACAATGTCATATCTCATGGCTGGGAATTTTAATTACATCCTTTAGCCTGAGTGAGTACAAGAGGAAAAGAAAATAGACAAAAGCCCACTGAGATGTTTTCTATTGAAAAGACCCGGAACCTTGGACAGAAGTATCCTAATGTCAGACACATTAATATCAACCACAATGTTGCAGCCATTCGTCTGGAGAGAACAAAGACAATTTAATCCACAAACATCATGAAAACAAAAAAGAACCTACTTACCATTAACATTCCATGCCCACGAAACCTAAAGAAAAGCTGCCTTTTATAAGAATGTAATTCATATGGATCAGTGTGATGTATGAGAAGTGAAATCCTCATTGAACTCATGTTTGCAGTTTTTTCCTGAAGCACAAGTAATTTCTTACCCCGATTTTATGCATATAACAGCGCTGCTGATTTGTAATAAAGGAATTCCACACTCGGGGTTCGGTGGGTCAAATTGTTACTTGAACATAACATATGTGATGATGCCTAAACCTATTTTCTGCTCCTCTGCTGTGAGGGGATGTATTACAGTGATGTTGATTTGTAATTTTTAAAGAGATGCAGTGTCACTCTTATGTAGATGTAAGAAATTAAGTAATTGCCTAGTAGCTTGTGTACTTAGTAGATGCATGGCCTGCAAACTGTCATATGCACAAATACGAACAGTAGCAAATAGGGCACAATGTCAGAACAAAAAGTAACAAAGTACCAAAAAAAAGTACCAATTTGTATCTTTGAGGGTACAATCACTTGTCACTGGGGCTGTACTCTAGCCATAGGTAAAGGTACTTTTTAAGGTACATAAATGGACTTTGTGGAACATTTTTGTACCGTGGGGGATACATTAGTGTTGTTTGTCCTTTGGAGTACAAAACTGTACCAGAGCTGTACCCGTTTTTCTGATAGTGTAGGTGTACGCTACAGTAAAATGCACTTGTTTAAAGTGTTCACTAGAAGCTACATTGGTGAAAGTATGACAACTCAATTACATGAGTTTCAGAAACCGTAGTCTAATACGTGCTTTGTGGGGTCAACACGGAGTCTGATGCTTGACCCTCATGTCAAACACTGTCTTCATTTCCAGCATTAGCAAGCACTCCGATAACAGCAGTCTACATTTTAGTGGAAGTAACAAAGCTTTAGGGTCTTCTATACCTACTGACAGTTGAGTTTCCTGACTCAACCTGTATGTTGGGGCACATCTGAGACCAAACAAGAAAGGGATATTTAACAGGTCCTGCTGAGGGGGGTAGACGCTCGCTATTTAATCACTTAGCAAGTGCCTCAGTTCACAGCAGCTAGCGGAGATTGCCAACGTAGACTTTCCTAGCTGTTTATGCAGATACGCTCCAGCAGGGGGCGCTGCTGCAACACAGGGTTAGACGACAGTACATCCCATCTGCTGTGGGTTTCCAGGCCCTTGCAGCTGGTTTTCTAATTAATGCAGTTCAGCTGGCCTGGCTTGGGAGGATAGACTGATGCTTTATACAGACCAGCTGGGCTGAAAAGCGGGTAGCGTGGCTTTGGAAAGTGAGATCGTCAAAACTTTGCAGAATTCGTTAACCAAAAACGATTTTGTTTTGATTTTTGTGTACATTTTCACAGTGAGGTGTTTTTCCCTTCTATGTAGTGTTATGTTTTTCTAAATAAACTCTTATTTACGTTATGACCAGAAGTAAAACACATTTGCCGTCTTACTATAATTCAACCTTTAGCCTTCCGGGAACCCAGGTTCTGCTTCTGTGGGGCATTTTCTATATGAACACACCAACTGTTTGTCTACAGTGGTATCATTTATCACTGTTTATTCGTTGGGGTTGTATTTGCCGTCTCGTGTTTATTTGTTGTATAGCGTTAAGGAATCACATAAAAATTTAATTGTACTATATACACATAACAAAAAAACTTCGAGATGACTCTCGCACAGTCTGAGCCCTAGCTATTCCCGAACTATCTACATTTTTCAGGTGAGATTGTGTACGCTAAACAGATTGTTGTATACTTAGCGAAAGCACTCAGGATAACACAGCTTCAGTCGCACGGGTCTGAATGTCTCCGGATACAGATTTGCGGATTTTTCGGTGATGGTATAACTGTTGGCTTTAGTCTGAGAAGTCGCAGGTGCTGTTTCAACTCAAAGATGACATTACCATGTGTCATACCCTGTATTTGCACCTGAAAATGTTTTCATCCACCCCTCTGGGGCTACATGTACCCCGGATTTGAAAGCAGTGCTTTAGAATCTGTGTTCTCGTGTTTGGTGCAATATTATTAAAAAACAAAAGTCTTCATTTGGATTATGACACAGCATGTATAGTGCTTCTGGGAGGAAGACATATGGTAGCGGGCTTTAAATTGCAGATACAATATATTGGTTAATTGAAGGAAATATGGGATATTTCACGTGTTACCACACAGAACATTCTGTTGCCACTGTACTGACGGCACAATCCTCCACTAAGGCTGCGTAAATATGATTCACTCGATATCACAGGAGAATAACAGTGTCTGGAGACATCATCTTTCTCTGAATCTTTACCTTTGGATTCCCAAAAAAAGTCAATATGCATACTCTCTCTATTTTTTCGCATTTGACAAAGAACATGCTTCGCAATAAATCCTTATTTAGACAAAACCAGGAATCATCTTTTAGGGATTGGAACCAAATAAGTTTTCCAGTTGAAATGTTATTAGTTCTTCCCTCGACATTCCTTATCTCGTCGTGTCGTTAAACCAAGGCGGGAGCAAATTAAATTCCTCTGCAGTGATTGACTAGAGTGTCTGCTGGAATCACCAGGAATGGGGAAAAAAAAAAGAAGCAATAATCTACGAATGCGATTCGTCAGAACTGGTTGACAGAATTGTGTCAGAATAATTTCTCCGAAATTGTTTACATTTTCATGACAAATTATACTCTGGAGTATTTAAGAATAACAAATGAAATTTTAATGATTTGTAGGTGTTGGGGGTTTTCCGTGCCACTGCAGAAGACATGCTTCGCTTCACAAAATAAAAATCACCAGGATTTGACCCAAATAAAACTGCTATAACTATAAATTGTTTACCTATTGTAGTTTATTTATAGTAAACAACACAAAGTTATAATAATGTTTCTGAACCATTTGTTCTTTGATCAGTGAAATATTTGTATGGTTATTAATGCGGGTTGGAGGTCTTACTCTAGACTTTTGTTACCTGTAATCATTTCTGCATTAACAGGTTCCCTCATGAAACATTCCAGCTCGCTGCCGCTGTCCTGCTCTCTGTGCAGTATTACTGGGAGGCTGTTTTTGAGAAGTCTTCTGTTTCCACTTCCAGTTTGGCGGCTCTTTTGGGGACATCGGGGCAGGAAGCAGTCCCAGCACGCAGTCGTCTCCAGTGCCCTGGGGTGGGGGCGGAAGGGGGAGCGGGGGTCCCACTCCAGGGTTAACCCCACGAGTCCCAGCTAATGAGAAATTTCACGGGCCTCCACCCTGCGGCGTGGCCTGTCAGTCGCCACCCCACCCCACCCCCCCTCCCTTGCCGAGACGTGTCCCCTCCCGGGGGCCAGGGTCCGTCGGGGTGTAGCTGATGTGTCGGGAGATGCGGCACCGCGCAGTACATACATCACGCCGGTCATTAAGCCGGGAAACGGCGGCACGTCCAGCCACCTAGCCGCGCGTGCTGGGGGAGGAAAGGGGGCTGTACAGCCAGGCCTCTGTCACTCAGTGTCACATGAGTGAGGATGTATCAGGTCTCATGGTGGCATCTGCCCGCGTGCTCATGAATAATGCAGCAGGCGGCGAGGCACTCTGATATTAATGGGGCTGAAAGAAGCGGGGAGATGATCCTTTGTGCTACGAGCGATGCCTCTGGTTACTGCCTGACCCTCCACTGCCGGCAACATTCTGCTACACAGCAAGCTCAGTCACACCCCCACCTGCACCCAGCAAAACCTGTACCCATGTGACTTCGATATGACCTCCGCCGTTACGAGGATCTCAGCCGTATGCGGCGGTTTAAATAAAAATAAATTGGCTTTGTCATCAACAGACGCTTTGTCTTCGTTAATTACACATCCAAGGGTCCCTGCCATGAAAAGGAATTAGAATAATATCGTGTTTGCACGCTGTGAATCTCTTCCTCACGAACTTCAGTTAGTAAAAGTCACCACCTGTTTATGACGTGTAAGACTGACCAGCATATTATTTCAGTTTTAATGGATGAAAATATGGATGTATGAAATAAAAACACACATTTTCATAATAGGGCCTTATATGCATTATACGCCTGCCTGTGTTGAGCTCGTGGAACTTAAAAAGCCCTAAATCAACCTTAGCATTTAGGTAAGCTTGCGTTATATTCGGTTCCTTTTAAAAATGCCTTTTTTTTTTTTTTTATCTTGTCAGTAAAAGACGTTAACAATGATGAAATCGTTTTCCTGAAAGTCACACTGTCCGGGGTTGAACAGAGAAAAACACGACTTTTACAGAGTCATGGGGCTACGTTTTGATCTCAGACTATTTTAGAAAAATAACACGCGGGAGTATTTTAGTTTGGGGTATTTCAGAAATACTCGCTTAATTACCAGCAAACTTTTCAAGGCGCAATGCAAAACTTTTTTTTTTTTTCGAATTTAATTGCGAGTTGCGGGAAAGAGGGGTTAGTAAGGAGTAAAACAAAAAAGGCCAGAGCGCCTCCATTTCCACTTTCCAGCTAATCAGCCATCCAGACGCGCGCCTTCCCCGCCGGGCTGCGCGCCCCCGTCATCGGCAAAGCGAGGCGCGCACCCCGGCCATGCATCCATCCAGCGAACTGCGCGACTCGCCTGCTCCCCTTTATTATGATACGGAGGTGGCAAAGGAGAGGCAATGCACGACTTGGGGGATGGGGGCACCACATCACTGCCCAAAACGCACCCCCTCCACCGGTGGAATCCCCAGTCCGACGTGCACTGGTGCCGAGTGACACACCCAGACATCAAGTGTCACAGCGCCTTAGGGTCACAGAAAAAGCGTCACCTTCATAAAGACAAATGTAAACAGGCACATTCTGTAAGATCCCTGCATTTCCTCACCGAGGTTTATTAAGTTATGTCTACGTGAACTTACTTTCATTTAACGGAGTCACATGCTGTACGATTCCTAATGTACGAACTTTAACCAGTTTTACATTAGGCCGACATTACATGAGCTTGACATGTAAATGGATTCCGTGCTGTTGGGGTAAATATCAAGACTCAGTGCTAACATTGATTGGTAAAGCAATGAAAATAGCAAAAAGGCTTAGACCTGCTTCTTCAACAGATGAAAGTGATCGGTATTATTAGCTTAACAAATAACAGTAAGAGTGTTAAATTTAGTAGTGTTCACTCCCCATTCATATAAATATCATTTTTTGTTTGTATTAAATTTTGATCCTTTCTCCCTCGGTGCTGGTATTGGTGGGTTTTGTGATATTCCTGGCGATGGTGACTGCAGGCGTGTTGTATCGTAGGTGTTCTCGGGTAACCGCACCTGTGGTTTTAGGTGCTATGGTAACATTTTTGTGTTTTGATGAATCACAGAGCATGGCGAATTCTGTTCTGTCTGTCACCACCGTGCCAAGTTTTTAATTTTTTTTTACCCCCTTCATAACAATAAACAAGGTGTTTCTTCAGATGCTAGAGGTCATGCTGTTATGTTCCCTCAGTCCTGTCAAAGACTCCGACATTAGAAGCTGTCAGCTGCCAGTTTGTTCGCAGCAGAGAAGTGAAAAGAATTTCGCCTAAAACGGAACGGCGCGGGAACGCGGGTGAGCCCTGACGACGCGCCTTAATTCATTCTGAATTGATAACTGTTTACAGGAGCAGTGCGTCATCTCACCTGTTGCTCCTTCATACCATTTAAATGTTAAGGGTGACATTGTAACATAACATAACTACTGCGTTTCAATGATTGACTGTAATTACGTATGCCTCTTAAAATCAATTCAGAGTTAACATTTTTTCATTTTTTCCCCCTTCCAATTTATTTTATATATTGGTACACTGCATTTTCACTGATCTTAAAACTCATACCTGTCAATTAAAGAGCTGAGCATTTATACCTTGGAGATGGACACCGGAATGCAGTAGAGATATTAAGCTGCTTTTTTAATTTATTTTTCAGTAGCCTGACTGATACTGATTGAATTACATTGCTTGAATTTTCAGATCACATGCAGGCCACAGTTGTACTTAACTGCAAAAGTCAAAGTTTAAATAGAGCAGTTACAGTTTTAAGGTAAAATATTTTGTCTCAGAGTCTCTGTAAAACCACACCATGCCCGCGCAGAACGCATTTAATGTCGTTTTTTAAGGGGGCAAACTCTAGTGACCAACATCTGCAAGCAATTTTGTGTATTTCATATAGTCATTGTGCCATTCATAGAGCAGGAGTCGGCTACAAACGGAGTTTGGTAGGAGAAATTACAAATAAAATTCAACCCAATGGCTGAAATGCAGTCTGTGACACATTTTAGCTGTTAAATCTATATCTATACCTTTCTTTCTCTTTCTCAATGTTTTTGTATTGTTCTCTCTTAATAATGTTGTAATGCACACCTTTAGGGTGACACTGTTGTGAAAGGCGCTATATAAAAATAACTTGAATTGAATCCATCATTACCTATTTCTTTTTGGTAGCTCTACGAGTCTTTGGAAATGAAATCGATTTTCCCTTTGCTTTCATTAACTTTTAATAATGCATATATCCATATTGACCTTTTTCCTTACATAAATATTCAGATTCCATATAGTCCAGTCCTCTCTGAATGCAAGAAAGTGCCATTTTTTTTTAGGAAATAAGACTCACAAACCTTATTCAGGAAAAGCCACAATGGTGACCCTTCAATGTACCGAACATGTACTTCATTTCTAAGAAAATAATAGGTCTCTAGGGACATTCATCCCATGGATTAAATGTCAGAAATGAAATATTGCATCTTAATTTCATTGCATTCATAAACCGATTGTAGGCATTTCAGTTGCTGGTTTAGGGAAGGGCAGTTCCGTTCATTTAGGTGCAGGCTAAGCAAACAATTTTCACATTCATCTATGCATGCTGGAAATGGGGGATATTTTTAAATAACGAGCATTTTACTCATTTTTTCCATCATTAAAATGGACATAATACACAGCCACTATAATCACCTGCAGAAGCTGTGATTCAAATGTCCTTAATTTGTCAATGAAGATTGAGGTAAAGAAAAAACAACAAACATTCTACATCCCGCCAGACACAATACCATTGACTTTGCTCTAATTAACTCCCAATTTCCAGTGGCAAAATTGAGGGCATACAGCTTCCCCTAAAAATAGATCTGCAGATCATCTCTTGATTTAAACTCATATGTATCTCAATCTTAATAAGCGTACCTCCGTGCAGTTAAGCCAAATTAAACTTTCTTCACTTGATTTTTGATAACTGAAAAAGGTGGAAATGCAGAACAATGGAAGTGAACAGCATAAATTCTATTTCAAAATTCACCAGCCAAAACCAACAGGCAGCATTCTGACACATATAAATAAATGAATGAACACATAAATATAATCAATACAAGGAGCAGGGTGTGTACGTAGGCGCACTTAAAGTAACCTGGAGTATTCCTTAAGAAACGTATGAATGTGTCTATTTGATCTCCTTCCAATTCAAAGCAATGAGCTTCTCCAAGACGCACAGCCAGTAATAATGTTTTTTTTTCTTGTTTTCAGTGCTCGGGATTGGTCGACAAGATAGGTCATGGGTTGAAAAGTAAAAATAACCGAAGCCCCCATCTAGCTGAGATGTCTTTTCAAATTGAGTTTGGCAGTTGTTTGCGGTAGGTTCATAACGTCAAAAGAAAGAAAGAAAGAAAAAAAAAACGAAAAAGTCATACACCACTTGACAAGTATGGGGGTCTTTGCTGAACAGCTTATGCTGTACCCCGCTGCTCATACTTTAAAATCATTATAAAAGCACAGGGTTATTTTCCGTTTCGGTTTGGTGTAACCGGATGTTCCTCTGATAGTTGCAGACAGAGTGAGAAGATCACCATGGGAAATGTCTCCGATTAAAAAGCCCTCACCCAAGTTTTACATTAAACTTCACCTGGAAGTTGAGAGATGGAATTAGCTGCAATGCTACATTTTTAAAAAATATTGTTCTTGAAATATTTAACAGGTTTTGTGGTGCAGGAATTCAAACAACAAGAGAAGCTTCTGACTTAGGAGAAACAAGTACATCAAACCCTTCGTTCAAGATTAAAGTCACCAGGAATGGACCAAGGAATGTAAACACAGAGGGCACTAATTAAATTCCTTATTTCAGAACAAAGTCCATTTATGATTTATTTACCTTACTTATTTATTTACCTATTTATAATTGATACTGAGAAGTGTTGAGACTACTCACCCTATTTTCTAGCTGTGTTAGTTTTCGCTCAGTAGCTCGAGAGCTAGTTTTCCCCCATGGTGATTGGTTCTGGTGGTTCTGGCGTTGCCTGGAGGCATTTTCCTGATATGGAATTGATACGCTACCCATCACATCTATCTTTTGGAGTAGCAGACCCATCCTGCTGGAAATGGCCACTGGCCATGAACGGTCGCCAAACCACTTAATGAATACCGTAGCTCAGTGTTTAGCACTGTTACCTTACACCTCTAGGTTTGGGGGGGGGGCTGAACGTCACCTCTGCCCTGTGGTGATGTTCTCCACAAGTCATGCAGGGTTCCTACAGGTTCTCTGGATTCCTCTACAAATGTATGCAGTTAGGCTACCTGGCATAGCTAAATTGCTCGTAGAGCACGACTGTATGTGTGGGCATCCTGGCCAGGGTGTACCCCAGCCTTTGGCCCTCTGCTGCCTCAGATAAGCTCCAGGATCCCTCTTGATAATCACTAAGATAAGGGGTTCTAAGATCGATGGATGATAAACAAAATGATACGGTTGTCCTAATCACCGTATATCACACCAGCCGAATGCTTATTAGAGATCCTGGAACAGCAGACGCCAAATGATGGGATTTCTTGTGGAATTTGGCCAAGCCTCCAGTTTATTTAATTATAAACACTTGCAGAATCTCTGTCAATGTGCACCAAGACACACTTAAGCTGATCTAGAGGCTCACAGCAGGTCAGCAACATATTTAGATACTTTATGTTGGTGGTGGCTGCATTTTGTAGTTGCCTGTATCTCTTGTTTACTCACGAAATATACAGCGGCAAAGAAGGCGTGAAAACATCACCAGACTAAAACAGAACTGGTCCGGACAGCTGAAGAGCGCGTGTTGAGCAACAGAAAGACAAAAGGCATAAAAAAATCACAATAGGCAAACCTACATATGAAATAAATTTAACATAGTTCTTCTGCATGATGGATTTACACACTTAAATTATTCTGAAAATGAACAGTAGAGCTCACTGTATAATAAGAAAGTTAAATGTTAATTTTAGAGAGATATTTGCAGCTCTGGACAATGGCAGAACAGTGAAACGCATGACATTTTTATGTGAATCCACAACAATGTATATTTCAAGACCAATTTTATTGACATGCCTTTTAATTGCCATTTGAAAATTTAGTAAGGAAATATTCATGCAAGTAAATAGTCACCTTTGTCCATATAAAAATAAAATACAGTGAAAGAAACCAAGCGATGTACCAGATATGTCGTCTATAATGATTTCATCTGGCTTAATTCTGATGTCTCAGACAATTTCAGTCCATCTGTATTTCGCTTTCTGTACTTATTCCCAGAACACCTGTGTATGTAAACAGATTCCAATATGCCTCCTTTCGGTTGTACAGGAGCCCCTGGTTCCATTTAACGTTGAGTTGCTATGCAACAATGACAGTTTTATGATGCCATTTTCTGTTTATGAATTCTTTTTTTCCAGCATGCTTAAAACCGTCAGGACTGCTAAAAAATGGCAGGTGCTCCAATTTAAGCTTACACTTATTTATTTAAAGGCGACTGGCTATTACTAGGGTATTGTCGCAGTAGCACACAAAAGAAAAGATACATTGTTTCCTTACATTACATTGTACGAGTTACAACCAATTAATGCGTTCACTGTGAATAACACACATTTGGATATTTGAGTAGCCACTCCTATTCTTTTTTGCTAAGATAAATACCATGTTACTTATGGTCTAATTACTGGAGTGGTTGCACCTTAGGCAAATATAATAAAATATTGCAGTAGCTCTTTTTATTAGTGGAATGATTTTTTAATGTAAGTAGCTGTTTCATTAAAGATGAAACACAAACTACCCAGAGGCCCCATTTCAAGCACATTTTTGTTCCTAAACCTGATGAGTGAATTTAAGTGTTAATTTTATTTTTCTTTGGAGATAGATGTGCAGCTGTATACAGTATGACAGAGTGAACTGATTTGCTCTGCTTTGCAAGAGAACTGCATAATTAATTATATTTAATGAAAGGTGTATGCAACATCTGACAGTTTCAAAAGCAGCAAATAAATTCTTACATCTCTTCAACTGTGAAAATGGATGAGATTTTTTGCAAAAATGCTTTCAAAGATGACGAAAGTGTGGCTCCTGTTCTGGATGACGGTAATTAAGGTTATTGCGATCTTGAGAAAAATTATCCATCCGGCCTTTTATAATAAACATTTTAATAAAATCAAAAATAGAATTAAATCAGCTATTTTATTAACCTTTTTAGCCATATATCAAGGACACATTCGAATTAAACTAGACTACAATGTATTCCATAATTGAAAAGTGAAAAATATATGTCAAAAATCAGAATTGAAAGGCACAAATCAGTTTATTTTTGCAGTTGCTAGAAGTTTAGGTAAATGTTTTAATGACATAATTATTCATAATCTAGGGTTACTTTTACATAAATAGCAGGGAAGAAAAGTCAAAACCAGTTGACACCTGTGCAAACGAAACAGGTAATGCATAAATTTTTCAACTAATAGTGCAGAAGTTGATAGGCGTAACAACTTAATGTTCAAAACTCCCATACAATAAGGCTGAGGCTCGTTTGCATAGAGAAGCCTGAATTAACATGGCATCTAGTCTTTTAGAGTGATACGGAACTAAAGCTGCCTTTATAAATGCTTCCGTCTGAGTAGCATGCCAAAAAAGATGTCACTCATACAGGGATTTAGGAGTGAAATGAAAAGTCAAGGATCAGCACATTCCGCCATTCTTACTTAAAACCCTTAAATTTTGATACATCAGACCGAGAGCACAACGACAATTTTGAAATAATATGTATCAATAATTTAGAACATAAGTGTCACAATTTCC
>JAODJX010000047.1:7392102-7404809 GCA_026776945.1 Isichthys henryi
CCCCCCCCCCCCCCCCCCCCCCCCCCCCCCCCCCCCCCCCCCCCCCCCCCCCCCCCCGATTTCTCTTTAATTTTGAACCAATTGTTCTGCAACACGCCCAGCTCAAGAGGCACGGAGAAATTAGCCAAGAAAAACAAAAACACAAAATATTGCCGGATACATCTGTGTATACCGTTTTCACAATTCTCTTCTTTATCATGCACCTAAATTTCTCTGATTTTCCTATTTTTGGAGCTTAACCAGCAAAGACTCTGCAGGCCAGTGGCATATAACGGGCACAATGTGAAATCCGGGCAGCAGGGGTTTGGGGGTGGGAGGGCAGAGAGGCAGGGGCAGGCAGGACTTTGGCATGCATGACATCACAAACCAGAACAGCCAATGGCATCATACAAACAAACTCCCCGGATCAGAAGAGCGGTTTGGCTATTGTTCTGTAAAACACTCGAGTCAAAAGCCAAGCAGAGATTTAACAGCTCAAACCTTAAATAATTCATACAAACTTACTCAACACGCTGCCATATTCCCTATATAGTCATTCATATAGTGTTTATTAACACTACATAAAAGCACACACACAAACCCTAAATATATCCAGGTCATGAGGCCTCCCAATAATTGCTAAGGAAACATATGAAACTCTGTGGTTTGCGTGTGTAGCCATATCATAGGAAATGTCTGAGGTCAACATGTGTATACAGTTTTATCATAACACAGGCAGGAGCGAAAAAAGTGCCATGTCCAGTACTGTGACTCGGTGCAGACTCCGGGGAATCTCCACCCCAAAGGGCCAAAAAAAGCCACGGTCACAAAGAGAAATATTAGTCATTCCCCCAGACCGAGATCTCTGCTGATCTGATCGGCCTGAGCCTCCTTCTCCCAGCCGCCTTGTCAGGGCAGCTGTCCTGATATCTTACACTCCAGCGGCGCTGAAATCTTTGAGCTGTACCCAAAACATTTTCCATATGTGCTTGTATACCAGTTGGGGGGTGGGGTGGGTGTGTGTATTTGTGTGTGTGTGTGTGTGTAGGGGGCACTATTTCCTGCAAATATTTCAAATGTACCACTGGAACTAACCTTTACATAGGATGACACATCAAAACGGTGCATCAAATGTGCTTGTTAATATCGTACATATGCCCAGTCTGTGTTGAAAGGGTACATTATCTGATTGAAACGTGATTTAGGTTTTAAAAACGAAGGACGCCAAAGCCAGACTTCAAAGGCTATATTGATACAAATACCGGTCAATGTTCAAATACACAAAAATGCCCCGTACACATTTCTTTCATGTCGGGTTTGAAAGCTTCTTTCGTTTAATGTCGTCCTTATTTATGAACGCCCTTTGAAGTTTATGGATTATTTACCTTGTTATTATTGCGAGTTTACTGAATTCATATGGAGAAAGAATCTTCCTTCCAAGAAAATCGATTGCTGGATGTTCCGGTCCGCTACGAAAATCCAGCAGAGACGGGATTTGCACATAAGAGGCGGCGTTTTATCGAACCACGTAACCACAGCGAGGGGTCCAGCTGCAAAAGTCTCAATCAATATAAGCAATTCCATATTGAGCCTCAACTTTGGTACTATGCGTTTGTTTAATTCCAAAGCTTTTTTTTTTTTTTTTTAGATTCAAGCATCTTCCTTAAAGCGATGTTTTTTTTTGTCCTTTTGTTATTTCTTTGTTGAAGAACTTCTTTCTTGTCCAAAAAAAATGAAAACAAAGAAAACTAGGACATGAAATTAACCCAAATATCTAATAAAAAAAAGCAGAAACAATTACGAAGAAAAAAAAGCCAAAGCATATCAACTGTCTCATTACATCATGACGATACAACAGGATAACTGGTCACAAAGAGAGGAGTCACGGGTGCAGGAGTCACAGTAAATTTGTTGCAAGACGCAAAAAAATATGCGTTGAATCCACAATTCATCAGACGGACCCCCTTCCTCCACCCGACCCATCAGGTAGAAACGACACAAGAAGAAAAATCAGCGCTTTATGGCGCCTCGGAGAGTCCGGGCAGTGTGCAAAAACTCAATTAATACCTGCTAGCTGTACACCTGTGTGGAATTAGTGTACAAGGGAAGGGGGCCTCGGGTCAGGGGGAAAACCAAGACCTAGAACCACTTCCTGTGGCTGGACTGACAGGTAGCAATGTCAGAACGGCAGGGGGACGAGAGCAGGAGAGCGGCCACGCCGGCAGCCGTTTGGCGAGTGGTACGTCTCCCTACCTGCTGCTGAGGCTCGGACTGCTGACCTTGAGGCTGAACCTCCATGGTGGCAGCAGATCAGTCCCTGTATGCCAAAGCTCTGAAAGGAGAACAGCGGCAATTCATTAGGATTCATGTGATTCGATATTCCACCTGAAAACGGAAACAGAATGGCGTACCAAGGAAGACACAAATTCCAGGGTAATGGATGTGACATCAAACTAACATTGGCGAATAAAACACCTCCTATAAAATGCATGGACAAGCTTAGCATCGATGGGTCAATTTGCCTACGTTTTAATGTAACCTCCTGTGTTGAATATAGACGAATCCTAAAAATTCATATACCAATTTACATGTTAGAAATACACAGAATTTTATCAGCGTTATGGATGTGAGATCAAATGGACCATTGCAAGGAATAGGCTGCAGCTTGTCATTATTCATTTAGAGTTTTTTCTAATGCACTGACATATCGTAGCTATTATATACACACACCCACACACACAGAAATAGAGCTGATTCTCATATCACTTCCTCACCTTCCAGGAATAGGCCCCGGATCGCCGCGACCTTGACCGGACGCGCGGTTTCACCACTACAGCACAAGTAACAGGGTTGCTGCTTCGTGCTACCGTCGATCTCCCGACCGCGGCAGTGGCGAGGTTAGGAGGTGAACGGGAACAGCCAACAATCCACTGACAAACCAAAAAGACCACTATTTACAAAAATACTGAGGTGCTGGACACACGCTCATTTTAACAGGCACACATACTGCAGGCTGCCATGTGCGGGGAATTTCAAATCATCCACGCTTGTGGCTGACCAGGTCTCTCGCGTTGACCGCTGCGAATTGTAACGGGCCTGTCTCGTCTTACACTATTGCAGGGCTATGAGGCTCGGGTTTTATAACGAGGAATTTATTTACCGCGTGCTGCAGAGCCCACTCTCTATTATCTGTCTCAGTGGCAGATGCCACAAAAACCAGACTAATTAAAAACGGGGACAGGGACTCGGGTGACAGTTCTTGGAGGTGTCCGCATCCCAACCGTCCACCATTATTAATAATGGGCACGACTACCAATTAAACACACATCACCGCTGCTGCAAACATCACCATTAAAAACAGTCTGTATTTAGAAAACAGCGCATTTACTAATACTCTGGTACAGCTGTTGCCTGTTGCTGTTTGCCGGAATAGGAATTTTAAGATGTTCGGCATACTGGGAATCACTGGGAAAGCTGTGTCCATTCTAAATTAGTTTGAGCGCATCCAAAATAATTAAAAGTTAAAATTATTAAAAGTGGAATTAAATAAAAGATAAGCGTTTTATGCTTTAAGTTAAGCAAACTAATGGATTCCAGAAGATGTCAAGCCATCAAAACTACTGATTGTTCTGGTTGCCACTAATAAAGCTTTTTAGCATTTATGTACTTTCTTCTCTTATATTCAAATGGATGGGAGAAATATTCCATTAAAAACAAACTAAAAAGATATACATTGTTGTCCCTATCAATGTAATTCCAGAAATAGAAAAGGGAAAAACAAACATTCGCATAATAATAACCGTATCCGTTTCTGGGAGGGCGCAGTGACATTTTGTAAGGTGAGCATAATTAAAGAGGTCAACACACCCTGCATGTGTTTACACATCATCCTCAGCTTCTCCCACATGGAGGCTGACATTTCTTCCTGACCCAAAGTCACGCAAAATTAGAGGAAAAAAATAAAATTAAATAAATGAGGGGAAAACTCCCAGGCCACCATCGCCACCAGGCCTCCCCATGACCTTGTTAAGGGAGTCAATTAAGGACACCCATGAGCATTCAAGCAAGTGTGGCCTACAGAGGAGGAAGCTGCGGGAAAAGGTGATAAGTGGGCCACGCTGGACGGGGCGGGGCGGGGATGGACGCTGACAGGCACCACGTTCAGAGCCGCCGCATTTCCAGATTTAGATGCCTTTCGAAAGGTATGGTCGGCGCGCCGGTGCGTGTCTGTCTGGCCCGTGAAGTCACACACTATCTGTGGCCATTAAACCCCAAACTATTAATAGACATGGCTGGCAGCATCCCGCAACAAGATTGTCAACACGTGGAGCCACATTTGCCCGATTCCCCGTCACCCGCCCTCTGCACGCATGAGCACACACACACGCGCGCACACACACACACGCCCACACAACCTTACTCACTCACCCTCCCGATCCCCCATATTTTTAAGCATAGACACTTATGGTATTCTTACCGGTTTCCTCCCCACAAAGGCGGCCTCCACCCCACTTTCACAACAAGCAACCGACACAAAGGACGGATTCTGGCCCCCGATTCTTGCCTAAAGCAAGACTGGTTAGAATGACGACACGCTAACAAATGGATAGCCCACAACTATGTCGTTCCCAGGTCAGGTGCCCAGGGAGACCGGATGAAGGATACGTTTTATCCCAGCATATGGGGTGAGGCATGTATAACTGCTCGGCTTCAACCAGAAGCATAAACCCCATACTGGTCCTGGTGCCACGAAATCCCAGTGAAGTAGGACAGTCAATAAGACCCAATGGCATTGTTAGAAAACACAGCATTAAAAGTTTATTACAGCCTCATCATCAGTGAATGGAAAAACTAATGATGGAAGAGTGAAACAGCAATACAATAACAGTAGAGCACCGCCTATGTTAGAAACAGTGATTTCAATGTTTATAGGTTTACCTGTATAAATTGATGACCTGGAACATAATTTATGCATGTTTTTAAAACTCATATTTGGTGTCTCTTTTCCAGAACTGGAATCCAGAGTCTGCAACATCAGACTCTGAACTGAATAAAAAATTTCAAACAGTATAGGATAGGAGCAACAGGCAGAACTGTAACCAATCAGCATGCTGGAAAATAATGAATGAGGAAATGGGTCGTTAAGATGCACCCTCCTATGTTCAAAACAGAAGAATTATATGATCTGGGCTTACTATTCAACTCCTTACATCTTGCTCGCGTCTGAAGCTTGAAAGGCTGGTTCTCTTTTATGTATGGATGCCATAAAGATACCCCTTACTGAGTATTGCCACAACCATGTTCCGCAGGCCGTTTCCTACCGACTTGCTATTAAAGCGTTAAGCCAACACTCAAGAGCAGGCAGCTGTCACTTCATTCTCCTTACTACTTGTTTTTTTTTGAGATCAAGCCGCCGCCCACCCCACCAATACAATCCAGCATGTCTTTCAAGGGGCAGACTTATTATGTGGAATGAGTAAGCCAAGCAGGCAGGAACTCAGAGCCCTCAAGCTCTTTGCACATAATGGACGTTGCACCTTTTGCCAAGGCTTTTGTTGACGGCCTGTTGACTGTACAGGTGGTTTACTGACAAAAAGTCCATTCATACAACCCGGTCATTGATCGCTAAGTAAAACCATTATAAGTCCATTATAAAGGTAGTGAAAGACTATTCATTCGGTTCATCTATTTTTAACAGCTATCATGACAACTGTGGAACACCTAAGGAGCAATTTCAAGTATTTAAAAATAAACTTGGAAAAATTACACTCATTAATGCAGAATATGTCTTATATTGATATGTAGCTACAGTAAGTTCTTGGCTACTATTCTTTCGCGACGTTGGCCATAATTAAGTCATGCGTTTCGGTTGAACGGGAGCGTCTCCGCGCCTACAGACAAGGCGTCTACGGCAAGCGGGCCGTAAACGCACCAAGGATCCTTCCCGCTGTCAGCCCGCCTCCGGGGCATGAAGAACGGCAGTGCCTCAGGTGAAGCGACGAAGGGGCTGGAGCAGAAAGAAACAGAAACCTGAAACAGTATCCCTGTCAAGACTCCAAAACCAGAATTACATTCATCACGGGGGCTGAGGTCACTCATGGAGTAAGAATTCCCTCTTAATTCATTAATCTTCATGATATAGATCATGAAATTATTTCTGGATCCACTCCTCCAACACAGGAAACACAAGTATGAAAAGCAGATACTGATAAAGATAAATGATATTGATAAAGACATGCAAAACGCACTAATAAAGGTATGCTGAGCTAACACCAGTGTCATATAATTGTGTCTGTCCTGGTGAATGTCTCTGTAAAACTCGCTGTTTACTACTTGACTCGCTTTGCTGCATTTTCACAACAGCAGCCCTGGGAGGAATATGACGATTTGTGAAGAACAGCTCATTAAGAGATGCGTGGCGGCTGTTTTTCAGCCCAAGGAAAACAGAGAGAACTCTCGGCTGCCATTTTGGGTTCTTCGTCGTGAGGAATTCTTCCAGTTAATCTGTCGAAACCTTTAATTTTGTAACACGGCCTCTGTTCCGTCCTGTTGGTTTACACACACTAACGTTTCTGGCAAAGCGTTCACACACGGTACAAGACGGAAACAGAAATCGAGAACATGTTGATGGGGGAGCTCATCTTTCCATGGTGCCATTTGCAAGCCCACTGAACTCTGATATAGCTGAGAATAACTGTAAATGGATTATTCAGAGAGAATGGTCTCACCTCCATGCTTTGCCAAAACAGCTGGACCTGCACTGGGAATGGATTCGAATGTGTAATTGCAAGAGTGCCTTGGCAGTGAGCCCAGTGAGACCACAACCGTACATCTCCTCTAGCAAAGCATCACATCAGCTGACTTAACAAGCTACGCTTTTATGGCACGGGCAGCCATAAATGTTCGCCTGAGAGTATATCTTTACATTAGACTGCTAGCTTACAGTCGGGGCTTGTGTGTATGTGTGTGCATGTGTGTTTTTTTTTTGGGTCTTCCCTAGAAAGTATAGGACTAATGCAGCTTTACCTCCCTGTCTCCTCCAGCTACACACCAATCCAGACCATATACCCTCACAAGTAACACTATGGCCCAAAGGTTACGTGCATGATGTGTAGAAAAGAACACAGATGAAATATAGAACTTATTACACCAGCGGCTTTGAAATATACACTATAAATCAAGGCAAAATACTGCCGATTTTCATTTGACCTACAATATTTTGCCTCTGTATTCTAAGGAGGCCTCTCTGTTATATATCAAGTGCAATTCCGATCAAACCGAGTAGGTCAGTAAAAATCTCAGCTGTCTCAGTGTCAGACAATACTTGACTGGCCCCTTGCCCAAAATATATGTCCATTTTCTAGCTACTGCATCTACCCCTCTGCCCCCCATGCCAAATTTCAACGGTAAAGCTGAATCACAGGTGCAGTAACACTTCAAACCTCCTCCAGTGTAGGAACCTGCCTGCCTACCTACCAATGACAAAGGCAGATGTTAGACTGTAGAGATTAGTTTGTACAATTGACTCTCTACCTATAATTAGTGTGCAACTTAACAATGGAAATATTTAGAGGTTACCATCAGAGATACCTAGGGTGGTGGTGTTCACTGGAGCTACTGGGTTAGGATATCGAAGTAATACCTTCCACTCAGTAAGGGTAACTGCCCTCGTTAAAAGGTTTTTTTTAAATTTATGATCCCACATTCAACTTCCACTCAACTTAT
Organism: Isichthys henryi; assembly: GCA_026776945.1. NCBI lineage: Eukaryota > Metazoa > Chordata > Actinopteri > Osteoglossiformes > Mormyridae > Isichthys > Isichthys henryi. The sequence goes on from JAODJX010000047.1 coordinate 7,399,807, forward strand.
GTGAGCAATATCCCATCTTCATTCATTTCCCTCTTTACCATAATTTTAATTCCAGAAACCTTCAGCAACTGAATATTCAAGGAAAGCAAGAATACAAAACTAGATTGTTGGTGTCAATCCTACGATCAGTTTTCACAATTCATTGTGCATGTTCCCAAAATCAACAGACGCAAGCTTGGGAGAAGAATTCATATACATGTCAGGAAAGAAAAGAAAGAAGACCGTTACTATACCCAAAAAACAAATGGGTTAACAAGTTTACATCCGTGGAAAATTCTGCCAGAGTGTAACACGGAAACATCCCGGGTGCTAAGTAAATCATCCCGAGTTAAACAGCAGTTTACCGTCAGTCTTTCAGACCGAAAAGTATTCCCAGGAAGCAGAATCCAATAGCTGAGAGCCGAACTGCAGCGTTCTCAAGGTCACACAACTGTCAGGAGAACAGATAGGATCTGTGTGGGCCACACAATGTCGCACACACACCTCTGCGTGACGCCATTTCGACATTGGTGTGCTTACCCCATGCCAAGCATCGCTTTAAACATCCTTTATAATGGATGAACACAAACACTCCACGTTAAAAACCCCATTCCTCTAAAAGGCAGGCAAAAAATAATCGTAAATACTGTGAGAACAACTAACGACCGAAGACGGAATAAAAATATGATTAATTAACCAAAACAATAAAATCTAGGGTTACTTGTAACAGTAGATCGTGAATAATTAATAAGATTTAAGTTTTTTCCCACATCATGAATATTAATAAGCCATCTTGTTTAGTTGCCTTATTCTACATATAAAACCGTAAATTCCCAATTTTCCCTCCAGAGGAAGCGCACAAAATAAAATAAAGGCAAGATGATGTGACTTCGAGCTCCTGTTCAAAGGAAGGCCTGTCCTTTCATCTGTGGATTTTATAGATAGACAAACCCATAGCATCTGCCGTTCCCTGCTACCCAGCTTTGTCGTACACGGTTTACAAGCTCCGCAAATGTAATAAATACGGCTTTAACCGCTCACACCCTGTCGACAGTGCGCGGTACTCCGGGACAGCACGTGCTGGGAAATATTCCCGGTTAAGCTGTCCGTGGAAGCTGGCCTCCGGCCAGGAAGCATGCCACAGTAGTGCCGTACAGCCGCTTCCGTGACTCTAGCCTGCGAGAAAAGGGGAAAATAAGAAATAAAAAGCCCCGGAACAGTCCACACGGAGACCTCCATACACATCTAAATACCCCATCGGCTTCCCGGCATTGCTTCAGACATGAGCGAAAGACTTTCATTCGCTGCCCACAACCACAATGGCAGAGGTCCCCGGGTCCGACTTGGCAGGACTTCTGAAACAACATGGTTGCTTCCTGCAGCCTCCAAAAGGCTGCTTGTTTCCCAGTTATTGTGAACACAGAGGGCCTCATACTGGCAGACCCATGGCAAGGGATTTTTGTGCCTCACCGCAGGCATGAAGCTGGCCACGGGCCAAATGGAATAAAACTCCTATTAATGGGGTTGCATGGGGCTCACCGATGCTCCTCTACCTGACATACGCGGAGAAAACTCACAAAAATCTTTCATAATTTGCACTCCCGCATTTTCCCTGGACCCTGATGGAACCTCTAAACATTCACTGAGGTGTTAAATAAGTGGCAAGAGTGGTGGGTTCTATTTTTATCTCGTATTATGGCATATGCATGCTGTCGCCGCCCTCGCCGACTTGTTTAGAGTAGCAAATGCACCTATAATTTCATGACAGCGAGCACGTAGGGGTCTGTAGTGCACAGGTATACCTAGTCATGTAAGGGATCTGTGCCATAAGAAAATATAAAAAGGAACACTCATCAAAAATAACTTATTAAACACATCATTCCAGCCAAATGCCTAGTCAATGATCCCACCATTAAGTGCAGAAAATGTACATTTTTACATGTAAATGCAAACAATCACTGTATTTTACATGCCTACTAGTAACTGACATGTATACAGTGTGCTAATGACATTACACCGCATTCGTTTCTCCCCCAGGTACTAATAATTCAGACGGTATAGCTGCATGAATGTTGATCAATATACCAGCTCTCGGACTCAATGAAACAGAGTAATAAACCAGAAATATCCCATCCCACTGCATAAAAGATTAAGAAGGATGAAGAAGCCTACGTTTTCCCTCTTCTCATCAAACAACTGCTTAATGCTTTGGCATCACCATATGGCAATACTGCTGCAGGAGCGTGAATTTGCGTTTGAAAGCAAATGTGTGAAACTTGTCCCAGCAGTCTATTCAAAGGATGCACTAGTTTCTCTACACAGACCTAGATACCTGAGAACCTTTCAAATCTGGCCAGTCATCAAACAAACCAGTAATGTGTGTGGATCTCATAGCGCAAAAGTGGCCAGTTTTGTACATATTAAGCCATATTGTATAAAAATGCACCAAATACTCTTTTTCAGTGGGTAATGCAATAGTTAAGGACATGGACTCTTTATCCTGAAGACTGCTTGTTCACGTCCCAGGAAGATCCTATAGCAGTACCCTTGAACAAGATACTTAATTTGAATTGCTCCAGTAAAATATCCCACTATATAACTGGCTAAGAAGTGGCATTGAATTAAAAAAGCATCAGGTAAGAATTACATGTGAATGTAAATAAAATATTAATTACTAATGTGATTGAAGAAATGTTAATTAGACATGTTGTGCTCATACTTAGCCTTCAACCTGTAACAGTTAAACCACATTTTAGATGAAGAAGGTAAATCTATGCAGTCTACAGCCAATAAAAACAATTGTGCTTCCCTTGTTGTGCCTAACAACACTAGTTTCTTAAGAATCCACTCAAATACAAGGCAAGCACTTAAGTTGATTAGCGTAGCAAGAAAAAAAAAATAAGCAAATGCATAATTCATACAGAACATAATTAAGATGTTTACAATTAAATTCTCTAGTAACATTAAAGATGTATTTAGGACAACAGGTGGTTATTAAAAGAATTTTAGCTAGATGGGTGCCAGTAATGGCATCTTTGGCCAGTTATGTAACCTGTGCAGCTTCAACAAACAATATCCATCTGACAAATTTGTCAAAGAGTATAAAAAAAACTCTAAGCGGAGAGTCGCTTTAAATAAAAGGATCTGTTAAACCTGAAAAAGAAAGGAAAAAACGTAATCTAAATAATTCACTTTCATCAGCGAGCGTTTATCAGTGAATTTTTAACTATTCATCTGTAACTTTTCACTTCAGATTTATCCTGAACATCCCTCCGGATAAAGGCTACACCTCACACATTTATGGGTGGCGGTTTCCAGCTTCAACCTTGACAGGTGTCACCTGTCAGTCAAGCGATGGCTTAATGCAACATACAACCCTAAAGGGCTCTGGGATGTAAGGTTGTAAAAACAAAAGGCTTCATGTTTGAAAACCTGTTTGCACAAGTGACTTCAGACACTAAATCAAAAAAAAAACAAAACGTGGCACCTCACATTGACTTTTGCTGACAAGGCCACCTCTTATGTCAATTAAGAAGCTACTGGCAGGCTGTGAATAAAACAGAGCACTGGCTTCCCTTGTGTGTTTCCCAGTGCTTCTGAAGACATGGTTTGCAAAAAAAAAAAGTCCATATCAAACAAGGGTTTCAGGAATTCCTTTCTTTTTTCCCCTTTTTACAATATTAGAATTTTGTCTTGCTATGGGAATTTAAGGAAAGTATTCGGGCATATTCAACAAGTTTACTAGGTGAGAAGGTATCACTTTAGTGAATATGCTATGATTTACCGCCAGGATTGCCAATGGAAACAGCTGACCAAAATTATAATAAAAAAAAAAATCAAATATGACAGATGCGTCTCACCTACTCAATGTATTACGGAACCGTCTCGTTACTCAGCTACAATGTAGCTATACTGCAGCTAACTATATCTCAGACTCGTTTGCTTACATGTTACACGTTGGTAGCTGCTGTAATACCTATAACCAGTAGGCTTGCTGAAGAAAAATATATTATAATTATGAAAAAAATCCCAAATATCGAGGTAAAGGGGTGTGGAAATCAAAGTTAACAGATTAATCAGCTGTCACCGGGGTTATCGTTTATCAGCGCCGTCAAGGCTGAAATTTAAGCAAAGGCTGTTTATACTCATTTAAAATAAACAATTACTTTACTTAATCGAATTAGTTAACAGGCGTCAAACTGGTAGTTAGCGAACTACAACAGACCGTTAGCAAGCTAGCTAAGCCCCCGCACTTCACACTTACCCAAGTCCGGCTACGAAGCAGCTGGCCGTGACCACTGGCGCCTGAACACAGTACTAGTTACCCATCTTAACTTAGCAGTCCACGGTCTAACCCAGTGTAAGGCTTTCTGGCGAAATCAGAAGCGCCAACCCGGCCTGATCAGAACGCCGGCGGGCAGCGCCGTGTACTTTAGGGAAGTTAGCTAGCCGGCTAGCTGCTTAGGAGGATAAGGCGATGGGCGCGCGCGAGGGGAGCGCGCCGGGGGGGGGGGCGGAAAAAGGTCTAAACCTGGGAATAGGACCGACTTCTGGGAGGAGCGTGTTTGGGAGGAGGGACACCAGGTTACCGGAGGAAAGGGCGGCCGCCGTTAGTCAGACGGTGCCGCCTCGGGGCGCTGAGCCTCAGCCGTGGGGTTTCTCACCAGGAAGCGGCGCGGGGCATGCGCTCCCGATGCCGCGATGACGGTCTTCGCTTTCGGCCGCGGTCTCCGCTGCCTGCTACAGGCACGTTGGGGGGCAAAGAAATGAGGGATCTAACGCAGCTGCCCCGCGGAAAAGCGGGCAGGGTGATTCAGATCTGCACGGTAGAGATTATACTCTTAAGGCAGAAATATACTTGCTGTTAACTACGTACGTACGTACGTACAGCCGCGGTCCGTATCCTGCGTCCTTGGCGTCGGTTTTTGTGCACGTACTCAAAAATAGACGGAACGTATACGGAGATGCAGTACCTGCGTAATTTATAGGGGGCAGTGTTGCGAGATCTGCACTCAACAGTCAAG
>JAODJX010000047.1:7404903-7447736 GCA_026776945.1 Isichthys henryi
ACTACACGCGGTTACATTTGAGGAAGTCAACATACTAAATGTTTAAGTATACTATTTTTTTTTAGCATTTAATGTTGGATAACGAAGGTGCCATGACTGTACTTTCCTTATAATTTCTTCATCGTTTTCATAATCTTGAGCTCTTACCAGAGAGACAGTCCAGTTTGGAGCTGAGGGTTTTAACCAGTTATTAGTAAACATGCAATGTTTTGACTTGGAAAGCGTATTTCATCTTAACTATGCTGTTACTTGACAAAGCTACGGTAGACGGCACGTGGCGTTGCAGTGTATAAAGTGTAGTGCACAGATGAAACCAGCTGTTCCTTAGGTAACATCTGCAAAATCTTAAAGATTATTATGACATCAGTTCGTAAATTAATGGCATATTAATTCACATTCCTTCTAACGTAACGTGTTGATGTTCTCGGAGTTAGATTTTTTTTTTTTGCAAATATGTGCCGTAAGGGTTTCATTTTAATTAAGGAACCCGTTCATTGGCAGTATATTATAAATATAAAAGGTCTGGTTCAAGAATAACAACAATTGTGTGGTGTGTCTCCCACTCATCATTTAAGAACTTCAACAGACCTGCTGTTAACCTTATATTTGCAAATTAAAACGTGCTGCTGGTTTATCATTAGAAGTGACTATCAACAAAAGTAAAAGGAAATAGGACAGGAGATATCATTTATGTTGTTAGATAGCAAAAAAATAATAATAAATGCTAAATAAATGTTATTCTGTCTTTTATATACACCCACCTTTACCTTTGAAGAGACTGGTGATGCTTGGTGACTGGTGGCTGCTTCTTGTCTTTCAGGCCTTGGAGTGAATAATTATGAAGGCATATGAGAAGTCATAGGTTCATGAAAACCCACTCTTGACAAGTTTGTGTATTTTTAACCTCATCTGGAATATTGCTGTATCTAATTTTACTTTCTTTTTGAGCAGGTATTTGTAACTGAAGGTAAAATGTACGTCTAATATGGTTATTGTAAATAACCATATTAGAAAACCCATACCCACTGTTATGGTGGATGAAAGTCTTATATGGTGATCCAACCACCTTTAACAAATTGTAGAATTTCCAACCTATGGCATTTATCGATAATATTTTGACGCTTTCCTCCTCATAAATCTCATTAGTTGTGTTAATTCCCTTTTGATTTTTAATCGGAGAAAACAAGACTGGTGATACTCATTGTGAAAGATGTTTGTTTTAGGCTCCATGTATTCAGGCTGCATTAATGTCTGTACTGTTTCCGGTCTTCTTGCCCCTGTCTTACATTTCATAGTAAAAGGCCTTTTATTGGAATTAGGAATATTGCTGCATCCTAGATGTGGCAGGTACCCTCTGAGCACTTATTAGTCAAATTTACGTTCCCCCAGAGTAAACCCCAGTTGTATGCATCATTATTTTCTGTAGATGTTGCATCATATAAACCCAGAGAGCGCTTACCCAGGCCCCTTCCCTCATGTGATGCATGCCTAGCGACAAGTATATGGGGCTGATATATGTGCTTAGCAATAGGAAAGGGAGGCGGTGACTCGGAACTGGCAGAAGGCCCATTACACGAGCACCGTGAGTCTGACACCTTGTCAGAGTAATGCACTCATTGCACCTTGCCAAGTGCAAGTCAGGTTTGGAGGTCTCTGTGTTGCCACCCTCTTTTTTGGGCTCGAATCGCCAGAGTTGTCAGGCAACTGTTGCTTTGCTGACACCAATGTTTGCCATCAAAATAAGAGCAAAAAAAAAATAAAAAAATCGACATATTGGACTGACATAAATTCCCCCCAGAAAACCAGCTTTAAGCCTTGTATATTTATTCTCACACAAGTACTGTATACAGGACTGAAGTTATTTCCTGTTTTCCATGTAATATTCCATCTAATTTGTGCACAAAACTCTTTTATGCATATGTTGTCTGCATTGATTACATACATTAAGCAGTTGTGTCTGAAGGTCAGTTATAGGCAAGGTCAGTGCACATTGACATATACAGTTAATTTAGTTGCATAGACATATCATAGCATGATGAATCATTTCCCTTGATCAGATGTTGAACATGCTTTCAACATCCAGTTCCGTCTCGCTCCTTTTTCTCTCCACCTTCCCCTCTTGCAAGCTCTTTTTTGGTAGGTTCAGGCCAAAGAATGTGGGTCACGCTGCTTCCTGTTAATATGACTCACGCCCCCCCCCCCCAAGCTTTCCCCATAATTCCATTTCTGACTAAACCTCTCAGCCTTTTGACTCTGCTAAGTTGCTATCAGAAACTTCAAGCGAGACTCTGAAAACTACGTCGGGTTACAGCTTCATACAGATTTTGAGTAATAACAGGTCAGCTTGTTCAGTTGTATAGTTAAAACTTTATTCCCCTTTTTCCACAAATTGTGTTTAATTCATCTGATTGCGAATTCCTTGTGTGCTTGAAAGCCAGCTAATGTGCTAATAGAGATATCCATGTTGTTTTGATGTGGGGGTGTTTTAGTGAGTAGCTCTGTCATCTCACATCTCCTGGGCTGTGGGTTTGAATCTGCTCCCAGCTCAGTGCCTGCGCCTTTCTGACTGTGTTCCACGGACAACTGTGGGTTTCCTTTCTGCACCCCGACTGCCTCCCACGACTACATGCCATGGATAGGGAGTGTGAGGGAGTCCTCCACCTATCTAATATGGCAGAAGTTTCTTTTACAGACAGATTTAGAATTCAATGGCACATAATATTCCTAACCCTTTCACACCTAAACTCCCAGCCTTGCTACTCATAACGTAGACTTAATGGCCAGTCAAACTTTTATATTCTGTGTGAGTAGACGAAATCAGCACCAGAGGCATTAACGGAAATGAAATCTGGCAAACTCTGGGCAGTACAGGCAGACCAGAAGCAGAATGATCCATATAACTTTCAGCCCCTTATCCAGTTCAGACACACTTGGAGTCTATCCCAGGGAGGACAGGGAACAGGGCCAAAAATACCCTAGATGGGATGCAAGTCCCTTGTGGTGAATACAGGCACACTACAGGCAATTTAGACACACCTAGCTGCAAGCTTTTGGACTATGGAAGGACACCAGAGCACCCAGGGAAAGCCCACAACCAGGGGTAGGATTTGAACATCAAACCCTGGACCTGTGAGGCCACAATACTAACCACTTAGAGGCAGTACCACCTCCAAATGCCTAGACGTCCACAACGGGCATTATTCTTTCCCATGTTAGCTAGGGGATTGTCCTGCATTTAAGCGGCATTGGGTTGTCCAACAAAATGTGCCGTTATCGTTGGATTCTATAAAGTCGGCGATTCTGGTATGTCTATGTCGAAGGTATGCAGCTCAAGGTCTGAGCCCTGCCGATTTTCCAGCCTTCCTTCATCTGTGAGTCAGGTGTGAAGCCTCTGGCCAATCAGAATCAGTAATGAGTAACTACTTGGGAGAACTGAAAACAAGACCTGGATTTTGGAATCGAGGGCCAGAGGTGAATAGCCCTGGTCTATGTCTTAGGGGATCAGAGTGTACAATACTTTGTTTTCTTTTCTAAGTGTCACCAAACACAGTAGGTAACTACTGATCACACCGGTAAAGGCAGGCATTTCTTAGGTTGTGTACAGACCTAGTGGCTCTTTAGAAGTAGGTTCCGTCATTCATGCTCATAGGTTATCAACATTTTAAGACTATTGTACATCCTGTATTCAATCAAGTAACAGCTTGGTGCAGTGAGTTCATACATAACACCATTCCTCATTACATTTTCAACTGTACACATTCTTCAGCCAGGATAGCACGCTGTTCTTCCAATAAGGAAGCAGGTGACTATCAAAGCAAAATGACTTCATTAAAAAAAATCAAATGCAATCATCACCGAAACGTTCGGGCCCTAATGACACCGCAATGTAACAGCATCAAGAAAGCAATTCCAGATAGCTGTTTATTATTGTCGACAACAAAAACGGATGCATCAAACAAAATATCTCCCGTACATATTAGGAAATGTCAACAAAGTGGAAAAGTGCATGCAAAATTTGATTCTTCCTTATCTTTTTACTTCTGTTGTTTTTTTTTTTTTTGGCACAGGCAGACGGCAAAGCCTGTCCGTCTCTGAGGTCAGCCCGCGTGTCGTGGCAGCTCTGCTGTTCTGGGTTTCACGGTAATCACTTGATGCTCAGAATCAAATTTGTAACAAAAAAATAAGCATCAAACTGATGCTGTAGTACATGTGCCTTTGTACAAGTGTTTTGCAACAGGGTATTATTACTGAACGTTATTTTATTGTCTGTTTTCTTTATTTCATGCAGTTGCCCCTTCTACTTGCTGCCAGGTTGCTCTGATATATATTTATGAATATGTACAAGCTTTTTTTTAATGGCGAAAACTTCATTCCAGTACAAATCTTGTCTGACAATGACAGCTTAAAAAAAAATACAGTGGTTTCTCCTCAGGTGATGGGCTCAGACATTCAGGAAATATTTTTAAGGTCGATTTTTACATTTTTTGTTAGATTATTTTTTTGTAATTTTGTAAAAATTTTATCCTAATTGTCTTTGTCTTCAACGGTGAGGAATTCCGATCAAAGTTTTCCTTCTTTTAATACTTTAGGGAATTTTCAAACGTCGGGAGGAGTGGCTGAAATACCCCAAGATTTGTTCTCCCTGAAAGAAATCATAGAGTAACAATTTATTAAACTACAGAGCAACCTGGCTTTATGGGGTCTGCATTTTGTTTTACTTCAATTCTTCAGTAAATTAATATATGCTTCTCAGCAATCACTTTGTTTCATGTAATATAAGTAGCTATATTCATGCATTAAACATCTACATTTTGGTACTGATCACAGAAGTATAATTGTGTATCTAAGGGGTATTACTTCAAAATGATGAACACCATGAAAAGTTAAAAGAATAGAAACTGTAAAAAGTTTTCATTTTATCAGTGAACATTTAATCATGACACTAAAAATAGACAGTGTAAACAGTGCCATTCATTCTTATATAATACTCAACACATTCAAATTGTAAATATAGTAAAATAAAAGTCATTTAAGGCAAAGTATTTTTATTCACACAAATTTAATAAGATATATAACAACCGTTTGGTCCATAAATATCTAAGGGGAAATAATATCTATACACCATCTTTATCAAGAAACAAGGAAACATGGACAATCTTGTTAGAACAGTTACTGTACTATAAACACAAAAAATCAATAGATCAGATTTCTTGGACTACTCAATTATATCTGAGAGAGTACACATGTGCCTATGATATTATCATCCCATCTGAACAGCAGGTACCATTGAAAGATCTTCAGAAATAAGATAACAGTACAAAATTAACGAGCCAATAAAAGGATGTAAATTAGCTAACAAACGACACATATCCTGAATCTCACAAACTCTTCCAAGTTATAGAATAAGGCACATAGCAGAACTGAGTTAGGCATCTACTTTATAAGAGTAGATCAATTGTACCATTTTGTTCTACAAAAGAACAAATTTTGACACACTTACAATGAAATGTACTTAACCTCAGTAAGGACCAGAAGGAAAAAAGTTTTTGGTCTGTTCAGTGGTAAGTGTCCATAAAGAAATAAACGTAACGTTAAAAAAAGACTGGGTATGGATAACGTTTTAATTAACTGCCTCATGTTCCACTTGTTTAAGGTTTTTACACTTCTAGCGTTATATGTTCTCAGCTTTTATGTCTGTCTTGGTTGTTTCGATTGAATTTGAACACCCTGAACAATTCAGCAACGACATGTCAGATGGGCGTCATATTGGTACTTCAGCTCCAATCTGCACTGGTTTTTGTTTGTATCTTCTACGCCCTGCTCCCAGCTCCACCCACCATCAAGATGTCTTCCTGTACTTGCTTAAAGAACATCTGTCAAATGCCACATCTGGACAAATGCCACAGTAGTGGGATTTCCCAAAAGTGGTCTGCTGTCATCTATTCCACTATTAGACCACTGATTCTTCAAATTGTTGTTTTTTTTTTTTTAATCATACCATTTTAATTTGAACGAATACTGATATGGAGGTTGTTTAAACATTTACCACAGTATATATCTCGATTATCTCACAGATAAGCTGTAAGCTGAAAAAAATAGTTTTACATTACCAGCAGGATTTTGAATTATAGTTTTTTTTTTTATCTAAATTCTAATTAATTTATGTTTGGGTGCATTAGTTTTTACTTATATATTTATAGTCTGTGTAATGGCAGGTTATTTTAAGTTCATACACTACACATTAGGTAGAATGATCATTTGCTTACTATCCATTTGGAGCTGTTGATTTGGATATAGTGCATATATAAAGAATTGGGCTGATTGACGGGCATATTCCAAATATATATAAAATAAATTTAATTTATGAGTTGAAGAATAAGCTCTGACATTATTTAACAGTGTTGCCTTTATACTAAATGAAATAGGATGTTTTGGATGTATTACCATGATTTTCAACATAACGTTGAAATGTTTACGATTTATTTCTCAAAAGCCATGATTTTATTCCACACAGTTATCATCGATATTAATCCACCCGATACTTAAACACCAATTACTGAATATCTAGCTACAAAATAAACCCCCAAGCAAATCCTACACACAAAAATTTTGTTTTTTTTTTTTGTTTTTTTTTTTGTTGGTTCATTTGATTCTTTGCTCTTCCAAGATTTGTCTCTCTCTGGTCATTAAAAATATCTTGCAACGTCTTGTTAAGGAAACAAAAAAAAAAAAAAAAAATATTAGAAAAGGTTTGTTAAGGTAGTTTGGGAAGGACTCCCAGATTCGTGGCTGTCCAGATTAGAGGTCACTGATGTCACTACAGTGATAGAGGGATTTGTCAGGTCTGTTAGTGTGGTCGCAGTGCTGGGTGGGGTGAGCGTGCCGCTGTCGGATGAGGGCGGAGGTAGGGACGTGCCTTCGGCCTTATCAACACCCCCATTCTCCTGTCGCAATACGTTCCTTCTGAATTTGGCTCTGGCATTTTGGAACCAAACCTGCAAACCAATCCCAACGTCTTTACTTCCAAAACTCCGATTATGTCTGTTTATTATTATTTATTTATTTTTTAAAATGCATGTTATTCTGTATTTAATTAACACCAAAGATTTGCTGAGCAATGAACAATTACTTTTTTTTTTTTTTTGGAAATGAGGGGACGACAATAACGTTTAGGGTGCATTTAAGCTGAGGTGCTGGTTTTGGTTTTAGTTTAACATCAGGAATTAAGGACCAACCCATAATGTTGGACAAAATGGAGGCAGAATGTTGCATCCACCATATGTCAATATATTATAGATTTTGAATAATATGACAACTTTTGCGCAAATATAAATTACTGTGTATTTCCCCTCTGACATTCTTAAATATTCCACAGGAATTAATGATCTTTAAGACAAACAATTTATATGTATTTACTTTCTATAATCCATGAAGATACTCTATGACCAAAAAAGTGGATGAAACATACCAATCCTATCCACTTGAAACTTCATCTACTCTGCCTCAGAACTAACACTAAAGCATGAAAAATGGCTCCAAATGCAAAATAATAAAAAGGAAAACCACACACAGAAAAAGGATGGAGAAAGTGAAACACAATCATTACCTAAGCAGAAAGTTCTAGAACACACAGATTGAGCTCCTAATCTGTTAGGGTGAAGGGAAAGATAAGGGATGCTTACCTGCAGGACTCTTTTCGTGAGTCCGGTTTTTTGGGCAAGCTGTTTCAGGTCTTTTGCGTCCGGGTTGTGGTTGATGGCGAAGTAGGACTTCATTGTGCGGAGCTGGTTGTGTTTGAATGACGTACGCATGCGCTTGGTCTTCTGGGACGGCGGGTAAGACTGCTGGTCGCGGCCCAGGTGGTCGGCGTCGTTCTCGTTACAGCCTGTGTGCATAGGGAGGCTTGCTCTCGGTCATCTGACCAAACTAAGTAACAGATTCATACTTGTGTTCAATAATGTATCCAGGCAATAAGTACAAGTTACAATGTGTCATTTCTTTTAAAACCTTGCTAATCAGAAAATGATGAACAACCCTGAGAGAGGATATAGGATGACTGACATATACTAATTTATAAGACTTTTTGTTTACCTAACATGCATATTTTGAGAGTCACAAAATCGTTTGTTCTATTCTATTCAGTTTCTATATTATGCAGATTAAACACTTTATACATAAAAGAACATAAGGAAGACCATCTGCACTTGGACATTTGTATATGATGCCAGTTACTCAGGAATTTGGTGGGAAGTTCCGCAAAACCATCTAAATCAAAAATGTAAAGCATAAGACAAGTGCACTGCCTGAATGTGCCCCAGTGTCTGCGGTTTGCCCACCTCTCAAAGTGACATGCTGGGGCGACAGTGCTCAAATATTCCCACTCGATTATCACAATTCTGACTTGGTTCACGTGACAAAATGCACGTAGATCGATGGGTTGACTATACTTAGTTTACATGACTAAGCGGCAGAGTGAACCGTAAGCGGCAGCCTTGGAAAACATCTCAGCGGGTCTCGTAAAACAACCGCAAAAAACAAGTAAAGCACAACTGACTAGGTAGGAAATAGTAACACCGCGCTTTCAAACAAGTTTTCATATAGATCATAAATTATTTATCAGTTGTGGTATTAATTTTCATATTAATATCTATTACACAAGTTACAATATGCTGCGACTTATAAAGTTAAGTATATTGATATCATACCGTTAGTAACGCGAATAGTTGAAATGTGGTGTAAATGCTCACTTTATATGCAAATGCTATCAATGCACTTTTTAAATGACTAATGCTTCTATTGGGATCCCTTTTAGAAGGGGCTGTTCGTCAGTAACTAAGGGAAAACCAGATATTTCTATTTTTAGTAATGGCCTTGAATGCAGGATCACTAGACCTGTAAAGCCTGAAGACGAAAACGAGTTGAAAGTGAGGCGGCGGAGGCCTGCGTAGACAGCGGCCAGAGCCGCGGCTATAAGGCAGGAAGCCGCGTTCACAGCGATGGGCGCACCACCGCAACTCCCCCGTCCAATTTACAATTCTTTCCATTTTATTACTTCTTAACATTTCAAACACGTCCACCAGGGGTCTCTACAACATCGACAAACGCCTCCTTACTTCGCTCAAATAAATAATTTAATGCAGGCCTGTTTCGTTTGTTGAAATCTAAACAAAAGCTAATTGCATCATATTTGGGGGCGTCTTAATATATAAGAATTTTACTATACATAAATGAAACGTATCAATATAATCGAAACTAAGATATATTAATTCTATCGGCGGGCCTAAATTAGCATTTATTAATCACTTTCTCGTTGTACAGTCTGTACACCCTTATTAGTATGTTATAATATCGCAATTGTAATACATAAATATGTTGTTAATGTGTGTATGAAAGGCAGGTATAAACGGGAGTGACGTATACGGGTAATTAATGATTATTAAACGTGTGATTTAAGACGTGATTCAATTTTAAATACTCCCGTGCGATTTTGCCGCGCTCGGTTCCCTTCGCCTATTCATGTGCACAGCGCTGACCTTCTGACGGTGATTAAATGCTGGTAGGCGGCCAGGGATTCGCGACGTCACTTCCAATTAACATAGAACAATTAACACGCAGATTACCCTTACTCGACTCCAGTCAAGAAAGACAGCGTGAAGTTTATCGGCCGAAGGCACAGCTAAGGCAGATTTTTCGTTTCCTTAATTTTTGTACATTTATAACGCACATTTGTAATAGGCCTGCTTTCTTATTACAAATGAAAAGGACTACAGATTGAATAATTAACACGAAAAATAGTATCATGCCTAAGTCGTAGTAATTACATATTTTTTCATCTTGGGAAACGTAGAGCCTATTAAATTCAAGGATAACAAAGTAAGTGCATGTAAACATGTATAAAGTTATAAATTACGCTTCATAAATTAATGTATATATATTAGCTACTGTCAACTGAAGTTTACGACAGACTAAATTCAGCTACAACTTTTAAAAATTAAGAAGATATCCCTAAAAAAAAAAGTTTTTGTCTTTATTTTACGAAAATATGCTAGACTAGTTGTCGACATTTTCTTGAAGCGTAATAGGCCTGTTGGTTAAGAACGAAATAAAGTACCCAGAATTAAATTACATGAAATATACCAAAGTCGGTCTATATATATTTACCGCGGTCAGCATCGAATGCAAGGCCTAAGTTTCCAATTGACTAGATCCATTACAAGTGTAATATATACTATAGCCTACGTTATATTGAGTATTGCATTTATAGCACTGCTCACCTGCATTGTAAGTCGCAATGTCTACACCCATAGCCGGACTCTTCCGTTTCCGCGGCCTTCCTTTCTGGACGGTGCTCGTACCGTTAAAGTACGGCAACGCCAGTCCGCCTCCTTTAACTGCTAGCTCGGTGTAGTTTAATTGAGGATGGTACTCTCCCTGCAGAATGGTTTCGAAGTGGACCCTGCAGTACACCAGGTTGTCTTTCATGCCGAAGTGATCGCCCGTGGTCAGGGTCTTGCTGCAGGTGGTGCAAGTGAAGCAGCTCAAGTGGTACACCGAGTCCCTGGCACGCATCACCATCTCCGAGGCCGAGATGCCAAGGTGGCAGCGGGCACAGCGTTGCACGGAGAATCTTCTAAAATAGCGAAAGTCATTTCGTTAATCATTCAGATTTAGACGAACGTCTATATTTTTTATATTTATTTAAAATAACCGCGAAAAACTACACACTGTTTCTGAAGACTGCCGTCATTTAAAAATACTGAGAATTATTTATTGATGGGAATATAGGCCTAAAATGTTACACCTAGTTCATTGTAATAAGAATTGCATTACGGGGAAATTTAAACAGAAAAGAAAACTAAATAAAGTAAATGCAATACAAATTCAAACACAAATTATATTATAATATGCATTCGACACTGGAATGTCCCTGAATACGTTTATAATAATATGACTACATAGGTGACCCAAGGAATTTCAAAGGAAACTACTTCTAGGTGGAAACCAAATTGTCAGTGTAAAATATGTCAGTTTTCCTTTACACGATTATTTTTTCTAAGTCTTACCAATTTCATTACCAGGTTATACTAAATTAACATTAGCTTTTTATTTCTGTGTGAAGCAGCTTGAGTGCGTAAAAAAATCTATTTACGCCTCATTATCTGTATCCTGCAGATATAAAAGATTAAGACAGTTTAACCTCGTTTCTTAATGGCGATTTTGACACGTTAAACTGTTACTAAGTTACATATAGTAATTCAAGAAGTAGCCAACACTAAGTGCTTTAGACTGAAACGGTCCAAAAGTATTTTCTGTGTTATGACATTTGCATACACAGTTCGTATAAGATTAGTGCCGATAACCGATTCGACTGCACTATACGTACCACCATCTCTCACCTGTAATAATCTTCTTTGCAGTAAATGCTACCATCCTTTGCGAAACACGTGAGCTCCGATTCCAGGGCAAGCTTGCATTCGCAGCACTTCAGGCACCGCAAATGCCACTGTTTATCGACGGCCAGTAAATAATACCTATCGGAGATTTTACCGCCACATCCCGCGCACAACGCGGGCTTCTCCGGCCTCATTGTGGGCAGGGTCTGTAAAACAGGAGTGACAGGAAAATTACACGTGTGATCAACATTCAAATGATATTTTATTCACTTTGCAGGCAAATACGTTAAAGCTTGTAATTTTAATTTGCGCGTTTAGGAGTCTTCAGTGTTCGACACGAGCCCAAGAAGGCTACTGTAAATTAAGCTTATATATGAAGTTCTTCTTTTTTATTATTATTAGTTAAGATATCAGGAAATACGAGGATACATAATACTAATGTCATATTACTGTACATTTTTCGATTATTTAAATACAAAAAATTATAATTTTGAGTCATACGGTTATTGTCTAAATTAGCAATGGATTCATGCATAATTCAATTAAAGCCACCACCGAGAAATTAAATTAAGAATTGAACTTTTATAATAAAAAACATGTTTATAAGTTATTATTGCGACTAATAACCTATTGTGTTACTTTAGGAATAAAAACATTGTTTGTTAATCAAAGCACAGATGGTTTTACGAAACACTTGATGGTGTTTATCACTTATTTAACTTGTCTATTACATACGACAAACGCAGTGTTCGGAAAAAATGCCTCAGTGCATTATGTTGGGATTTTTAAAAAGTCTTGGTAACAGTCATCAAAAGTTTTAATTTTGTCAAGTATTCACTGTTTTTATTAGTTGAAGCAGATCCTGTTGAACTCGTAAACCTATTTAAATTTTATTTACTATGGTGGGAAATAATACGAACAAACAGTAGGCAGTTAGTTATATTTTACTGAATAGTTACATTGAATTCATTTTATTGATCCTTTCATATTTACATACTACCTGACTTGTGTGTTAGTGTGTGACGGCGTAGGCCAGTTTATCATCCGTGTACCGCTGTTTGGGGAAATAACCAAGCAAAAACGATGTACCACAGGTTTGATTTACATGAACAAATGAAACCCGTAGACTAGACATCGCATATATAGTTGCAAAAAGCGGCAACGTGCTATTTTACCGAAAGCATTGTTTTTTAGTAAGATAATTATCCTCACCGTTTCCCTTCCGTTGATATGGACGCCTTTGACCAGACGAGACTCAGTTTTGGATCGCCTTTCCATCTCCTCCATGATCCCTTGAATATGATCCCCGGAGATCCCGTGGAAAAGCATAGCTGGTGGAGGTTCCGTGCAAGCGTTTTAGTTTGTCTTGCTCCACCCGGAGTCTAGATCATCCAAGCAGTGTCTGGATAGTCTGGAGCAAAAAAAAAAATTCGCCGAAATTCAAAGCGTCACTTCTGTACCACTGCGCCAATCTCGGGGAAGGAATACAGGATATAGGAGCGAGCAAAAAGTGCAGGAATGGCTCTCCAACCGCGTTAATGCCGTCCAAAAAGTGTAGTCCCGATGATAACAGAACTAAAGTTAGAGCCGGGGGGCTCGTTATAAAACAAAAATTAATATTACGCGTTTAGACGGTCCAAGACTTCCTGAAAGATTCCATGTGCTTGAAGCTCAGGTTGGGACTGTCTGAATTTGTGTGCCTTGTCTTATTTGTTAGGAGTCCCGAAGCCTGCCCAGTTTGGATAATTCGGTAGGAGGAGTTCTCCCTCTTTCAATTGCCACTGATTTCTAGTCACCAACAAAGACCTGTCATTCTTTACCCCCCCCCCCCCGCCGCACGATGGAAAATACAACCATTCCATATTACCTTACTGCCATAACTTAAAACGTTAAGATATAGTGGGGAATTTACGGGAAGACACCATTACTGAAAGGAAATGTTTGTTTTTAATTTAATAAATCAATATCGGCACTCTAATCAGCAACAACTACCCTTTCTATATGAACACGTAGAGTTTTACAATAACCCAGTATTAAGAATGTCACTGTAGATGCCACTAAATACAAAAGCGTTGACACTAAATATCGTATGCGTAATCTGGGCTGTAAAAAAATAAGGACAAATAGTAACAGAATATTAAAATACTCAATAACAGCATATATTAATCATTTAAACGTATGCAATAATTATTTGAAGGCCTGGTCGTGATAGCTGATTTATATATTTAACAAAACATGGCGCTGGGATATATTCGTTAAGGTCACAATATTTGTTTAATTTAATCTGAATTCATTACTGAAGTGCTACGTGATTATTCACAGTCATTAAATCAATCGACGTTAATAGCAATTACAAGTGGTATGTATTCGCGCTAATACTTCCCCTTTTTCTCGTTTTGCAGTGAAACAATTTCAAGAACATTATTCATTTCTTTATGTTAAACGTTAAATAAATGTTAATGCTAGTCATTCGTTGTTAGTGTATTTAGAACACAGAATAATTAAATTACACGTGTAGTCTAAATTAATAATCTTAAAATCGCTCGTTTTCAGCAATAATGTGATTTTTACAACATAGGTGGTATTACCGATTATTTATTATAATACGGAATGTTTAAGGAAGAACTAAAATGTCTTCAAAATCGTGTTTGCAGCCGGTTGGCTGAATTGAAACTGAATGTTACCGTGACAGTTTTTATTATTTGGTGAATATATTCTTCAGGATAAGAAGAACATAAGCGGTGATTGCGTGATGAAAATAAATGCAACCATAATTTCTTTGGCGATAGTAAACATGTTTGTTCTTTTATTTTAATCGTCACGAAAATTAGCGATTATTCGGGTCACCCTGGACCTCGTTGTGTTATACAAGAAATTCTTAGCATTTTTCCAGCATTCAATTCGACTGAGTTTAGGTTGTATTAGTGTTTAATTGGACTTATCCAATTGGACTTATCCAATTGGAAGTGACTTATCCAATTGGACTTATCCAATTAAACTTATAATTACAGATTTACATTTACCTTCATTTAAATTATTAAAAACACACGCACGCACACACATTGTAGGACAAATATTTCACCTAACCTATTTGTTAATTTGGTGATTCATTTCAATAAACAAATACAGAAATATCTGATAGAGAATTTTTGACAAGGAATCTTTAATTGGCGTAATTATGGCCCCAAGTTTAATAATCTCCATGGACTTCTCCTGCCGCCAAGTCTTAGACTGACCTATTAGTCCACAATGACTGTATAGTATGTGTCGAATTAAGTCAATCTTATAGTACATTTCGATTTGTCTCTTTCTCTGTTAGCTTCTTTAGCCGTCTGCTAAGTGATGAAGACGACACCGGCAATTCATTTTAATGGGCACGCCCTCCAACACACTCACTCACTCACTCACTCATTCTCTCTCTCTCTCTCTCTCTCTCTCTCTCTCTCTCTCTCTCTCACACACACACACACACACACACACACACACACTTTTTGTTACATTTTTTGTTGAACTGAAGTTTTTTTTTGTCAAGGAGTATATTACTGAGACATATTGGTTACATTTAAAGACATTTTGATAATATAAAATGTTGGGTGTCAAATGCAAAGCCTGCAGTTACAGGCATTTGGCCAATTAAAGCAATTATTTGCATTAACGTCAAACTCATTGCTACATTTGTTTCTGAAGGGCCGTGGTAAGGCTGCGTAGACAGAGCGCAGAGCAGAGAAAGAGTGGCATTTGAAAACGGTGTTTTCCAAATCGCCGTTACCTTTTTGCGTTGTTGCCAAGAAGGGAGCGCAAAGTGGCACGCGACTAAAATGGTTTTAGACGACCTCTTAAAATAAATATATAACTTTATATAGAAATTAAACGCGTGTATTTGTCGAATCCTTGCTTTGTCTTCAGTTTGGCTTTTACAATATAATGCGCAAATCTGATGTAACACTCCGTAACTATAGAGAATGCTGCGGAGAGGGGAAAATGAAATAAAAGCGTAACGTATAATACTACATTCTGCAAATGCTGGCGCAATGCTGTAAAAATGCACTGTATGTTGCGGTTCTTAAATAATAATAATTGTTATGCTCTATAATAGTTTCATTAAAAAAACACCAATGCAATGAACTGCCAAAACGGTGAATACCGCGAATATACATTTTCTACACGTGCTTCAATATTGTATTTGACAGACATGTAAAAATCTCACTTGCCAGACGGACCGACCTCTCTCTTTAAAATCTAAAATCCGGTTTCATTTTTTTTTACTCGTTGCTATTGCAGTTGTATCTATAGCGTTATAAGATTAATAAACAAATATAGACTACATACATGCTTCTGAGAATATATCCAGCACTTGGACTGAAAGGCTTTGCACTTACCTTGAGTTTCCTGATATGATTTCTGCTGATGTGCGAATGCAGTGGGTATATGACGGAGACCGGATGGCAGAGATTCATGTCAGTAGATGGGGGATGTTCCATATTTCTTGTCGACCCAGAGTTAATTAAAATAAACCAGATGCTAGGTGGACAAACACCTTCTTTTGTTATTCCAGGAATCCCAGCACTGATGAGCCGGCATTGAATCGGGCAACCAAGAGATTTTCCTAACTACTGTGTATATAAATTCACACAGGAATCAGATTAAATTATGTTTATTTTACCATCTAAACAACGAAGGCGATGTTAACCTAAATTAATTCAGGTCATGTCTGTTTATTGGGAAACAGTAGACTACACGCCAGTTTTACGGTGTTCCAAAAATTCGAAAAGTATTGCATTGAAATACGGGCTCCCTTTTCAAAAGGTTAATTTTTAGTAAAAGAAAAAAAAAAAATATATATACATATTCTAATTATTAATTGCACATTTAATGAAAATCTGTAGTGTTTCCTATACAGTGTGCACGGTCATTGAGAAACATGAACACGTCAGTATTTTTAAACCAGTCTTCAGATTTCGCGCTTCTCCTCGTTTGATACAGGAGGTGAAACACCGCATAAACCTCTAACGCAGAAAACGATTAGTTTTATTTATATATTCTCAAAGACTAAAATTTTAAAAACTCGCAGTAATCTCACTTCAAAAGATTCAATTTTCAGCTTTAACATTTCTTAAAAAAAAATATTGGAAAATATAGCGTTTGTATATAAGCACTTAGGAAGTAATTTTATAGGCGGGTTCTGAATTGTTTGTTCTGGTGATTTTCACATAATATCCAAATGAAAACACGAAACAGGCTAATCTGGTTGAAGGACAAGCGTTTCAGGCGGTGAAAATGTTAACCTGGCGCCAGTGAACGACGTTTCCAAAACAACAGGCCTGTCAAATTACGAATTTATTTACATGTTCAGTCACATTTCCCATTGAGAGTGAATTAAGATTAACAATAACATATAAACACCGAGTGTACTTGGAAAACATGTAGCCTACAGAAACTCTCTGGTTTAGAATTAACAAAAAAAGGCTTCTGTTACCGACCCTCACCTTCGTCATTGGGTGCAAAAACGAAATACTGATGCAGAGTTTCTATGGCAACAGAATAAATTGAAAAGAAACGAACTTGTGTATGATCTTATTGCAACTTTTCATAATGGTAGGCACCAGTCGCTAGATTATTAAAACATAGGTCTGCTTTGTATAAGACCGCACCGTTATTTTAAAAAACGGCTTCAAGAAGCACTATTAATCACCTAGGTACGTAAATCTAATACAAGAATATAAATAGGTATTATACGAGGATGCAAAAATAAATAAAATGATAATGCGGATTACAAGAATATTTTATTTGCATGTAACATTTCCCTGAACTGATGGGAATGGTTTGCAGGCAGTAGAAGTCAAAACGAACTTAGAATCTTCAGAATCTAAAACCTGATATTTCTGCTTCAGTTTTCGTTTATAGTGGAAAGAAAAAAGTAAAATGTTTAACGGATATTTGATTAATAATTGATTATTCAATGTAAGAATTTTTACAATGCCAATCACATCCATACTTTATAAATATAGTTGACGTTTACCAGTATTGTATTAACTGGACCTTAATCCTGCAGATATCACTTCAAGAAATTGATGTCTATATTATGGAAGGAATTAACCTGACCTGTGAAACCAAGCCAGGCAGTTTCTCAGCCTACTCTCCCAGCCTGAATTTCACATTATCTGATGCCAAAAATACATAAAAGCTAAAATTATGCACAAACCTATAAATGGCCATAAATTATGGACAGAATAAATGATGGTGAAGGTGTGTCTTCATTGTTATGCAGGGGTAGAATGTATTGTGTTTACTCTCTTGCGTTTAGAATTCAGCGTGTGTCTTTAAATTGTGGAGTATGTGACCAAAACTGAACTCTTGGTGCGGAGCCCCTCCCAATCTCTACATTTGCTCCCCCCCAGTCCCACTGCCTCTGCAGCTCCTGATCCTTTGACCTGATCCTCTGCTCTCCCCCAGATGGAGCCCACACCACCCTACTCCCCTGCTGCCAGAGGAGCACCCCTCCGGGCAGGACTAAGGTGCCCTCCACCGCTGCCAGCTCCCTGGATCTCCGGGGAAGCCCTATCAATCCTCCTGTCATGGAGGAACACGTGGTCCTGAAGCCGGTTGGATCTACTCATCACCCGGCTAGCCGCCGCGACCTCCATGCCGGTGCTGGCAGTACTGCACCAATCTCGTGGCAGGGATTCGTTTGGGGCCTTTGTTTCTTGTACTCTGTCCTGCTAACGACGGACCTGCTCGCCCCACCGTAGAGTCCTGGCACGCCGCTGTCACATCTGACCTCCCTGACTGCGGCCCGGCCACCGTCAGGTCTCGTCGAGACGCCCACAATCTGTCAGTGCCACTCACTGCCCTGTCTGAAGGTATCGGCCAGCCTGACAGTCATTTTGCGGCTATTTGAGATGTGTTGTGCCCAGCTTATAGCCACGGCGGCCGCCAGGCCATCTGATGAAAGGGCCCTTATTGTCGGCTGCAGTGCCCGGGGCTGCAGCTTCCTGATGCTCCAGTTGCCACTGACATGCCGGCTGCTCAGCTGCAGCGCAGACAGGGGTCCCCGGCCTCCTGGTGTCACCCCAACCACCCGGGCGCTGGTGTCGCTGTCAGTCACGACTCAACTGACACTCGGGCATAGGGCTGCCTTAACCTGGGAGAGCCTGATTGGCCGAGGGGGACGTGGGCCTGGGCGCTAAGCTCCAGATGCGCCCCATTTCGCTTAGAGACGCAGCACCAACCTGATGGTTCTCCTGCTCCTAATGGAACGGCATCATTATATTCCAGCACAGCATGCATTTGAGCTGACAGTGATATGCAGAGCCGCTACAGACACACACCCCCGCCCCCCCCACGGCACCCTGGGTAAATATTTAGACGAAGAGCTATTCAGAACTGTCTCCGCTTATTGTTGATAATTCTATTCTTGGATTTCATGGTCATTAGCATGGTCAAAATTCATAAGAATGGGCAAAATTCATTTTTGTTATGTATGCTTTTGTTTTATAAATATAAACGATCGAAAAATAAACAGGTATCCAGAAAGAAAATCATTCCCAAGTAAAGTTAAAATCTCTCCAATGCATTTCAATCAATTACATTTAATTTAAATGTAGCTGTTCATTCATCACCCCAATATCGCCACTGCTGCTGTTAAGAGTCAATAACACAAGCCTCGTTTCCTTGATTTTGTAGCAAGTGTGATATAAGCCATCATATAAATATTAACACTGTGTAGAAAGAAAATAGATTTGATCTTGTCACCATCCATTCATTTTTCAACCAGTTATCCTGCTTAGGGTCATGGGGGGCCATGCACACACACTACAGGCGATTTAGAGGCACCAATTAGCCTAACGGCAGGAGGGAACCACAGTTCCCAAAGGAACCCTGCAGGACCCAAGGAGAGCATGCAGACTCCGCCCACACAAGGTGGACGCAGGATCCAAACCCCCAACGCGAGAGATGTGAGGCTGCAATGGTGCCCACCGAGTCACCATATCGTCCTCTGTCACCATATAAATGACTTTCAATGGTTTGACATTATGCTCCATAAACATCGACTCTTTTGTCACTTTTGGTATCTCAATCAGTTTTATAAGCAAACTGGCTTAAAAATTAGGCTTCATACTCTTTCTCCAAGTATCTGTAAGTTTCTATCATACCAGTTAACAGGCATTCTGTCCACTGGGACTGCCACGTTTTGCCCTGAGCTTCCTGGAAAAAGCTCCCAGGCTTGCTCAGACCATGCATTGCTTAAACACTAGTCGAAATTGGATATTTGATGAATATTCTGCTTGACAGTTATCAGTAGTTCTGTTGGAATCTGCTCTTGCAAAGGCAGTACAAAATTAGCTATTGTCTGTGCATGCAAAAAAACAATATTAACTGAAGTCAAGACTACAGAGATAGGGAGTCCACATAAAAGTATGGCTTATGTATTGGTCAGCTGTGAGTTGCTGGTCCGTGAACGGCAGCGCCGGCCCTTAGCGTGACAGCCGCATCCCTCGGCAAAGCAAGCAGGTTCATCAACATGGAGACCAGGTAAGCGATGGCGTGGACAACCTTCGCCATGCCGCCTGGACGTGTTCACTGCTCGCTCCGCCGCATCGCCCCAAGACTCACGGAAACAAATTTGCCTTTCATTTCTCCTGACTCGTGCAAGTCGCAAAGCCGTGCTCTTCAACACCACTGTGACCCCTCATATGGATGCTCTCGCCCTGATCAGGAGTCAGATTCCATGGGTCCCACCAAGACAACTGGAAACGATAAAATAATTCCGATGTACATGCATTCACTTATTATTATTTCCGAACACCCAAATATTCCTGGACTTCTGTCATGCATTGAAGCATATGTCACAGTTTAAGAGCTGATGCCGGTTTCCACTTGTTCTATGCAGGGCCATGGAAGACACAGAAACAATGAGGTAGGGGAAAAAAGTAGGAGAGAGTGCCATCTGAAGGCAATCACGCCTACATACAATTTGGCAAAATCTCAGCATATTCATAGGCTGTATGGGGAATCTGGAGAAGACGCATTCTCAGAGACTCATACCCTGATCTTCAGAGAAGTGAGGTACACATGTTAACCACTATACCTCCATGACTTCCACCCAACCAACTTATACATCTGAATATTTTAGCAATGTAATTAGACTCCTCCTTTGACCTTGGACTCCAACTTCACAGCCTTCTGGTAACAAGTCCCTAACTGTTACGGTACATTTTACTCTTGTACGAGACAGTTTTATTCTCTATTCTGTAACCTTGGAATGATTTTCAGACAGACAAGTCATTTGATAAGGTTTAGATGGTTGTCTTGAAAAGACTTAAGGAGGATGTCAAATTGAGTTAAATTACTTCAAGCACGGCAGGTCTGCCATAAGTTGATTTAGGGCCTTGCAGATATGCCAGACATACTTGTACCTACAGTATCAGAGCTGAGACTGATACAGCTTTATGAGGTTCTACATCATTTTGACTTCTAAGATCTTCTTGCTGCCAGTTCAACAAGCTCTCATTCTGAGCTCACTAAACTCAATAAACTATTACTTTAAAATCAAGCTCAATTGTTACTCTTTTTTTCAAAAAAATGTTTTCTCCAGTGACGATTCAATAATACCGTAAATTATTGTGCTTCTTTTTTTGTAGTGAAATAGCGGCTTTCAGTGATGAAAAACATGGATCTGAAGACCCACAATGAGCTGGAGTAACATAAAAGATCAAAATAAATGCATGTCGTTCCCCATGGAAATAAATGGGACCATGTTATACCTGGTTTTATGCCATAAACTGACCAGCTCACTCAATACTTTTTCTGCCCATCTATTCATCCAGAAGGCAGAGTACCACCCTGAACAGGACGCCTGTTCTTCACAAGGCACACATACACAATGCAACATGGGCCCGGTTTACACTTGCTTTTCAAATGCTTATTGAAAGATGGTATCACAGGTAGGCAGTCGAGACACATCTTCGTTTACATCTGCGTCATTCACGTATCTCCAAGGTGTCCAACTGACCACTTGTACTCAGTCATTACTGCCCATGATTCTTCTGCTAGGACGTCAAATTGCCCGGTGCAGGTGGATTGTGATGTCTTTGTTGGGGACCTATCAGGATGCATTAATACTTGCACTATAAAATGGTATGTGGCCAAATGTGTCCCAGACCACCTTGCAAGTGGTTTGAGTGACTGGATCACAATGTGTCTCTGGTGGTCATTTGCACTTGTATTTAGAGATGTTTACTTGTGATCCAATCGGCCAAAACGCATTTTAAGACTAAGTGTAAACAGAACCATGGACATGCCAGTTCACCTACACATTGTTAGACTGCAGGGGGAATGTAGAATACCTGAAGGAAACCCACACAAGATGGGGAAAGAATATACAGCCGCTCCTCTACTTACGAACTTTCAGACATACGAACAAATCGTGTTCATTGGGCTCCCGTTTCCTGTCCGCAACATCAATCTGTTTTTCTGCGCACCAATTCCACCTAGTATGACTTCTGGCCGCTACTCCCGCCGCACAGCAGCGTAGCGCGCGTACTCCCAGCATCCTAGTTCTTTGTACTTGCGTATTCCCTCATAATGATGTTGAATAATGACTTACGAACATTTCAAGTTACGAATGGCCGTTTGGAACGTATCTCATTTGTAAGTAGAGGAGCGTCTGTATACATGGACAGAGGCGGAATTCAAAACCCAGACCCTGGGGTGTGAGGCATTTTCAAAATACTAAACTGATACGCTTTTACCACTTTATGCAGCTGGGTATTTTAGTGTGGAAAAGCAAGGCAAGCATGTTTCTGAATAAACTGCACCTCCTGGGATTTGAGCAGAGGACCCTCAGCCCTCCTGTCCTTTAAGCACTACATGTCACCGCATATAATGTTGTCTTCTGGCAGGTGAGCTGCTGATACTCCAAATCTGGAGCTCGAGGAAATACATCTGTGGGTGTTCTGTCCACTATAAGTGACAAGTGACACTACAGGTAAGAGAAATCAATTATGTCAATAGTCGGTCAATACTAATGATGTCGGCCGCTGATTGGATCATCAATGTTTCAACGTGAGGTTTTTGTTTTGCTCGTAAACATACCAAAGAACACATACGACGATCTATAGTAGTAATGTAAAAAATGAATGTGAATAATGTTTTTAAAAATTTTAAAAAGGACACTCTTATGAAAACGAGTGCTAAGCTCACAGACATAAAAAAAAAACACTTTATTTTATCCCTCAAGTTTCACAGAGATCAGGCAACAGGCAAGAAATCTCCAGCAGCGTCTGTGGGCTTGTCATTTCAGATGGCATCACAGCGTCCCATCGCCAAACTGGTATTGTGCTGTGAATTTCCCCACTGTGGCACTGTCAGCGCGATGTTGATCTTCCTGGATTTATCTCACACGTGACACTCCGTATCGGCAGATCCTCCCGTCATCTCCCGCTGAGCCATGTGTCCAAGAAAACTGCTTCTGTGGGGTTCTGTGCACACTGGCTTTCCCCACCTCCTTCCGCGGTGATGGCGGGGCTGCAATACAGTTTCTGCGCAGTCCACCGTCCACCTTTATCCGCCTTCAAAGGGCTTCGAGGTCTCGCAAACGTGCCACACCGTGTCTCAGCTTACCGTTTTCCCCACACAACGTCAATATACATAGTTATTGAGAGAACAATAGAATATCTCTTATAATTAGCGTGACCTTACAGTCTCTTTTTCCTGCACTTGTCCTCTTTTATTTGGGACCTGAAAAATGCCTGAATTGCCCGGGATTTTGCTTTATTTCATGTCCACATTTGCTTTCTATGGACGGAATACTTTCTGTGGGCATATTTGTGTTGATTTGGGGCCTCTCTTTGTGTCCTGGCCCCAGTCTCCTCTTCTTTGAAAACCAAAATATGGTCACCCTATTATAACTGCTCACATGGCCTGTTGACCAGTGATGTCACATAAACCACTGCACAAATTATTTCTGAAATATGCTAATAGACATATTTTAAAAGCTGTAAAGAAATTTAAAGTCTAATGAACAGTCCCAGTATTACTGATTTAAACAGGTATTTCGGGATCTAAGTATTTTAAAGATTTGTAATGAAATATTAATAAACAACAGCGAATTCAGTACTTCAAGGGTATTCGTGGCTCTGAGCCATCTCTGCTAATGTTGACATGATTAATATGACAGCTTTTCTTTTTATAAAGCGATACCACATTGCACAACACTAGATTCCAGCATATTGTACTGCATTTGATTAAACCATCTGCTTATTACAACAAGTTCCTAGCAGATTACGCTTTTGATTTAGTCACACAAGCATTTTTTAAGCATGGAGGTGTGTTTCATTTATGACTGTACATCAATCACAAAAGTCATTTAATACATAAAAAAATTATTCACGATGGTTATGGGTGATGGGTTATGGGCTCACAATCTTTATAGCAGGTTTCTGTTCTTTTATTTTTTTATACTCCCTTACGGAACAAACTGGAACAAAACGTACACAGTCGATATTTTTTAAATAAGATTATGGGTCTAAATATACACTGAGATACATTTAACAGATCCACCCTGGATACAAATCAGGGGGAGGTTAGTCCACAGTCCCTTAGCGTAACAGAAATATACGTGTCATGTGTTGCATAAATGGGGTGGATTTAACCCCAATGTGTGCATTTTAGCGGCTAAACGGAATTAGACTAGAGATTATCATGAACAAAAAAGTGCTTCATTTGCCTATGGTGCCAGGACTGTGGGGAATACAGAAGATCTTTGATGGTATTTATATGAAATAATAAATAAAATAATTTTTCAGTTTGTCTTTAAGGTTTATTATTAGAAGAAGAGTAGCAGGAAGCATACTGGCGGAAGCCTAATCAAAATGTTTACCGAACTGAAATGCGAGAACCTAAGGCTGTCAGATGAATATATCAAAGAAATGCATGTATATAACAATAAGGACGGTCCCATTTCTACTGACTGGACTCAAGGCCACTTCACTGAAAAACAAGAAGAAATCACCTCCTTTTGTGAGATGTTCGGAAAGACGCTGCAAGATTGTATAACGAGAAATTGCAGATGCAATATCTGCCCACCATTTGTTAGCTGCCAGGGGGAAGCTAAAAAGGAAAAGGAACATGAGGCAGGTAGGAAACAGGGGGGTGAGTCCGTGCTTGTTTTGTGAAAGAGACAAGATTTAGGCATGAATAAAGGGTCACGCCAAGTAATATCCAAGCTGAACAGGGTTTATTATTTGACGATGAATCATACAGAAAAGCCACAGAAGAGGCAAACACAGATATTTTACCCCTAACCTGCTGAGATGTTTATTTGGAAGAAAAAAGGCTTGAGAAAAAGAAAGGAACTTTGCTGAAAAAACCTGCAAGTTAGAAGAGAAGGTGATGAAAAAAAGTAGCCGTTTACCACAGTTGCTTGAAGGGCATCAAAAGCAACAGAGTCCACAATGTAACTGAGAGGAGAGGAGAAGCAAAAGAACTAAGCATATTATCGTTAGAAGCAGCCGAAGAGGCAGGCTGAGTAGCCACAATATAAAGATATGGTCGGGAAAGAGCAACGAACCAGATTTATCAATAAAAGGTGATGACGGCGTGCAGTGTGTGCAGAAACAATGAGGCAAGTTGACGGATTGTGGATTTTGAAGGGCTGGTGAGCTAACTAGCACCAGCGATTCTACCCACATTTATTGACAGCCAATGCCGCAAGGAGAATATGAAGGCCAGCTAGCAGTACTCCTGCCGATGCACTAGAAAGTATTGCTGGAGCCTCATGGCAGTCATATATTCTGAGGCGATGTGGAATTATGAAAATTCACCCATGACAGTCGGGGTGGCAGCCTGTCAGCTAGCCAAAAAAAAATCACGAAAGCATATGAGGTAGGCGGAGTAGGCAAGCCAGTTCCCGTACAAGAAAAGACACTCAGAGTACCTAGAACATATGGCCACCTGGATCAAGTGAGCACAATAATTGCCCTAATTAAATGATTAACGGTTTGAGAAGAAGCCACCAGACGCATCTCTGACACTAAGGACCATGATGACCTAACTTTGCTCTAACGGCAAGCAACCAAATTCATCAGGAACATCTGGCAGGTTTAACAATATCATCCTACTCTTACGTTACTAAAACCGGACACTAACGATTTAACTCCATATTTCATTTTAGGATCAGATAGCTATTCTTACTATTTTTTAATTCACTGTATCCTCAATATGTTAATATTTTAGACTTAAACACACCGTTTTCTCACTTTCTGAAAATAGTATAGATTTCCGTAACAGTGTGTTTTTTTTTTTTCTTTGACGCTACGCTTTTTAACCACAGAAAGTGGATCGTGCTATTGTGAGGCCTTGGCTGCATTATTTGTCATTGCGTGTCATGTGACTCATGCGGGAGAATCGCACCGCTGCCCTTGCCCGCCTGATTGACCCCGCACGCCACGCTGATTCAGTGAGTGTCAGACAGAATTAGCATACAATATTCCCATTGTTTAAATACGCAAATATTCCTCCTCACAGTGACATTCCCTCAGGTAAAACTTCCTCTTTTTCTTTTGAGAAGGACAGTGAGAGCAAGGACACTGCTGCACAACATGTTTGTCCCCTTTAATGGCTCAATTGTGCATTAGAAGGCCGTATAGAAACACAAACTGGGCTATAATTAACTGCTAAGGATAAAGCACTATAAGATGTACACCGTCTACCTGCTAAGATGTTTATTAGCACAAGAGAGCTTAAAAATGGGGCTAAAACAACAAGAACCATGGATAATGACCTGTAGTACTTCTCTTATCTTTCTGCCATTTAGAACTTCAGCAAGATCATGTAAGAACATGTCACTGGAAAGCCTAAAGACCCAAAAAAAGACGGAACATTCTTGGAAAATGGACTGCGAAGCGTTCACATGAGGCTGACAGCGGCCTACTTAGGGTGATAAGCATGATGAACAATAAACGTTTCCAAACTGAGATGGCTCATGGTCTCGCGTGTCACGCCAAGTCCCAAAATGTTTCTGCTCCATGGCGGATTGCAAAGTGTCGCCGTCCAAAATCGGACCCGATTATCATTAAAATGATTGCGTTGCGTGGTTGATGAACTAATACTTAAGTGGTGGTGAGTGGCTCAGCGGGTTAATCCTCTGTGCTTGTTTTCGGAAGATCGCCAGTTTGACCCCCAGCTCCAGGGGTGCTGCATGCTGAGTGAACCCCAAGCTATGGAGAGCAAGATGGGACAGGCAAAGAGAGTCGTCCAATATATAAGTCCTTCTTATCTGTATATCATTCAAAGCAGAGCACAGTGTTTCAAAGGACTTTTTCTAAATTTAAGGTCGACGAACTAACAGTCCACATAACCCTAAATTCAAGAATGTGTGTATGATACCAGGGTATTGCATCAGCTCTTGAGATGTTCAGCTGTGTTGAGGGCCAGCACAGGGTGCTCAGGCCATGCTGCTTAACACACTCCCTGTTGACACGTCAACTGTACGTGGATTCCTGACCCGCGTTTGCAGATCTTTGCATTCAGTCTCCTAACCCGTAACCAAACGTCATGTAATTCGCATGAGTGCTGCCATTTAGAGACAGAATTTTAGAGGCAATAATGATCTCTTTATGCAGACAATTGAGTGTTTTAATTCATTATTTTTTTTTAATTCTTGTCGAGTTTTGTAGGAAGCAGGTGGTGCGAACATATGGCTTGCAAGCGTACCTGACGCAGTTTCCTTCCATCTAAAACTGGAATCAACATCAACCCCCCAAGGTTAAAATCTTTAACAACCACTCAGTATTTTTATTTAATCCGATTGGAGCTGAGGATGGACGGCCTGCAAGGCATCAGCCACTGATATTGACTGATGACAAGCATTTCTGATTCGTATTGCTTCTTGTTTATTTCACTGTTGTAGTCGATAACAAAAGGTTTTGGTTATTTATACACCAGCACTGCAACTAACTAATAGGATGAATAAAGATGAAAACTGGGGTGAGGTGGCGCAGTGGTTAGCAGTGTTGCCCCATAACTCTGGAACCAATACTGGAGACTCCACCCAAGCTATACGTATGTGGAGTTTGCATCTTCTCCATGTGTCATTACGCGGGTCCCTCATGATTCTCCAGTTTCCTCCCTGCAGCCTAAAACAATACTATGGTGAACCGGAGTTACTAAATTACCCATATATGTGAATGGAGTGTGACGGTGCCCTATGATGGGTTGGCACCCCATCCTGGGTTATTTCCTGCCCTGCACACATAGGCTCCAGACCCCCCACAGCCCTGAACAGGACAAGCAAGTACTAAAAATGGATAGATGGAAGTTTAATATTGTGTAGCCTTTGCTGGCACTCTTCGACAGTCATTTTTGGAAATTATGTCTATTTTAACAGCAGCAGTATGAGTAAGAAACTTGATTTTGCTCTCATTCCTGTAAAGAAAGGTATGTTGCTCTTACACGTTTCAGTGGAAGTTTGGCAATTTTCCGTGTAGTTTGACTAGACGCAAGGCAGTGTTCTGAATTAATGGTTCATGCTTGCAGTATAGAATAAATAAAATCTTATTTTAGTCATTTTCCTACCAATACACACTCATTATACAGTATTCTTGTAAGTCAGTGTGTGGATAGACATAATTACACAACAACCTGTTGCAATTTAAGTTTATTTAAATTCTACTGTGAGATTCAAGTCCTTGCATCCACTGACCATAAAACAGCCATAAAACTGTGTTCCTCCAAGCAACATAATATCTGCAATGCTATTTTTATTTACGCGATTTCACAGTGATTTTTCCCCCGTGAGTATGACACAAGTCCCCAGAAGGTGTACAGTAAGCACTTCAAAGGTGCAGATACTCTAACCGTGTTTAATGTGCTGCCCCAACATACCAGGAGCAAATGACAGTGCTTTGCCTGTCTGCCGGGAAAAGAGGGGGGAGCAAGAGAGCATATAGCCACACAAGGCTATAAGATAATGCCCCCAATTTAAACAGCTTAATTTAACTTAATACTTCTGCTAAAATTTATGGAAGATGGCAGCAACTGATACGACAACTTAAAGCGAACAGGAGTGTTTTATCCCTTGGCTTCACTGCCTATTTTTTTCCCCTTAAATCACGCATTCACCCAAGCATGTTGCCAAAAAGTTGTTAGAAACATGTGATAGAGGGAGATTTTAGGCAGCCACAAGTGTCTTTTTGGAGAAGTTCGTTTAACACCCGGGCAAGGCAAGTTGTGTGTAGCAAAAAATAACTGCAATGATCCATCAGTAGAGAGATCACCACTCTTGGCTCGTGGTTTTGGCTCTGGTTCTATCCCGCCCCCTCGTTAGTGGGAGAAGTAAAAAGGAGAAAACCTCTCTCTAACAATGGAGATTTATGCCATATGTTATTTTTGACATGGCGATCAGGTGCACAGCGGGACATTAACTTCACCTTTTCCTAACTTTCATTCCACTGTTTGATAAGATTTCACCCTGCATCTCCACTAACCGACTAAAAGTCTTTACGAGTATGCAGATACTTGACAAAAACCAATACAGAGTGTAAAATACTGATCTCGTGTTTGAGTACGGTTAATGAATTGTGACGCATCATTGATCCTGTATTTATTACGGTATCCGTTTATTCAGTAAACCTTTGCGAACTACTGAAGGAACAAGTCATGAATAACACAACGTGAAACACTGATGTCATGTTTGTTCATAATTAATGAATCATGACACATTCTTCGTCTAAAGTAGCGACTATTTTTGTTCCCGATTTGTTCTTCTGTAGTAACTGACTTACTACTAAGTATGTGTGTACCCTCAAGTAAAGTGTTACCGAAAATGACAGGATAATGCTATATACTCTAGTAATTAACCAAAATAATATGGAAGCCTACTCCGGTGAACAGGGTACATCCCGGTGGTTGCAACAGTGTGAGTTGAGCAGATAGTTTCTAGAGCACATAACCGGTACTAAAACTGATCAGTGACCCTCTGTAAAAGTTCATCACCGCTTTTTCTTCATAACTAGTATGGGGATTAGGACGTCCTTAATGTTTACAAAACATAACAGATTTTCAATACTTGTATGTATGAGTGTCAACAAAAATACGTTTATATGTTTTATGTATATATGTATTTCAGCTAATAATATTACAGCAAGATCCTTCCCCAAGACATTTTCAGAAAAATCGGTGAAGTTGCTTGCGGCAATGTTCAATGCAGTTATGGGTATGTGGAGGTTAAATTATGAACGCTTCCTTCTATAGCCTGCTGGGAAAAACGTGGTCGATGAAGGGCGTAACCGTTATATTGACAAATATTCATTTCTGACGTAACTTGTTTTTTATAAGCCTGTTACTGCTTTTCTGCAACGACCTCCTTATACTCAGCGTATCTGGATACGGAAGCTGAAAAGAGTTTTATTTTCAAATGACCTCATTTGGCAGCCGTTCCTCTGTTCCATGTACCATTTATAACAATGCGCAATTTATTTTTTTCTCGTATTTTAAATAAAAGTAATTCAAAATCGGCAGGTGTTTTTCATGGCAGCATCACACTGAATATGTAAAATTTACATTCTGTAACAGTCTAATCAGTTACTTGATTACATCCGTGAATTAACAAGAAGGGTGACAAACTACGTAACTAGTGGAGCGCAAAAGGCGCAGTCTCGTTACAGCGTGGGACTGCGCGTGCACGCCCCCGCGTTCCCGAGTCCTCCGATATCGTGTGTCTGCGCACACCCCCCGGGAGCCAAACCCGGGCTCAGCAGGCGAATTTCATAATGCGCGGGATCCTGGGAGTCGGCGGATTAACCAATGCCGTGGTCTGTCATTGTGCCATCGTCTACTTCAGCTCCTCAGTGCGGGTCCAATTGACTCCCATAACCTTCATCTTTAAGCTTTAACCCAAAAGCTCATTTGTGTCATCGAGCACATGTGCAGATTTAGCAGTTTTGAGCATTGAATTAAGATTTTTGCAAAGAGTGGTGCTCATGATAGTACTTTTAAAGAAGCCATAGTGCTTCTTTTCTAAGCATTTTACAGAGATGCTAGGGCAATTAGCAGAAACATGTTTAGTCGTGTGAAAAATTAACAATGAACAACTATGAAAATACGCATATATCAGCACGCTAGTTTAAATACTCATTTTGTATAGCAGAATTTGAGCAGGTGATACACAATTTATTACTAATACTCAATTATGCAGATACAAGCTTTTAATTTGTTACGGAAGCTGTTACTGAGATTGTGTTCATTTTAAAATTTATGCATAAGCATATTGAAGCAATGCTGGACAAGTCATTTAAGAAAATGCATTTGTAATAATAATAAAAAAAAAAACACTCTTTAAAAATGCAGACAAAGCTACATCAAAAAAGAAAGCATACACACCTGCACAATCACTCCTTTGTTCGAGCATGTTTGGCTTTGAATCATGGTGCATCATTGTAAGCATCTTAATTGAAATCCCTTTGTCTTTCATCTTTAATTCTGACAGTATAAGACCACCTGCTAATTAGGCGATGCTGGTTACATCACAGACTGAGCTAGAATGATATATGGACCAGCAAAGTGTAGATTACCAGGTCCTCACTCTCCCTGGAACTCTTCAAGAGCTCACCACCTTTGTCCGACATTCAGGTACGGCACTAGCGAGCCAATTTACATCATGCATATCAGACGTCCTCGGGACCTGCGTTAACCCGAGGTGCTCATAGTGATACAGTGGAATCTGCCTTTATGACTTCAGTTTAAGTTCTGCTGCATGGTTAACCTGTCAAACAACCTTCCACTTCTTGCACCAAGGTGTTCAACTCTCCTGTAATATAACTCCGAAAATACAATATATAAGTTATAACTCAGTGCAGTGATAGCCAGGTATTTTATGACTCAAGCCTAGCTTGACCAGAATGAAGTGTGACATATAAATGTGTGATATACATACATATATATATATATATATATATATATATACATATATATATATGAAAATCCAGAAATGGGTTCTCCATATGAATTTTTATCAGTATGAACATTTATTAGTATAGGCGCATGGTTGTAGGATTGTATGCAAAGTTTAGATCTTGCTGAGTTTAGTCCTGAGAGAGCAGACAGTGCTCTTGCTGCTTTCGTGAATGCGGCTACATCTCTGTGGTAGAGATGCTCATTTCACCCCTAAAATGGGCATCAAACCCAGACCAGCTCCGACTGGGCATATGGAGGATAAAGCCTGGAGGAAAAGAAACTCAGCTTTTGCAAATCTCTTAAGATGGGCTCCATAAAATCATGAAATAGGATTATACGAGATCTCTGCTGTCCCCTCATGTAACTTTAATCCGCACTCAGTGAAATTTCACTCTGAATTTCTGAATATATTTAAAAATTTCAATTTGGGTTTAATTTTGTTGCTTGAACTGAAGGTTAAGTGTGTTTATAGCAGAGGAAACACACAGCATCTGCAGAATAGTAAATAGCTGTACCTAATGTCGGGAGGATAGTTAACGCTATAGAGAGTGACCAGCGAGAGTCAGAGGCTTTATGACAGCGCGAGATCACAATGTTCCATCTCTTCTGGGTTCACACTTTCAGTCCAGTTAGGATGTTTTGTTCCCTCGCTACTGAATCCATGTCGAATCCTAAAAGCAACCTGAACACATGACCAAAATGTACAGGGTTTATAGGATATAGATACAGATATAGGAATACTATGTTTATGTTTACTACAACCTGTGTACCCAGCCGGCAATTTTGGTACTGATCCCACACGCAACATATGGGACATTTCCTAGCAGTAAACACACTAGAATTTTCGCAACTTTCACTTGCCATAGAGGAATTTTACAATAAACATTACAAACAAACTGTTTTAAAATTCAGTGTGTTAAACATAGCTAAAATTTGCACGGACTGATGGAAAATTGTGAGTAATTCAGGTTTGACTCGAGGTGAGGTGGCCGAAGCAGGCCAATGGAGGGCTGTAGACAATGAGCTGAACTAATCAGGTGGGTCTGAGAAACATCGATCAGTGCAAGAGGGACCCTATAGATACCTTGCTAATCGTGAGTAGAGATTCTGTGCCTACACAGTAGCTAGACAAGGTACTGTGAGACTGGGAACATCTGATCCCGGTTGGAATCCTCCAAAATTCTGCCTCGAGAAGTGATGTCTTCATTACTCATAATAAAAGTCCAAAATTATTGCAAGGCTGCTTAATGAAACTTTTCACCCAAGGTGATGCTGTTTGCTATTTTTACCAGTTGCTGAAATTTGAATGGAAGCACTTTATGCAAACTTCTAGGATGGCCAGTATGCATAAATACAGGCGACCAAAGTGTGCTGTTTCCTTGCAATTTGATTTTTGTTGTCTGTAGTGTCAGTAATTATTATGTTTGGTCCACGCCAAGGACAATAAATCCATGAACCAGAGAAGCAACACTGACTATGCTAATGATCACTGGACAGCAGTAAGCAGCTCTGGGTTTTATGATACAATTTCTATTTTTTGTATGTTCTTTATTAATACACAGGATAGAATTAAAATGTTTTTTCACCATATAAGGAACAGTTATGATATGTATACTGAATAAATATAAAATGTGTATTTCTCTATTTTATGAGTAATTAAGAAGTGACTACTTGCAAATATTATGTCTTCAGGTATAAATATGCTCCCTTGTTACGATATTTCGACTTTACGATGGCTAACTGTTTTGCACTTTCAGTACATCATTCAAGAAATTAGATGAGATATTCAACACCTTGTTATCAAATAAGCTTTGTGTTGATGATTTTGCCCAACTGTAGGCTAACGTAAGTGTTCTAAGCATGTTTTAAGGTGGGCTAGGCTATGATGTTTGTTAGGTTAACTGTACTGTATTAAAATGCATTTTCGCCTTACGGTAGTTTTATTGCAAGATAATGTAAGCCCATCGTAACCAGGCAAGAGGCTGTATTTTTTATATTTGTTTAGCGCTTTAGTAAAGGAGTATCATATTATGTATTAATATTAACTCCTATTGATGGACATATTCAGATGCATGTGTATAATGTGAATAAAGGTCAAACAGGGACACCTACAATATAGTATCTTAGTATTTCTTCTTTTTCCGTAACAGCAGGATCACGCAATAAGATAATATCCCTGGGAATGACTAAAGACCTGGGATAATTACCCACTGATTATAAGGTTTATTATTAAAGTTTAACTCCACGGTTGTGTAAAATACATTACTGAAAAGAAAGATCATCTAGGAAGTAGGGTTAATGATCGTTACTTAATGACCGAAGGCAGGGGAGTTGATGTATAGCGGCAGGGGCACCGAGTGGCACATTGCGTAGCTGATACCTACAGAATGTATAAACATGAATGAGTGAGCTTTGAGTGGACTCTCAACTAAGGTGATTAAGTCTGGATTTACAAAGTACAACACAACAGAAAGCTAGAGATGTTCTCTAATCTTTGACGTACAGTTCACATTTTCTTCAGAATGTCGCAGTAACGAGGGTGCCGGTAGTTATCAGTTGTTTGTCTGATGTCTTAAGGTTCACATCAGAGCATTTTGCCCCCCCCCGTCTCATTCAGCGTGTACCCTTGTCTTCCCATGCTTCCTGGGATAGGCTCCAGGCTCATCGCAGTACTGGATAAGCGGCCGTAAGATGAATGGATGGAGGGAATTAACATAGCGACAAATAAATAGTGGCTATCCCGCTGACCTCAAGATTACACGGTAGCACCAGAATACGGAACGCAATCAAAGATGATGAGAAATGGCCCATCGCTCTGATCAGAGGTTGTTTTTTTTTGCTACGGGGCACTCTGGCTATAACTCCTTCAGAGTGACATCAGTAACTCATTCCAGGGCAGAGGGGCAGTGAACATAACGAAGACTGTGAAGTAGCTACTGTACTGTGTCCTCCGACAGCACCGTTTATGGGTAAGATGCCTTCTTCCAGTATTATGGCTACGGCTAACCCTTTTCCTTGAAGCCATAAAGAGTCCTTTCACTTGTCTCATTATCAGGATTATGCATCCCTTCCTTTTTTGTTGCACTGCATAGAGACCCCCCCCGTGAAGTTCGCTAGCATATGGCAGTTAAGGCCCAGTGTCTACAGGGCCCTTTTGTTTATCTTGTTATTGTTGTTGAGCGTAATGACAGTTGTAGGCCGTAGATCAGGGTGGAGGGGTTATCCTACCCAAGGGAGCAGCTAGAGACGGGTGGGGAGGGGGTGGGAGAGGAGCAGAAGAGCGTGGATTATGGAAATATGAATTGATTTTTTTTTTTCTCCCTCTCTCTTACAGGCAATGTGGCCTGCTCCAGTAGAATAGGACTCAAAGGAGAACAGACTGGAAGCTGGCACACCAGGACTGTGAAGTATGGAAAAAAACACAAACATAAAATGATGAGCCTGAGAGTGAAAGTCGCGGCCTGGCGCAGCTGCCGCTCAGGGAGACGAAGGCCCACATTTGAATGGTAAAGAGACCGTTTGCAAATGAAGCCAACAGATGGACATCCGTCCACTTTCCTTAAGAATCTCCTCCCCAGCCTCAGGAGGAGTTTTATAACCTGCCTCAGTCAGGCTCACTTGTGCTTTTATAGTTTTTGGGACTGACAGTAATCCATCAAACTTAAGTAACATTATAACAATTTATTTTGTTTTCTCAATATATGAACGTTGGTCATACTGAGTATAAGCTATAATCCAATTTATGTTCATTGCTACAAACACATTGCTGAACTGGGGAGCATATGGACTGTCGCTTCACTATGTATCCATGGCTTATTGGATGTTGTTTAAAAAAAATAAAAAAAGTTTAATAAAATAAAAAAATAAAAAAATAAAAAAAAATGCAAGCCATCTAAAGGTGGGAAGCTGACGTTCCGATGTTTGTGTACAAACTGTAGGACTGGGCTGACACCGTGACTGGATGCCCTCGCTCAGATAGCGTGGAATTCATAGTGCACGACGCCGGGGAAGTGGAGCGAGAAGATCCGGACAATATGGAACATCAGGGACGTGATGTCTGTCTTTTAAGCGTTTAACGCGGACTGCACCCCCCTCGGAAAGTACTGAGGGATGAGAGAGGGGTTGTTTTTCTCCTTCACTGCACGCTGACAGCGTGTCGGGAGTGTAGGTCTGATGGAAGGTATGTGGGCACCTGCCCCATCCCCCCGACTCATTCTCCCGGCTGGGAGTGGTCTTCGCAGTGAACCCAGCTCAGCGGGCTTGGCCTTCATGCCATAGCCGGTCAAGTCTTCCCTGAATCCCACTGTTGCTCATGGGTCTTGATTAAAGGAACCCAAGGGCTGCGATCCTCAGAGAGGACTTGTACACAAATCTGGCCCCATGTCAAGAAAGAGGGCTCCAGTCTGATGGCTAACAAGCCACGTTCAACCATACAACATGACAAATTATATTTCACTCCTATAAACGCCAAACATCCATCACATTTTACATGCTACAATGCACATCTAAACATGCTGCCTTATCATACAAGCAAACACATTAAACTCCATAGTTATAACTTTGCTTGAAGAAGGGACTTTATACACGAAATCAAATCTGGGACAGTGGTTTTGCATATCACTCACTCCGTTTGAAGGAGTTCAGCTACACACTCCGTATATTGGCCAGAATTTAATCTTCTAAATTGGCTCGTTTTTCTTCTCCTTAACGTACATGACGCCACCGTGCTCTGTGAGAAGGTCTCGGCTGATCTTCACTGTGGATCCTCAGACGCACCGAGACTCTCATTCTTTTCAGCCCTCCCGCAAACACACACAAACAGACTGCCTAGCCACATTCCGCACACGTGCAGTTGTCCTGGCGGCGCTCTCGTCTGGTGGCAAGGCAGAAAACCTGCAGTAACGGCGCCGATGCGACACGCCCCCCGCTTCCGGGAACAGGTGACTGTGCAGGCCTGACTGTGCCGCTCTGCCAGCCCTGAGAACTCAAAGGGGCACGGAGGACTTACTCATGCTGCGTGCCGTGAAACAAAGAGGGCATTGTCGCTCCGCAAGGAGACCCCGGCAGATCTGCGCTGCGGGGGCACCGAGAGACGGTCGTTTCCGAGGGGAGGGAGCTTAAACGGGGAAAACCCTTGAGGCTACTTGGCCCCCAATTAATGATCCTTTTGGCTTAGCATCGCCGGCATATGCGGCAAAATCTCCCCCTGGCCCCAAGGAATACGATTTCTCAAAAAAAAAAAAAAAAACTCCACTTATTATGGGTCAGAGAAAAGAGGCTGGCAAGATATTTTGTGCTCGCTGGAATATCTCTCCTGCCATTTAAATATATGCGGCTCTTCACTGGTTCAAACTAATTGGATTTTTTCGGGAATTTAGATAATTACCCTGTTACCGTGGCAGCTTTTTATATCCCGATCAGACTGGTCGTCTTCCGTGCCAGAATGCAGACGTGCAGCAAGCGTGCATACTGTATGGGGTTCACGTGAAGACACGCGCCACCCTTGCCCTTGGTGAGGCGCGTTAGGGTGGGGGGGGTGACTAATTGGGAGTCATTATTGATCTGCATGGAGGCAGCTAGCTCCGTCAGGGGAGTGGCTGCCAATGATGCTGACCCCATCCCCCACGCCCCCCCCGGCTGTCCCTGGGCCCACCAGCCGGCTGGGGTCTTAAAGAGAGCAAAGATTTAGAGGCGGAATTCCCTGGTGGACCATGCCACCACCAGGGGAAAGAGGTGAGTGCCTGCAAGGATATCATTTTTGGTTTCTAAACAGAATTAACAACCGAATATAACACAGAGGTGGAGCACATTTAAAGTGAAAGTGATGCTGGCTGAGCGGTGGGGGTCTCTAAAGAGGCGAACCCGTGGACGGGTGGGGGGGGGGGTGTGTGGGTGCGGTGGGCCACAGACATCATTTTGACAGCTGGCAATGCACATCATCCAGAAGATGGGAATAGAAACAATTATCCGTTTGCACGGCACGTTGGTACAATGGCGGGGGCCCTCCAGTTGAACACCACTCCCCCCCCCACCCCCTCGTAAAGCCACCGGGAAAGATGGTTTGCGGATAATAAACGGCTACGCCGGGCAATCCAGACAACCCTCTCCTGGGGGGGGGGAGTCCTGACTCTCCCAAACAAACAAACAAATAAATAAATAAGCAGACAAACAAACAAACAAATAAATGGACGAACGGGGGTTGATCGTTCCTGGTCCCGCTGTGGGACCCCAGCAGAATGAGAGTGCTGTCTCACTGAGTGATATTCCTGTCTCAACAGCAAATAAATAATGCAATCTCACAGGTCACCCCCCCTCCCCAAACCCCCACCTCTACAGCCGCCCACACCCCGGCCCCCTGCGAGCTGGAAATGTACCGGCTGCTTTATATTCCTTTGTCTCGGGAAGCAGTTAAAAAAAAAAAAAAACAGTGGCGACGATTACAGCACATCACCCTGCCGGTTCTCTTGCCCCTTCGGACCATACGCTGCGCGGATTAGCGGCGTTAGCCCCGATTCGCCGGCGCCGCTCGGAGGACAGCCCTCGTCCCGCATAACGCCGGAGCTGCGGCCAGGGGAGGCTGGCGTCTCATCAGCATAACCAGCGAGATGGAAAGGCTACTTTGCGCTTGGCTGAGCTTGGGGTTTCAATGGGTACTCTTGTTTTATGAATGACCATTTGTCTAAGGGCCCGGAGAAGGATGAAACCAATGGACCCCGACTCCCAATAAAGCAGCCAAAACTTTTCACCAAACTTTCTTCCGACTCCCTAAAACACCATTTTTTGTACGAAAAAAAAAACTTCATAAAAAGGTGTTAAAAGTTTGCGAGACAAGCAAGTCCCCTGTATAATTAGTTAAATGGCTAAGTATGTGATTTACATCAAACACTGCTGTTCTTGCCCAGAAATCATATGTTACCGACTCATAAAATTAACCCGGATCCTTCAACAGGAGATGGAATCTTCCAAGTGCTGTGATATTTTTAAAGGAAGAATGGAATTAATAGTGTTTATTCATTTGCATGCCAAACAGGGCCACTTCGTGTAGGTTGGATCCCCAGTGTGAAGCCCGATTCTAGCCTTGCTTCTAATGAGCCGCATGATTAGTTTATCTTAGGACACGCTGTTGGTGAATTCAGATTTCTAAAGCCGTAAACTTGGAAGGAAGGTGCCCGGAACACCGAGGAGACTTTATGTTGTTTAGGAATTGTGGGTGGGGCCATGGCAGTTTGCGTCTGGCAGTAAGATGTTTTACTTGGAGAGAAACGGAATGGGCGCCATATGGATAACAAGCGTTGAAGCATATTGGTTTGCGTCTATAGTTAATG
The DNA here is from genome assembly GCA_026776945.1 of Isichthys henryi. Taxonomy (NCBI): domain Eukaryota; kingdom Metazoa; phylum Chordata; class Actinopteri; order Osteoglossiformes; family Mormyridae; genus Isichthys; species Isichthys henryi. The sequence goes on from JAODJX010000047.1 coordinate 7,443,575, forward strand.
TTTAATAATAGTTCCATGCACAGAAAAGGTGGTCCCTTCTAATATCTGTAGCAGACTTAGTGCTTCATCGTGACCCGGAACTCTTTCGTATCAGCATATCATCCAGCTTCTACCCCTAAATAATGTGCGAACGGGGATGGCGCTGGTTAAACTGCGCTGTAGTCGTTTGGCAAACATGTATGTCACACACGGCGTGGTGCGCCTTGCAAAATTCCATATGCTTGTGGTAAGGGGTCGCACTGGGTAGTTACGGGAAGGTAATGCCCCTTAATGGCAGCCGCCTTATTGTTTCTAGTCTGGCACCATCACAGAAATCTACCGCTTTGATTCCGTGTGACCTGACCGTCCAGTAACTTAATAAGGACTATTTATTTTAACTGTTGGTATCATGATACGACTGAGCATTCAAATCAATTTTTTTTTTACCCATATTGCGCAACATTATCACCTCGACTACACGTATTTGTTCATCTTTATACCCAATTGATTTACCTAATGATTTAGCTGTACTTTGATAATTATATGCGGAAGTAATTTTTAAGTTCTGTATATTTTTCAAGGAATGTGGAGGATCGGAAACTTATTTTCATCATTTAGACAGACATCCAGCACAGGTATCTATAGATATAATGTATTTCAAAAGTTAAAATTTCTTACATAGTTCATAAATTTAATAAATAATGCAGTATGCTTAGCACAAGTCTAAATATATTTAGAGTTATTGTTTTAAAGAATGGCTGTTTGACAGCTATCCGCATGGCAAAGAATATTATGTATATAAAAATATACGCGCGTGTGTGTGTGTGTGTGACGTTTAGAAATCGACGGGGGAAATTCTACTGTTGCCATCTAGTGGAAAATGGGCAACTGAGCGGAATCTTTTTTATATAAAGAAATAAACCATATATTTTTGCATTTCCTGTGATAGACGCCTCACACTGTAAGTAATTATTACAATTAGCCTGCAACTTATTTGGATAATTTATAGTAGGCCTAAATTTATCATGCCAAACATCTGACCAAAAAACAAAATTCAATCAGTGAAAATATTGTGCGACACCTATTTTATCTCAGACGAAGTTCTGCACGTACCGTGTTTGCATTTTAGCTTCATTTAGGTGATCGAAAATACATAGTTTGGCTGTGCTTTGAACGCAAGAAAGCTAACCTCATAGAAATGCAGCATCTGCATTTCCTGCATAAGTTTCTGAATCTGGACTCAATATCTGCGCTTTCCTTTTTCATGTCTTCACGAATCTTAATGACTTTGCGTTTCATTTATTACAAATAAGGTCTACTCCCTTGACAAAAAAAACCCGCACGTCTGGTGTATATGATTATAACATATTTCTCTTTGTATGCAGTGACAGTATGAGATAATTTTAAATAGCTCAATAGCAGTTACGAAGTATCATGCAAGTCATATTAAAATGATAAAAACAATAAAATAACCAGGAAAAAAAAAACTGGAATAAAATCATTCGTATTAGTATTTACTTAAATTATTTAAATTTGAATGTGACTGCAAAAAGCTTTGTCGGTTATGAAACGATGTTATTGGTGGGTGATAGGGCTTCCGATTCACTTGATGGACTGCAGTCAGCATTCCCCGTCTTTGCATCGCGGCTCGGCCGCCTTTTGTTTTTCCTCGTTATGCGGGTACTGGCAGGGAAGCCGGGCTACGCGGCGCTAATTATGCGAGAGCTCTGCTGCCAATTAGTCGAAGGTTTCCCTTGTCCCTCTCGTTGAACGTTACATGGTAATTCATTTGACACATGATGTATAAAATGCATTATGCATCCTGAGCAGTTTGCATGGTTTGCTTCATTCATGATACGCTAACTTACAAGAAATCGTGTCAGCCAGTGTCGGGCGTGTGGACCGTATTTTAGGACCCTCCCAAGTGCCTTGTTTTGCTTCCTATTAAATACACTGCTGACGTTAGTCATTTACCAAGGCGTGAACCATAAAGAATCCTTCAAGTAACAGATAAAGATTAGAAAATCTTCCCTCCAATATATGTAACGCATATAATGTTAGTGCACGGAACGGTTTTCATGAATGATTCCCCTGTTTTTTTTTTTTTTTACTTTTAATAAAACATTATATCCCGTTTAACTGCTTAGGTGCTGGGACTAATATTATCACCTACCCTTGTACAATTATTCAAATAGGGACAATTTTGTACGTGTTTTTTGTAACAGAGAAGTCTGCGTAGGTCGAAAGGTTCAAAGACTTGTAAACTGTGTGCCTTTTTCCTCCATCATATTTGATTATTTGCATGGATATCTACTAGAATTTCACTTTAATAAATATACATAAAGCGCAGTCTCATGTATTTGGATTTAAGCGATTTTGTTGAAATCAATTAAAATAATCCAATCCTGCTCCAAAGAATTTCCTGATTAGTTCCTTCATGATACAATACATTGAAATAATTTTGGAATATCTTTATCAACAAAGGTTTTTTTTTTTTTTTTTTTAACCTCCCAATCCACCCGGATTTTCATGTGGATTTTTACTTTTGCATTGACACCAATGAAAATCACAGGCTTGCAACCTTTGAGATTCACGTAGGTGTATGGAAGGAGTTAATATGTGGACGAATGGTTTGGATACGCAGCGGCTAAGTGTACCCATAGAGCAATAGAGCACGCTGTGAATCTTTTAAGATGATATATGCTTGGTATCAGCGGATTTGCTAAGCATAAACACACCCACATCGCAAACAGTGAGGAGTGGGAGTGCGGAGTTTAATTTAAAAGTCAAGATGTTGATTTATTGCCCAGACCAGAAACACTGCATATTTTGTGATACTGGATGTGGTGATAATTTGAGACTCACTGCTCACTTACGAATAATTCGTTTGGTTTTTAAACGAAAGATCGGTTGCTTCATTCTGGAATATAACGAGTCTGATGGCTGCTTGCAATGTCAGGCTTTTTAAACAAGGATTATGTGTGTTTATACATGCCTTCAAAAATGAAAAATAGGGGATTAAGAGCTGAGAAGAGAACATTTCAAAACAGCCAAAGAAGATAATACGACTTCAGTTATTTTGTAGACTATCCTCCCGAAATTTAGTCGTTTTGAATCTAAAACATGGTTCAATAACTGCCGTTTGTGGGTTCATGTATGTAAGCACATTATATATTTGAATAAAAATATGGATTTAATATGTCTGACCCAGTTATAATATAACGTATGAATGTCAAAACACGGCAGCATTAAAAGCTTATTGTTTGAGGTTAATGGTCTTTAAGACTTTATTTCATCGTGCATGGCTGAAGTCATGCTTCCAAACAGTATGGTTTTAGCTTGCAAATTCAGCTGTGCACTTTTCATTGTGTCGTTAATGTTTTCTTGTTGTACTGTATGTTAATTCCAGTGTACAGACTTGCCCGTTGACCCATAGCATTACTAAATCTCCCGGCATCCCCGGCAATAAACTGGAAAAAACGTTTTTTTTTTCTCTCCAACCATTAAACTTTTTCTTTGTGATTTATGAAACATATTTAAGCTACCAAAACTTTACATTATGCATTCATACGGTTTGTTTTTAAGTTGGTTCTGCATTCTGCATTTTACTGGCTTAGTAAGAAGATGCGAGACCATAAACTGGGATTATGGGAACCTTGTAATACTTTCCCCAAAATTATTTTAAGCTTAAATTTTACATGAGGATGGAATACAGTAGCTCAAAGTTAAATTGACCCGCATTTTTGTAGCATACTGTACACAGCTTAAACTATGGTCCTTTTTTTTTGCGTTTTCTAAATTCAATTAAATTCAAATTAATTTGTATATGCAATTAAATATGAGAAATCTGTCCTAATGGTCAGAAAATACATGTATACTACAGAATAACCAAACCAAAAAAGGTAGCAGATAGATCATCATTTAAAGGTTTTCCTGTTTTTGTTTCGCTTAAATATCAGCAGAGAAATCAACCGGTGACACCAGTGGAGACCAGCCACCATTACAGAAGATCCAGCGGGTGTCTGCATGCCAGGCTTAAAGAAAGCATCGCTTCAGCATGGACAGATTTTTTTGCAGGGTTACATTCAAAATGCAGTTGATTTCCATGACTCGAGGTAGGCATGTTTTCTGTTTGTCAATACACTTACCAACATCAAGACACACAACCAAAGCCCTCACCACT
>JAODJX010000047.1:7511102-7525921 GCA_026776945.1 Isichthys henryi
TCTACACTATCACCCTACACGACGCTCGTCCGACCTGATCACACTCATCGTACGCGGACTGCCTGGAGCACACTCATCGTACGCGGACTGCCTGGAGCATACTCAACATTCCAAACTGAATTTGGGGAACTTTTCACTGACTCAGTTATTAATTTAAATAATACTATAATATTCAACATACAGCTAGATTTCAACATACATGTGGACATAGAGACTGCTGCATTCATCAAACGTTTCTTGTTCTTCTTGGACTTAGCAGCATGTCACAGGACACAACGCACGTCATACACTAGACTAGATCAGCACTCAGAGTAAATGCGGAGTATGTGTTATCATCACCTATGATTTATGAATGTGGAATGCAATGCAAGCTTCATTTCCAGTGCAAATCTTAAAGTCACGCATGAGTTTAATACTGTGATTAGTCGGGGTTTGAATGAGACGGTACCTCTGAAAAATAAAATAGTCAAAACCACGAGACATTTCCCGTAGTTTAACGATTGCACACATACTCACAAACAGGGATGCCGTAGATTAGAGCACAAACGGAAGTCAGGGGGGTTAGTGGTGGTCTGTACAAGCAAACCCTATTACTCTAACCTTGATCGCAAAAGAATTAACCCTCACTACCTTTTTAAGACAATAACTTACCTAATAAATAAGGCTGAACTTCTACTATCAAGTAATACTGGTACTGAACATTTTGATGGACCTCTTTAACAATAAAATGACCAACATCAGACTTCAAACATGTGCAAGAGGCCCCAAATAAGTCTGACGCCAACACAACATATGCACCCCTAACTTCACAGGTGGGCTGAGGAGGATGATCGCCCTAAAGTTGGAACACATCCTCCAGTCCCCTTTTTATAAGATTGGGACCTCAACCCCAGTCTGCCAATGGCACTGTTTCCAACCTCCACGCTATGCGAAAGAGGCGCGTCAGCCAAGACGGGTCAACAACATCAAAAGCTACACAGAGCTCAGGGAGAAGAGAAGAGTATTTGACTACTTCAGTGACCTCAGCCCTAGAGATGGGCAAGTTCTCCTCTGAGTGTTCCAGCTCTACCTCCTCCAAGGAAGGAGCATCAGTGGGATTCAGGAGGTCCTTGAAATACTTAATGCAATAAGAAACATGTTTTATAATTATTTTGGTTCGATCGATTCATGGGTCTTTGTAGATAAACAGAAATTATAAAAGTATATTTCTTTGTACAATTACTTCTGCCAATTGCATCTTGGCATATATTACAGAATGTGTGAGTTTTCAGCTCAGTGCATCTACTGAATGTTAAAAATATACTTGCAATTAGTATTTTACACCAATTTTAAAAATGTATACTCACCATAAACCTCTTATATGGTTTCAGACTTCAACATGATGCCTACTCAGTTTAACACATCGCACAAACATAACATTCTCACCGGCTGTCCCTCAATATTACTAACCATGTAAGCACATAAATCATCCTTTGGACCTTTGGCAAAGCAAAGTGGGAGCTAATTCCTCTTGATGCCAGTCATGTGACCTGTGACTCGGCCGATCTCTTAACCACTTCATCAGTCATGCTCATTCTGTGCCTCTGTCGTGCAGGAACAGCTCTTTGTTACGCTGTCTTGCCTCTATATCCCCCAAGTGCTCACAAAGAGCCATAAATTTCCAGTGATCGGCACTGAAAGACAAGGACTTTCTTAGGGCAGTTCCCTGGTCCACATAAACATCGGCCCTCAGGGAAAATGGCCGGTCCATCCATGGATGTACAGATACAGGTTACTAATGCAAATACGTGGTTTTAAATGCTTATAATCTCGATTAGTAGTATATACAGGAAGATGGAATTGCCTGCTAGGCATTGCTGCCAGTTGCACCTCCTCCGGTGCCCACGGGTCAGTTGCAGGGTCGTCAGCCAGGAACCACCTGGTCTCCTTGTCACCCCTGCAGATGATAGGTGTTTCCCCTGCGGCTGTTAGTGGGGTTAGTTGTTTCCTCAGCACTTGTCCTTCCTCCTCAGCCAAAGCCAAAGACTCTCCTTCTCAGCCTCCTCTCCCAACTCTTTGATTGCCTTCTTTAGGTTCCCTCCTACGTCCCTCAGAAGGCGAGTGATTGACAGCCCTACATAGCCTCGGCATCCAACCTCTGCTGGGAGGATGGTAGTCTTCCAGCCAACCATCCGGCACTCAGCAGCCAGCTCTGAGTACTTGGCCTTTTTTCGCTCGTAGGCAGCCTCGATCCCCTCCTCTACTGGTATCGTGAGTTCAATGAGGAGCACAGATTTCCCTTTTGTGGACCACGCCACTATGTCAGGGCGGAGAGATGTAGCAGTGATCTCGGTTGGGAAACAGACAGCCTGTCGAGGTCAACTCTCACGTTCCAGTCCTGGTCTGGGGAAATCGGCCTTGGTGTTTCCTTTGGCCTAGTATTCCTTCTCCCCCCACCTTCCACAACAAAGCTGATGAGGCTGTGGTTCTCTGCAGGTGGTACCCCTTTGCTACCCTGTTGCCGGCTCTCCAGCACCTCTGCTAACTTCCTTAGAACCTGGTCATGGCGCCATCTATAACGTCCCTGGGAGAGAGTGATCTTACAACCTGACAAGATGTGCTGGAGGTTTGCATTAGGGGTGTTGCAGAGCGTGCAGCATTCCTCGCTCCCTAACAACTGGTGAAGGTTCCTAAGACAGGGAAGCGTGTCATATGTTGCGCGGATGAGGAAGCTGAGCCTTGCTTGCGGGATCTTCTATATGTATATAGCAATGAAATTTAAAGTTTTACTGAAATATTGCCCATCATTGACTGAGCAAAAATGGACCATGGCTAGTCACTGCCGTCTTCTGGTGATTTATACAGAACACGTTCCCTCATGTGGCCAGTGGGGGTACTGCAGCCTGCTCTGAGATAACCTTAAGGCTGTGTACTGTATATCTACAGTACGTAGCTGTGTATGTTCAGTTTAAGTCAAAAACACTACTACAGTCATATACCTGAACCCAAACTCACTATATTGCTTGCTGTATTATATAAAACTTCACTGCACAGTTGTAACTTATAGCTGATTTTTTTCTGTAGCAACACCATATCTGCAATTTTACATTTACATATATAGCAGTGTGCAAAAATCTTTGGCAGTTTAAAAAAGTATATTTAAATGATCTTCATGTTGGTGTGAAATTATGACGTCTAAAAAAGTGTCACAGTTTAGCAATTTCAAAACCTCTCTGAAAATCACCCCAGCAGCCATATAATACACCGATGCGTTTTGTGACTCGATCACTAGCGCACTACGGCTCACGACGGGACTGGGAGATGGAGACAACCCAGGGAGCAGCTTTCAGACATTGGGGTAAAAATTATGAAGAGACAGGACTGCATGAGGTCAAAACAGAGGGACGTAGGACAGACTAACACGCAGGAGCATGGGCTAATCTCCACACAGGTGTAGGTGGGGTGAACAGAAATGAGAATCACCACAGGAGAAACCAAGTAAACCAGCAGAACTCGCCACAGCACCCACATCTACAATGATAAAGATGCAAAGCAAGCGCACACACACACACACACACACACACACCAGGAACAAGTGCTACATGAGGGGCAGATGCGGGCCATAACAATTAAAGCACTAGGGCTGGAAATAATGAATGACAAGACACAGGTGAGAGTCATTATCGCTTAACAGTCAGGACTCAGAAGCTAGGAACAGGATGATAGACAAGACAGCACAGGGACTGGTACTGACGCCATGTTTGGCTAATCGATAGTGTGTTGATTCATTAACTTAGTGAAATAACCTAAGTGAGCTGGTGGTGAAATGTAATAAATACATGGAATGGCTGGGGTGCCCCTGAGGAGAGGTTTGGGAACTGAAGCGGGACTCAAGCCGTCCAGCACGATGGCAGTAACGTTTTTGGAGAAGGGGAGAAATTCTTGCAATTTTTAAATTGTGTGTTTTTTTCCCTTGAGTGAGGCGCTTAACCACCCGGCTCCAGATGCACTGCATGCTGCACTGCACTTCACTGGACCCTGTGCTGTGACACCCACCCCCCAAGCATGCTCTCATCTGTCTGTGTGCCTCATGGAGAGCAAGATGATGTAGGCAAAAGGAGAATTTCCCCACAGGGACTAATAAAGTATCGCTATTCTACTCTACTCTACTCTAAACCAAGAACCACAGAGAGCAACATCAAAAAGAAAGACAACTTTACAAACTTTACAAATAATTGGTGAAGCCGATATTTTAGCTAGAGCTTATATGTTGGAATAGATGTACATCTCCCAGACTCTGTAGCAGTGTATTCCAGAGCTTTGGGGATACAGTGTTACGTAGATTAAGGTTTGATGATCTTTCTGAGTAAACCTCAGCATCTCCGTACCTGTGAAACGTTTTTTTTTTTTTTGTTGTTTTTTTGAAAACAACATTCGTTCTGCTTCTCAAACTGTGCTGCGGGACTTAAGTGGTTCCTGTACACATTTCAAAAATGCTGCCATTTCCCCGGTGAGACTCTTAAGACGATCTGCTAATTTCAGAGGCCATGCACTGAGTCATTCGGCTGCCTGAAATCATTTCCTTATTCGGAGTAATATCAGGATGTGAATCCCAACCCCCCCACGTGTCAATTACTTATAAAGACAAATTAGGGCGAGCGGTGGTCCTGCACCGAATGTCTTTAAAGATAAGATGGTTTACTTTGAAGATGGGAAATAAAAATAAATAAGGGGTGGAGGGAAGGCTGCTAACCCCAGCAGCGATGGATTCCACCATGCTGGTTCCAGCACTGCGCTTATGGGCTGCTCGGTTAATAGAGAGGCCACTCCGTGTGAGGAATGTTAAATGCACAGGGTTGGTGGACAATCAGCTAGGTGCTGGGAAGCCTTCCAGAGAGCGTGAAGACAGAACGCCCCCCACAAGCAGGGAGAACGATGCGGAAGGTGCGTTACAGATTCTCCCCAGGATGAGTGCCAGCAATCAGCAGCTTCAATCTGGCACTTCTGGGCGCCTCCCTCTGGGGGCCACTTTTAGCTGGAGCTTCTTTTAAATGTGTTTTTTCCTCACCCTTTTCTCACTTTAAGTGCTGCCAGACTTCTACGCCGCATACAGGGAGCACTTCCGAATAAACATTAAGGTCCCTTTGTACCACGCTAGAAGCGGCCTGTTCTAGATTTGTAAACATTTAAACTTTTACTCTTGTTAGAAAATTTCATCTCTCTATTTTATGCTCAGATTCTCAAAGCAGAGAATTAAATTCATGTGAAATTGCGGGTAAGACGGAAACGGTCTGTTCTACTAAAATTCAGTGGCATCTGAAAACCGGAAATTGAAAGGTATAGTTTCTTCATAATCACGTGATACCTGATTTAATTTGTTTGCTATTCCTCTACAGCAGTGCTGCCCGGTCCTGGAGGGCCGGAATCCAACAGAGTTTGCAGATTTCCTTGCTCAACACATCTTAATCAGCTAATTAGCAGGTTTAGTGGGTGTGTTTGAACAGGGAAATGTGCAAACTGTGTTGGATTCTGGCCCTCTAGGACCAAAATCAGGGAACTCTGCTCTAAGGCGTCCTGACACTACTGTACAAAAGAGAAACTGGAGGCTTGTCATGGCGGCCTTTACACAGCAGAGGGCAGTAGAGATAGCAGCAGGAAACCCAAAGGTGCACTAAAGTGCTTCCACGTGACCTGCTCAATGACGAAGTGATGACTTTGTATTGTGTGACAATGAATCGTCAGCTGATGTGCAGATTTAATATTGTAGCAATTTTAACATGCATAAAATACGCAGAAACTTCACATTTTACTGGTTGTTTCCAAAACCGAACTGCAGGTATCTCAAATGTGAGATAAGGAAGATTAACATATATTTAAAAAAATCCACAAGTTAGAAATATGCATATAATAAATTTAACATTTTCTGATTTTATGCATTTCAAAAGGATACGTTAAAGATTGAGTCAATTCAGAATAATGATTCATATGACTCTCATGCTACAGTTTATTAATGACAGAATGAAAGTATGCTAAACATTCTATTAACATTATATAAAACTTAAAAACGTATTTATAACGTGCAACATTTGGCCTCTAGCATAGCCCTTAAACCTCTATTACTCCAGCGCCGAGGACTGTCTGACTCTCCTCTCTCTCAAAAATGTACATCGTTTTGGCTAAAAGCATCTACTATACGTAAATAAAGGAATACATTACTTGCGCAAATCTTTTCACCTTATAAATCTGGGTGCTTTATAAGCATACTGTCTCCCCCAGTAAAGTGATAATTCACTGAAATGACTTTGAAATCGTTACTCATATTTGGTCGTTATGTTGTGCTGCATTGTATTTCGGTAGGTATCTGAAGCACGCGTTGCATGGCAGAGTAGATCCAACAGGGGGCGCCAATCACCGATGTTTACGTCCTCGTTCACAAAGGACAATTCAGAGTCACGAAATCAGCCGCACTGCATGTTTCGGACTGTAAGAGAAAACTGGAGTAGGGGAAGGAACGACGCACAAGTTCAGCCAGAGGAGCAGACCGGGACCCAGTGCAGGGGCTGCACCGCAATCTGCTGTCATCTTGATGGAATGTCATTCACAGTACATTACCCATTTAGCTGTAGTTCCAGCATAATGTTGGGACGTGGGTGGAAATATGTTTCTCACTCTGCAAAAAAATAAAAATAAAAATCTAAACTGAGTATGTGCCTAAAAGGCAACAGATTGCGAGAACCTGCGGGGCAATGCGGCAATTTTCCAGTTCGCCAGCATTTGAATTTGCAATTAAACACAATCTTAATGTATCTATACTAAAATCATCTCCGATTCATTCTCCCATCTCAGATATTCCAGAATTTAAGCAAACTTTCAGTACTCATGAGAATTATGTTTTAAACAACTCAGTCAGTTGTTCGGCCGAACAAATTCATCTTCCAAGCTACGCTAATATTCCTTATAACAACATTCCAAGCTGTTCCATTTTAATCCATTATCTCTGTAAAATAGCATATATTAAATAAGACAGGATGTACATCTGGACATACAAGAGCGTTAGCAACAAACATGAAGTGACATTAGCCTGTTAGATAAGTACAAGTTAGACTAAGGCTATCTACTGGTTTGTTAAAGGTGCTTATAGGATTTTCCAGGTTTAGCTGCATTTCAGAGTTTACAGATCTGGTCCACTAAGTAATGTTCGGTTCTCTTTGCAGCAGCAGGCGTTGATTTTGCACAAAACTGCTGTACATACAGTTTAATTGACCCATTTATTCCTACACTCTGTAAATTGTAATTAAAATTTGACAGATATTCTTTTGGTGGGAGGTCTGTATAAAGAAGTTGTTTATACTGGAAATTTGATATTTCACACGGTGCGTTTAATTAAAGTACTTGCATGTCCTATATTTACCTTCATTATCTGTACATTATAGAAAATGTATCATATAACACGAAGTGTTCAATGCATTGATAACTGAGATAACTGCATCACTACACATGCTTGATAGCTAGAGATCCTGGCGAACATCCTATCCGGATTATTAATTAGGAACGCTGGAGAATTACTGCCATGATTCATTGCCCCACTAACACAGACACACCGACAGAATCCCACAATGACTCAAGTACACAGGAAGTTCACAGGAAGTCAGTTATTGTTTAAACTGTCATCCTCTCTCTCTCTCTCTCACACACACACACACGTTTTTATAAACACGTTTATTCATATCTTTATGTGGACTCCCCATTAATTTCTACGAGAAAAACCGTAATCCCAGCGATGACAACCCTAACCCTACCCTAACATTAACCATAAGTAACCAGACAAAATGCAAGACTTTTGACATTTTATAGTTTTTGATTGCAGTTGCAGATTTTTCACAAAACTGAGGTTCCCCTTGTGGGGACCAAAAAAAAAAAAAAACACAACATTAAAATAACAGGTTTTTATCACATTATGGAGTCATATAATATACACAAGGGCGCAGTTTTAATTAACACGTTTCAAAAACCTCATGCTATCTGATTTGCTGAGGAGGTACATAATTAATGTGTAAAACTTTGGGTTGCTGTATCCTATCATATCCTACTTCCCCCAGCCCTGCTCAATTTACTCCCCTTAAAACGCCCCCTGAAGTGGCTGAATTGGCACAATTTAGTCAGTGGGGATCAAACTTCCTGCTTTGAGCTGACTGACAGCTTATGCTCTGCTTGTAGTGCTTCTTATGATGTACTAAACCGCACGCCGTGAGTTCAGTTCCAGGCATGGAATCGTGATTAATAAGCCAACGTCAGGCTGCTACATCCAACACGGTATTTAGACCGACAAGCAGTCGAAGACTGCGGATGACAAGGGTCACGTGACCGTGGAGGCAAACCGCATGGCTGATGTCAAAACTAGTGTCAATGTTCAAATGTTATTCGGGTAGAATCTGTGGCAACTACAGGATTGGCGTGACCGTCAGAGAGCAGTTATATTTAAGGCGGTGGGCGTGTCTCGGTGTCTCTTTTACGGTTCTGCTTAGAAAATGAAACGAAATTCAGGCACTCTTCACTTAAGGACATACCCGTTTAACGACGTTCCGGACCTGCGACCCGCTCTCCGACCAGTCGGTATTGTATGCTGTACGAGAGCTTCGGTCGTGGAAACGGCAGCGCGGTCTCTCAGCATCAAGCATCTCACTTCGCATCACCCTCTCTAAATCTGTGTCGTTGCCGCAATTTTTTAGTACATCATTTTTGCTAAGTGTCTGTTTATGTTCGTTAGTTTCCTTTAAACCTTTCCTTTATTCAGAATAAATGACGATTACCTCTATTTACAGTATGCAAACCTAAGTAATGTATATTTCATCTGGTCTCCTCTAATCTTATGCTTGAAATATCAGTAAGCGACGGCTCCTCGCTTATCGACCAATTCGCTTAACGACCTAGTCACAGGGACAGATCTCGGTCGTTAAATGAGGAGAGCCTGTAATCCATATTTCATTTTTATTTTTTTGATGTGGGTTGTCAACAGGGGTGGCTATATATTTAATAGGGAAGGGCATGGCCACCCCCCAATCACCCCGAAGATCTGACACTGGGTAGGAGACCATGCAGAGATTACGGATTTTATTACACTGAAGAAAACAACCATTTCAGACCTATGTGAGAGGAATAGGTTGCTGTCTGGGGTGGTCCAAACATCTTCAATAGAAGGGAGAACATCTATCAAGGAAACTAAAAAATAATCATTTATGCTGTTTTTTTGTGCTAGCCACTGGATTCACAGCAGTTTTGAGTATGTACTCATAAGTAGGGGTAGTAAAAAGTAAGAAATAAACTGAAATACTGGATATGTATCTATAGATTTGGAAAATATGGATGTTTCTGATGATGAAAATAGCTGGTCACAAATCAGGAGCATTTGAAAGCATGCAGGTAGAGGCAGTGCTGGGGGGCGGGGGGGGGGATGTTGAGCCACATTAAAGAGTAGGAGAAAAACCAGTCTTTGGTGTGCCTGTTGCCCTGGCAACCTTGTCACTTCGAAACAGTGAATTTAATTCTCCAGATACCAATGGACTGCCCGATATAATGGCTTTTGAAGGGGCAAGATCCATTGGAAACATCTCGTGTATATAGAAAACACTTAGTATATTGGGTTTTCATTCCTTTGGTGAAGTCTGATCGAATCTGGTGGCAGGGTGATCAAGTTGGGCTGGTGCAGGGAGATGGCAGTTATTGCAGTGTGCCAAAAGAATCCAGCCTATTCTGTGCATCTTTAAACAATGGAAATTATGAGAAAATGTATCTGATTAAATTGTCATTTTGAGAAGATGTTTTTAAGATCCACAAAAATGCACAGCTCCCAGAGTCATAAATCATCACAGGGTCTTGGCGACAGATATCTGCTGAACCCACTATAGATGAGAAGAAATCAGGACCAACATGCTCTCACTTGTTTAAGCTATTTTTAAACTATTTATTTCTTCATATCATCTTATATGACACCATCTATCATGGCTCAGGATAAACTGAGATTACAGAAACCTGTTAAAATAAATTGGCTAATAAAGTAATTCCTTCTCACATATCCAGTTATATATACACACACTGTTAATTCATGCTGTCTTGAAGGCTGTCCTCAAGTCACAATTTCATCACAGAGTCCATCCATTCATCCAGCGTGAGGTGTCTGTAGTTCATCTTTTAACGCTCCCTCGACTGCCCAGAGCTGCAGTAGGTGACCATACTGCCAATCAGGTCCACTGCACGCCCCTCCCGTCCCCAAACGGGGGAGCGTCAAGCTGGCGACGCCACAAAACCTACAGAATGTGGTAATCCAATTTTTAATGTTTATGTAAACTTTCTGGATTTAAGTTTAAGAGAGCATAGTTATGAAGCCAGAGTGTAAGTACTAGAAATCATAATCTAATCTAATCCTGCCTATCTATATATCTACCTACCTATCTATCTGTCCCACACAACCAATAGTATCGGTGAGAATTGATAAAAAAAAAAGTGTCATTAAGTGTCCTACCCGGCAATTTCACAACTACGATCGTATTTATATAACTCAGTCGTAAATATCTCCGCCTACGCGAAATGCACAATCTTTTAATTAAACTAGGTCCATATTCCAGGTATGCTGGACGCTTTGTAGTGCATTTATTACATCAAACTACTACAAAATAATCCTTATTTCAGCGTTAACTCTACAATTTAGTGACGAAGTAGGCTCCTTAAGGGACGGGGGATACTGCATGAACTGTGTATTCTGTATCAAAACATTTTTTTTTCCTTTGTTCTGTACTTAACTCTGTACTGTTATTTTCATGGGCGTGTTTAATCAAATAGCAATACAGTCTTCACAACCGAATAGCATTTCATTCTTAAATTAAGTCGAATCACTTGAGTATTGTGGAAAAAAAATATATTGCAGTGAATGCCGTGGAGTAGCAGTGTAGAAAGCAATACCCTGTTCGTGTAAGACTCGGGCATTTGATAGATGCATGAGATCGCCCCCGCCTTATCAGCGTCTAACCCGCCTGTATTTTCAAGTCTTTTTTTTGTCACAACTGTTACCTGGTTCTGCCACAGCTGAGCTGTTAGGAGCATAAGCAGGGCCTCATACACCCGGCGCTTTCCGTCTCCAGCAAAGTCAGCTCAGGACCTGCCAAGCACCTCAAAGCGGCGCCACTGAAGCCATTCATCCCAATAACCGTGATAACTATGAAGAATAAAACAGGATGACAGACTGCCCACCAGCCAGTGCCTTAGAAAGGCAATTAAGCCGCAGGGAGATCCGTCTATCAGGGCGACTCAGCCTGAGACACCGTGCAATTTGCCAAATCTCTCACACGTCAGCTTAGTGCCTTTCACTTGTCACCCTATTGTCAGAAATGTACGAAACGTAATATCTCCATCAGCTTTTCATGATTCTCCCCCTGAACAGTGTCGTGTTCTGTTTCTTGGAACACAATATGCGCACGGATCAGTTAGATGTCTTTTAGTGCCTTGCAGTATGTTTGACATTTCGCAGCCAAAAGAGGATTGTTTTATATGTTAAAGGACCGTGATCTGAAATTAGTAACCACCGTTCTGCAAGTTATGAACGTCAGGACGACGTTTGTCCTGTTCACAAATGTACGGTATAATACATGTAATGGTGAATTTAAATAATTAAACATTTGTTTATATAATATTTGACGAATAACAATGCGCACTTCAATGGCTTTCTCTAAAATAATGAATCGACAATACGTATTAGCTTTGTGTATGTTTTGAATTTTGCTTCCATATGCCTTCTGCATATGCTAAATGTTCTGCTAAATCTGCAATGACGGTAAACGGGCTGGTTTCAGTCTCACAGAAAAATAAGGTTGGATATTTTCATAACCAGTAGAGGGCTCTATTGATTCTCCACCCGAGTCACTTAAAGCTGTTTTTCTGGGGAACTGCTGGAGTATTTTATAGTACCTTTTGCATCTTTTAACAGAACGAACGAGAGAAAAGCACTAACTTCACGTTCCGTTCTCCTTTAGCCGCTGAAATACTATTCAGCATCAGTATGTTGGGTAGGCTTCATTCCAAGTCTTACTAAATCGTTTCCACCCATGATCGCCATGACCTGTAAAAAGGATTCAGTCACGCGCGTTCTTAACCACACGGTAACAGACGCTGCAAAACTTCCGCTTTTGCTTCCATTCACTCAATTAAACAATAGTTAGATTAACGAAGCCATTTTTGATAAAGTTTAATATTATCATTTGTAATTGTAATTACAGAGTGTAAATCACTGAAATTAAATATAAGCACTGGAATAATTAAACTGTTTATGTTTGCATAGATACATATTTTAAATAAAAAAGCAATGCACTTTTAGATATCACATAGCTAATAGGGAGATTTTTATGCAACCTTACACATGTCCTCACGGTAACAGTAGGCTCTGGTCGTTCTGATCTATCGCGAACGAACTCAAGGCAGTACAAAATGTCATTGCTTCAGACGCGTCAATGAAATCAAACAGCATCTTCTTCGCAGTGCACCATGCGCGAAAAATCACGCAAACAGCTGCCTTAAAATGTTTCGCACCTCGAGTCCGTGACATAATGCACAGCTGATCTGTTGCCATTCTTATCTCCTGCATGCATATCAGGAGCATCACGGCATGATCGCAGCTCCATCCTGCAGGTCATAAGCTTTCTGATGCATCCGCATCTAGGATATTGTTAACGTAAAAGACATTAACGAGTTTCTGTTCCGCGTTTGCATAAGAATATTGATTAAATGTGTACCAGTTAGATTCAGTATATTTAGTTTAATTGAATTATACACTGGCGTTCTTACGGGTGCTCACGGTAGCACGGCACACAGGTGCAGAGTTATGTTAGGAACAAACAACCCTAACCCTTTTGCAAATGGATTTTCTGTGCATAACTAGAACGCTATGTGCGGTGAGATTTCGCAGGTGACTTTACTCCAGCCCAGGAGTTTGCGGATATGGCGTGGTAATTCCATTCTGCTCGTCATTAAACTGCAGTGAATCGTGTTTCTAGGAAGACAGGCAAAGACCTCAAGTCATATCTGCTTGTTCAACACTGACGTGCCGTGAATGAAACACATTACTTGCAATTTAAACGCTGCGATTAACATATAAACAATGACACATAGACATAATTTCCCAAAAATTAATTACAGCATGGGACATGTTGCCATTATTTTATATTGCAAACATAATTTAAGAGGCATATAATCAACAACACTGGCTTAAGGATGAATATCTATAGTAGTCATTGATACTTAATGGTACCTGAAACTGTAATTTATAATTATATAAAACGGATTCCACTCTGATCATGACTTGTGAATAATTAAATATGTTACTTTAAACGTGTATTTTCCGTTGTCTGTTGTAAAAATATAAATCAGTCCTAAAGTATTTAAAAGTACTCAACAGACCATATAAGTCAGCTACATGACTAGAAGGTCACAAGGCAATACGATACCGTTCACACCTTTCAGTATTACATTAAGGCATATAAATGGATAAAGTGTAATGTAAACTGTGCCATTCGCCATTGGTACGAGCATATTATACCCAAATAAATATTTTTTTGCAATAATATTCTCAGAAGGACTTGCAACCTAAATTTAATACATGAATTGTATGATTTGATTTTTGTTTTATTGCCGTTTTATTATAGTCGTTTGTCAAAGACTACATAACCTCGATAACCAGACTTCTCCTTGGTCTACAAATCACCCCTGGATCGGGATTTCGTTGTGTTTTAAGTTCAGGGTTTGCACTGAAGCGTTTGAGATTATCCTTGAAACGCATGCGTTATACAAGCCGGCACATTTAGGAGGTTGCACAGATGTCTTAATATGGTCTATATTTATTTGGCATGTTGTGCGAGAAATAATCACGTTGCTGAGGATCAGTCAAGTTGTTTGAGCTATTAATTTCTAGATCGGCATACATACTGTACACACACACAATTTACTTGCGTCTCCATATTTCTGCATCAGAAAATTCGATTGCACACCACTATACTTTTATGTAATATTTCTGTTTTTCTTTTATTGTTACATCGATTTAACAAGAATCATGACCATATTGCGGGTCATATAAGTCAAATATAAATGAAAGGGCGTGTCCAGTTTAGATCGCGATTGATCCTCGCGATAACTAACAAAGAACTAACAAAAATGACATATACTCGTATCCTCCGTTACTTTGGCGTGGCCGCGTATTTTCGTATGAAATGTGTGAAGTCTAACCTACAAACTTTTTGCATCTCATGCATATTTAGTAATAAGGTCCCAGTTCCTGTTGTGTGGTGTAAAAAGTGATACACAGAAGTGGCCAGGAACTACAAAAGGTCCTGGTCGAGAGAGGCCAGGAACTTGTAAACTGGGACCAGGTTCTGGAACTTCGGTGTGAAAGCGCCTTATGTAATTTTGGGTTTTAGCCATCTCAGAAGAGCATCTGCAATTCAGCACACATAAGACTGTACCAAAACTGGGTTCCTCCATGGCTGATGTAACCTTTGGGATTTACAGAACTGTCCCCGAGTTCTGTGGCGTTAAAGCAGTATCCAGTCTCAGAATATGACCTCTTAATGTCTTCCTGCAGTTTGGGTTTTACACATTCTTGTAAAACCACAATTTCCAGATGGTCCCTTGACTCGTGAGCAAAATTTCTGTATAAATGCAAAAACTAACATACACCAGCAGAAGTAGGTGATCTGGGTGAAATTGTTTTATAGATACAATAATCAGTCTCCGCCTGGGTCACATGTGTGCGGAGTTTGCATGTTCTCCCCATGTCGTCGTGGGGTTTCCTCCGGGTACTC
>JAODJX010000047.1:7531586-7556626 GCA_026776945.1 Isichthys henryi
GTCGCGCGCCGCGGGGGGGGGCCGCGGCCCCGCGCCGCGCCGGCCCCCCGCCCCGCGCGGCATTTGACTGTTTTTTAATCTGTTAGTTTAGGATCTGACTGGACATTTGTCCACAGGTCTTCAATCCAGCAAATAAAAAGAAGCGAAATGCTGAAGGCGACTGGCGGACAGGCTGTAAGATGAGTGACTAAGCGCGAGAGCTGTCCGCTCATGGTGGAGGCTTTAAAAGGCCCGCATGACCAGCCTTTATGCTAAAGCAGATTAAAGACACATCCTGCGGTAACAGGGGCACGAGACATTACGAGAAAAGCAGGCGAACGTCATTGTGTCTCGGCCGAAATCACCGCTTCTTTGTCCCCGATCCGAGTGACCGCCCCGGGAGGTCAGCACCGCGGCACTGTCATCAGGCCTGCATTCACGTTTCATATCTAACGGAATCTGTGGCTCTCTCTACAACCTGCTTCCCAAAATGCCCCATAAAGGATATAAAAATCTGAGTGTAATCAGTTGGTGCATATTTTGTAAAAACGTACATGAACATGGAATGGTGGTTACTAGTCTTAATTTACGCTCATTTGGGGCGATACAAAACTATCATTTGAAAAGAAAAAAACTTGACATTTGTGTCATTTCTGTATAAATACTAAACAGTGATTGAATTAAAGCTCTGGACTTAAGGTCATTAAAATCTTACCAAATAGTAAATATAGTCATTTTATTTAAATATTACTTAATTTATTTGCATCCTTGTCACACTCCGATACATATATATCCTCTTGGGATCCAGAAATACATTTGTGCCCTCTGTCAAAGGGGTCAGTCCTCTTGTCTTCTCTTTGTACACCTTTGACTTCAAGAACTATGCAGAGCCTGTAGAAATTCCCAGACGACTATGCAGTAGTAGGTCGTACAACTGTGGACTGGTGCCACCAGAATCACCCCAGCTCAGCATTTTTATGACCAAGAAATTGGCTGTGGACCGGGGAAGATCATGGTCCCAGGTAGCTCCCCTGTTCATTCAGGGAAAAGAGGTGGAGATTTCCAGGACTACTAGGCCTAGCCTTCTACGCTGTCGTGTGCTAGTCCAGCAGTGTGAGTGAGACAGATGCAACAGGCTCGACAAGATGATCAGGAAGGCTGGGTCAGTACTAGTGGAGGAACTGTACACTAGACACTGGCGGAGAGGGTGCTGTCCAGGTTTCAGTGGGGCATAGACATTTCTGCTCACCCACTTCATAGTTTTGTGTTTGGATAAGAAGCATAATCAAAGATTGCTCAGTAATATTACAGCAATCCAAAATGGATACATACACTGATCGCCTCAAAAAAATCATTCCTTTCAGTGGCTAGCAGATTGTACTACCAGAAAATCTCTCCAGGTACATGTGAAATACCACCCATTGGTATAAATATCTATAGTTTTTGTGCAATGATTACCAGCAGATTGTTGTTCCTTAAAGAGGATAATTAGGGCTTTAGGATGACATCACATGCGTGGGGGTGTGCTTTCCCCCCTCTGTGGAGTACAGGAGGATATACACACACACACACACACACACACACACACACACACACACACACACACACACACACACACACACACACACGTTTCACATTCATTTACTTAGCCCACATCAATACCAGGTGGTTCAAAAGTACATGACTCCACAAGGAATTAGACCGTTTAAAATCATAATTATTCGCATGCATGCATTTCACATTATGGGGAAACATTTCCTCCTGAACAAATAAACAGGAAGCAATAACCGTTTTCGACATGCCTGGTATCATGCGTGGGCTATGCTGCCGTCGCGACTTCAATTCCTGCTACGTTTGCTTTCATGGTTGTGTCATACGCTGTCGGTTAGGGTACAGTCCACCGTAACCAGGCTGTCAGCCCAGTCGCTACGAATCTAGGTTCAAATGACCAAGCAAAGAAACATGCAGGGAAATCGCCCCGTAGGAAAAAAAGGGAGTGTGACAGCTGTACACCTCCTCAGGAAGTAACATGATTTGGTAGGAAAAAGCCAGACAGCAAATATGAACAACAGGCTTGCTTCAAGATTCCACAACCTGCGCTTCATTCAAATAAACTGAAGCATCTATGATAGACTATAATTAGTCTGAGCATTTGGCAGATAAGGCATCTTATGGAAGCACCTGAACTGACTTTGAATAGTTTGTGTACTATAATTATTGTAGGAGCGTGTAAGAGTTATGTCACTATGAGAAGTCACCTGACATGTGCCTTTAGGGTAGGTGTGAGTTAATTCCAGTCAGGCTGATGTGACTCAAACCTTATACAAAATATTCATAGAACTAACCTATAGAACTCCAAATGTCTTAGAAGTCAGAAAAAATGGAAACCATATACAAGACAGTCATGAACAACGTGCCCCCCTCGTTCTCTCCCTTACCTGTTGCCTGTTTTGTCCTACCTCTCATTTCCACCCTCGTGTGGATCACTCCAGCTGCCTCTCGTTTGCTCCCTCATCAATGGTGTTATAAAGTGCTTCCAGCCATATGCTTCCACGGTCCAATAATTGGTGTTGCACCCTACACATGCCACCAGAGTCCGTCCCGTGCTTCAGCCCTGCTCAGTCCACATCTGCCCATTTTGACCCCTCATGGTCCTTTGAGTTTATCCTGCTTCTGTTTAGTTTTCCCAAAATAAAGCCCTTTTTGATACCTCCTACGCTTGTCCTCACCTCTTTCCTTAATGGGTGTGACAAAGACAATATTTTTCTATAGGGATTCATTCTACAGGTTATTTAAAAAAAAAAATTTTTAGACAGACTCATTTTAAAAGCTTTAGAAGGATAAATGGATAAAACAGAAAATAATTCATTACAAATATTTAGAAGGTTCTAATAAGTCATACAATAAATACTGCCCCAAAACATCACAGGTTATGCATTGTATTTACTTATTAATACTCAGCATACTGACCTGGTATTGATTATCATTATAGTGATTTCAGATCATGGCTGTGCTTGGAATGGTAATTAAACGTCCCAGCAAAATATTTCTCACTCAGCTTTGACTACAAGATTAATTCTGGTTAGAGATTCTCTGTGAGATAAACAGGCACCGCTGTGAATGCTGGCGACTTTAATTATAACAGCTAATCAGGTTAAATCAACATGCAGAGCGAGGTATGAATTTGTTAACTTGTCACACAAACTGTGTTCGCGACCCCTCCCTCCACCGGCATCCTGCGACGTCATCAATGCCCAGCAGGGACATCAGCTTATGGGGCTGTTTTGATGGAAAATCAATAAGATTGTGTCCCTCAGCAAGTGGTATCGGATTAGCTGTTTGCTGCACATGTCGGTGCTGTTATGCTGCAGATGGTAACTGATCCAACCAGCGAAACATGGCCAGGCTAATATTTGCGAGACAGCGAATTTGGCACCTCCTGTATTTAACATAGCTAAAGATGCTGGATGAAAGACAACCAGCACGTCTTAAGTCTTAAACCAAACGAAAAGCTACATCTGAGGCATGAAATAGGAGTCAGAGAATTAGACAGACAGTGTTTACATGAATTTCCTCAATGGAACTCCTGATTTCTCCTGCAGACCGAAAAAGTAAAATCGGTAATATTTATTTCCCTGTAGTGTGTGACTGTCAGTATGTGCCCTGCGATGAATTATTATCCTACTCAGGGTGCAGGGTCGGCGTCATGGCGGGGCATATGCGGGCCATACCCCCCGAATGTGCCATTGTAACCTCCTAAATGCCACATACCAAGGACGCCATCTTTTATTTCAATAAAGTAGTTAAAACAAATAAGCACTGTCTCTCCTAGGAGCGTGCCCCCCCTAGATTTGTTATGACACCAGCACAGTCAGGGTGTCCCCTGCCTCATGGTTCCAGGGGACAGAGTCAAACTCACCACAGCCCCCCTGCTGTACAAGTGCTCATGGAAGATGGAGGGATGAATGCACAGATCAATCTTTCGCGTTCCTCTTAAATATTCACAGCACCACTGTAACGCCTTCACATAAATATGGGCTTTTTGTCTTCTAAAGGGGAAGAAAGGTATTGATAAAGCCATCAATCAGCCAGCCACCTGTACATGTGGATAGTTTTGAGGACAAACGATACTGAAAAGTTGGCTCTGGAAAATGTGGGTACAATATGGCTGAGGTGATAAGCAGATTTAGCTTTATTTATACATTTGCATGCTTGCTTACTTATTTGCTTTAAAGGACATTGCTTAGTACTCAGCTTTTTTTTTCAATTCAACCATAAGTTTTTATTTAAGGAATTGGTACCACTTTACAATAAGGTTACCCTTTGCCACTTATAAATGGTAGTAACTCATTAATAAGAAGAAAACTTGTCTAGTAAAGATTTAGAAAGTGTTACAACCTAATTAATAACCTGCTTATAAACCATTCATAAACTCTTTATAAGGGTAGCCTTATTGTAAAGTGGCACCAAGGAATTCCTTCCTCCCACTTTCCTGCCAAAAAGATCGATCTAATACAATCGGCTTCTTAAACCTTGTATTACAATTCTCATTCATATTGCCTGGAAACAGTGATGATGGTGAAGAATCCAATTGCAATGATTTTTAAAGAGAAATATTTTTAAAGATAATGGATACAGGCCAAACATAACCATAAACATTGTATTTTTACTTTCAAAGTCAAACATTTTTACTGCTTCTCTGCCCAGTAAGGTTTATTTCCCAAAGTGCTCAGAGGGTGATCCGCATAACAGAAATGTACTACGTTCATCCACACCAAGTGAATCCTTCAAATTAAATTCAAATCAAATCATACCAATTTTTCAATATCTTGTATTGCAGGATATTAAAAAAATAAAATACTTCATACCGTCAAATGGAATTTTATCCACTTTATTACCGTTTGCAGAAACAAAGACTATACAGTCAACCCATCCACATCAGGGGGTGGGGGTTGGGGGTGCAGCCCCCCCCCGTGATTTAGAGAAACCGCATAAAATTTTGGCCACCTGAGTCCCCTTGGTGAGCAAAGCAAGCATGCGAGTGCAGCAAAAACATACAAGAAACGCAAAATACAAAATGTACACTGAGATCACTGTGAGATCACGTGACAGGATGCCATAAACACATTTGGTAAACTGCACGTTTATTTTATGCA
The DNA here is from genome assembly GCA_026776945.1 of Isichthys henryi. Taxonomy (NCBI): domain Eukaryota; kingdom Metazoa; phylum Chordata; class Actinopteri; order Osteoglossiformes; family Mormyridae; genus Isichthys; species Isichthys henryi. The sequence goes on from JAODJX010000047.1 coordinate 7,536,722, forward strand.
TTTATGAGTTACCGAACTTTTCGCGTGGCCTCTGCTGGCCTTGGTCGCTCACCTGCGGCTTTCACAAAACTCCCAAAAGCTCCCACTGTCCCTGCTTACGAGGCCCACGTGATATATGGAAACTGCAGTGGCGAGGTTGCCATGCAGGAGAGTCGACAGCATTCTAAAGATGGAAGTCAAGATTTCAACTTGTAATAAATCTGAGCTACAGTTTCACTTTCAAATTAAAATCATACTAGGGGGCAGAGCCTAGAAGCGCCGTGCACAAGGCTGGGGTGAACCCTAGGGGAAAAGCCCAATCAATATGAATACAATGCAAAATATACTATACGGTTTTTTTCCTAGCAGATGAAATGGTATTGGCTGGATGCTTAAAAGCGTTGAGATATTGGACAGGCTGAAAAATACAGGCCAGTAATACAAGTCAAACTCAGTGTGGAACACAACAAAAGTCTATATACAGGTACCTCTGAGGGAGTTAATCTATTCTCTGCTGCTGAATTTTGTTTGTTTATCTCCTGTCCATCCATCCATTTTCCAAACCGCTTATCCTTACTGGGTCGCGGGGGGTCCGGAGCCTATCCCGGAAGCAATGGGCACGAGGCAGGGAACAACCCAGGATGGGGGGACCAGGGCACAAAGAGAGAGATACAGACAGACACACACATTCATATCTTTGTGGGGACTGTCCATTGATTTCTGTAGGAACACGACGACCCTAACCCTACCCAGCACTAAGCTTAACCATAAGTAACCAAACAAAATACAAGATTTTTGGCATTTTTAGTTTTTTGTGTGCAGTCACAAAATAAATAAAATGAAAAAATGGTCGTCAAAATAACAGTTCACACATTGGTGGGACGTTTGGTCCACAGAATTTAATATACATTCCTCTCCCACCACACACACTTGTAGCATTATTTCATGCATAAACACATAAAATAATATGTAAACAAAAGGTCAAAAGTTAATGAAATAGGTGGTCACAAAGAACATTATATTCCGGAAGATTCTTAAATATTATTCAGGGATGCTCAGACCTTTCTGTCCATATCGCTCCATCAATAATTTAATATGAATGACTTATTTAATCAGGGCGGCTGAATAAAGAACAAAAAATAAAACATATGTAATATAAGAAGACTCAACAGGAGTGATTATATTGTTGGATGTTGATTTTATGGTTGATGTATGACAGGAAATTTCTGATCTGTACAAGTTCAACAGTATTATTACATCTTTAGCTATTCAGAAGATGGAGGGATGGATGGATGGATGGCACTGAACATCTACCCAGAAAAAGAGGGACTTTGAAGCCCAAACTGAATACAGTACCAGTTGAAAGCTTAAACAAACGTACCCATAGAAAGGTTTATTTGTACGATTCTCTACATCCCACAGTAATTATAAAGATATCAAACCAATAAAATAACATATGGAATTCTGCACTAACCAAAACGGTATTAAAGAAAAAAAAATATATGCTGGGGGGAGGGGGGGGGCAGTTCTGTGGGAAGGTTGCTGGTTCAAATCCCTCCATTGTTGCATGGACTGGCTGACCCTACTATCTCCTCTATGCCAGTTCCATGAGGTGGCCTTCTGCGATGCTTTTATAGCTGTCCTGAAGGAGCTCCCACATCTATGCTGAGCTCGCACTGCTTCATTTCCCTTCCCTTTCTGTTCAAACTCTCCTACAAAACCATTTCTGCTGTGTTTAGGTCCGGTGACCAGGTCATCACAACACTGTCGCTCTCCTTTGTAGGTGCCTTGCTGTGCCCAAACTTTTGACTGGCACAGTATTTAGGAAAAGGACACTGACTGCAAATGACGCCCGTACTGGCCTTGAAAAGTGAAAGGCAAGTGTGGCAATTGTAAGACGAACAATTTACGCACATTGGATTGTTATAAGTTCCAGGCTATTTAAATTCTGGATTAAGTGCGTGGGTCTTCAGGTAAATTGGCTGCGATGAGCACCATGCCACCCCAAAGCTGTTTCATGGAGATCGTGACAGCTGGTGGGGGGGGGGGGGGTCCGACAGACAGTAAGAAGACAGGGCCCTTTCCAAACAAAAAAGGAGGAACAGCGGTGCGGCAAACTGTTAAATGCCTTAGGGAGGCTGTCGCGTGGGAAGAAGGCCACACGCACCTCTTACCTAATGGAGAATTTCTGCACCAAGATAACCAGGCCCTCCATGCCAATAAACATGTGCAATAAATGATAAAACATATAATTCAAAATTTTTGTAGTTGTCCTGCAATACTGACGTGTTATGCCTTGGAGAGACCCTCACGCACATGCACATGTAACATACACAAAAATCACATATTTTGAATAAATAAAAATATATATAAAAGCAAAGTCTCTCCACCACTTTGAAACTGAGCATCTCTCTAATGCTTAAATACATCTCTTGCTGTTCTTCCTTCTATGACTGAAGCTGCACTAAGATGTCCCATTTTTTTATTTTTTTTTTAAATGCGCAAAATGTCTCATTTTATATCTGGAAATGCCAATTCTGGGCATTTTTATGCAAGGTGGCATCATCAAAGTCGTTTAGGTGAGTTTGTCTTAAGCAGAAGGCTCGAGATCCATCTGGAAGAATCCACTAATACGACCTAGGGGCAGGTTTTCAGCCTAAACTGCGATATTGCAGTGCTATGTAAGAAAATTTGCTCTGGATGAATTTCATATTGCCTCCTTGAATTTGCAGTTTCAATTATGAAAATCGTTAGGAGACATCAAGACCTATTACGGCACTGTATTTTTCCACAGACTGCCAAATTTCATCCATAATTAAATAAATTGTGTGCAAGAGTTTTAGAGTGATTATACAATAATTAAACAAGCAATTATTGAAACAACTTGTGTCTAAGACAGCCAGCTGCTAATATGAATTCAATGATTGACAGCTTCTCTGTTCCAGGATGACAGCTGACACTGAGTAAGATATTACTACAAGTTTGCCATTTGCAAGTAAGTGCAAAGTCATTTCAGGTTAGGGTTATACTCTGAGTATATTGTAAGGGCAGCAGCTGTCATTAGATGAAATAAGCTATTGTGAGTGTATTACAATTTGATGATTTTTTTGGTTATAAAAAAGGAGACAGGGTACGGTATTAGAGACCGATGAAACCTATATATTTAAAATATTTAATATAAAAATAGTACATAAAGTGCTCTTATGGTGATAAGGCATTGCACTTTGAGTATTCGCTGTGGGTAATACATTTTTCTCATTTGAATTAATCCCTGTACACCATAAAAGGCGATTCTTTTGTGCTTGCAAAGGCACGCTTTATGCCTGTTTCTCAAATGCCCGGCCCTCCTTTCTCATTCAAAACCGTTTATCCTTCCCTTTTTCTCCAGAAGAAAGTCCGCTGACAGCATAGTCTTTCCCCCAGGAGGGTTACCTTTGAAAGCACTGTCAGACCTCCACCCTGGCTGGCGTTTGCTCTTAACTCTGCCGTACACATTCACCCGGCTGTCAGGAGCACGTGGCTTCCCAGTCCTTTGTTCCTCTGAAAGGATGGAATGTAAAAGAGTGAGGTCTGTAAAAGCAGAGAAGTTATTTTTCTTTTTTTTTGCCATGCATTGTTAACGTTGTTCAGTTTGCACACTACCTCATTTTCATTTGTTTACATGTATAGGTCGGCTAATGCATTTAATTGGAGTGACTCTTCCAGAGTTGTGTATTTCTCGGCAGAGACTTCGATATAATTCCCCACTCAACGGATACTACAGCAGTACTCTTTCGGACGTAAAACTAGGAACTGTTGAGTTATGGCGCCTTCAATCAATACCCTTCCAGCCAGTTCGCGCATTATTTGCGGAAGAACGCAAAAACACCGGACGAGCTGACGGCATTGCTGACTGCTACAGCCTGACACAGCGAAAGGCCAACATTAACGTCAGCTGTAACGACACGTATGGAAGTCTTTAAGCATGCCTGTGTGTTGGGGGGAAGCTGACAGCAGAGATGGAGGTTCCAGAAAGTACAAATCCAGACCAAGATTTTGTTTCAACCAGCTAGTTAATTATAGAGAGTCACAGTCACAGAGTATTCAACTGGTTCGGTGAAACAAAATCTAGGTCTCGATTTGTACCCTCTAGACCCAAAATCTCCACCTCTGGTTGCCAGTCATTTAGTGCTGGACACAGAGATATTTTCCCCACTCTGAGTACCATGGAAATAATAACAACAATGTTAAAATGTGTCTCATAATTAGTTTATTTTCAGTTCACTTGTAAAATTCTTGCTAAATCATGTGCACCCTTTGGACCACGCATGCTAAGAAAGGCGCTTTTAAAAAAATTATGTAGACTGAATTTAACTGAATAGCTGGCATACTACTGTAGTAAAAGTGAAATATACCGTATATGAGACCTTGTTGGGTAGATAGCAGATGATGATGGTCAACAGCAGCAGTCTGACCGCTTCTGTGAGCCAGCGGAAAGTAGCCATTTTGCCTTTGAACTGGAGACAGCGGCATGAAGTTGGATGTGAGTCCGAGTGAAAAGCAGAAAGGTTCTCTTTGCTGAGCATGGGCTACAGTCATTGTTCATGGCTTCGCCAGAGGAGATTCCCTTTTATCTGGTGGCCGACTTGCATAGCCGATAACATTGGGTCGATTGCGGTTATATAAAGCTCTGTTGTTTCGATTTTTGTTTTCAACCTAGCAAATTTACGTGGAGTATAGACAGATATAAGATAATGAACAAGATAGCTGAATTTGAACAAGTAGTGTTAGCACTACTATTAACATATTTACATGACGAAAAGGATAATGTGCTATTTACAATAAATGTTTTAAAAAGAAATATAGGATTACAGTGCATGAAGCAAAATCAACCATACAGCTAAACTTCAACTGCAATGGATTGGTGCCCCATCCTGAATTGTTAGCTTCAGATCCCCCCGCAGGGACAAGCGGTTAGAGAAAATGGATGAAATTAAACCTCAGCTACAAATAACCCTAAATATTTTTTCATGCAAGAAATAAATCTATATATAAGAATGGATCCACATGAATTCAGAGGCCGCGAAACTTATGCTGCCCCTAATACCACTTCCCAATATTTAAAGATGTTTACTTCATGTCACAGAACAACACAATGCTCTATCTTCAGCAGTCATTAGGGGAGAAGGACGGGGACCAAGTTGTGACAAAGGGGACATTTAGAGGCCCTGAAATGAGCACAGTGGCAAATGCAGCTGAGAATCCCAGCTCATGCATTCCGGAACACGCGAAAGGCTATTACTCCATTCAGTCTTTAGTGGTATCTAATACCTTCTACTGTTCTCAGCTGTCTAGAATAAACTCATTGTTATGGATAGTCAGACTGGAGCAGACGTTCTGACACACAGAGTGTGTAAAAGCAGCTGTTAATCATGACCTCTCCGAAACAGGCAAGCGCTCAGAAGAGGGATTTCAGGTCCAGCAAACAGGCAAGTGTTGCAAAGTAGTAATAATAAAAAGAAAAGCTACGAAGTGGATTGAAAGCGGTCGCTGAAGCTGTCTGCAGGTCGTCTCTTCTCAAGTGAATATCCGGCATGTTGCTGAGCCAAAGAAATGCTTGCTTGCATATAATCCGGATCTTCTAAGTGTTCAGCATGATGGTACATGTTATGATTTGGAAAAATCAGGAATTTCGAATATAAACAAACAAGTAAAAATGACTTCTACTTGCATTTAGTTTCATTCCAATATGTAGCAGAAAATGTGGCCTGAATGAAACAACGGTCTGAAGCATAACTATATGTTGTCAGACTGAATAAGTTGGAATTTATTTTCATCCCTGTCTGATAATAACTATAATTATATGATTGCCTAGTGTGCTCTTAACACGTCAGTGCTGATTTTTTTTCCTTACTGATTTCCACACTTTTCAAATGAAACTGCAACATCAGTTTGGTTGCTCCCCTTTATAAACAGTGAAATAATATCCTTAGTGAATCTGCCTCTGATCCCGATTTGCATCTCAAAGGCGTGTAATCTTTTAACAGGATGTGACTTTACGGAAGCGTCTCTGCCGAGCTAGTATATATGCTTTCAAACGTGCATTGTAATTGCTGCCGTTGGTGCTCTGTGGCGGCAATATCATGGGTAAATCATAGAAGAATGAATCATAATGCTGGATAAATGGCTGTTTCTGGCTGTACAGCAGGTTTGGAAGTACAGCATCAGTTGCATTTTATGCTTTCGTACCCAGTAAGCCTGATTAATATGTATGCAATCAACAAGAACGAAGTTCTGCCCTAATTATAGTGGTGTCTTCCTTTGGGAGATTGGGTTTTAATTAGGAATCAATGCAATCTCAAAGCCGGATCAGAACTCAGTTCGCACCATCCTCCTGTGTGGTTCCACCTGGTAGCTCTGGACGTGCTGGAGGAGGGGTCGCTCTGGGACAGATACACGAAGTTGCGAGTGCCCTTCGGCCGTCAAATATTCAAAACACATTTCAGGCCTGCAGCTCGCCGGAAAGAAAAATGTCAATATCTCCACAATAAATGAAAAAAAAAATCATGATTATTCTTTTGTCCTCTCCAGCGTAATTAAACCAGACAAGTATTCAAGTAGAGGGCTTGGGATATTAAAAGAGAGAGTCTTCCTTTCTGCGGATCTCCTCCTCTTAGCATAGAAATTCAAATAATCAATGGTAAGAGCACCAACCAAAACTCTTAACTATCGGATCATAAAGATTTGACATCTGAGCAAAGCACCAAAACTACCAAACCTGTCTACATATTAACTTAAACACAGAAAGGATCAACCTCGATTTCAACTGCCGATCCCCTCATACTAGCATTTTTATTTACCTACCATGTTGACCCAGATGGACGACAGCAACAACAGCTTGCAACACCGTGCAAGATGAACGCAGTCATATACAAATACAAAACTGTGCGCTACACTGCATTTACATCGGCCTTTTAATCCAAACAAAAAAGTCATGGAAAGGCTGAGACCGTAAGTCATTTTTGTTTGCACTTCAAAAGACAATATTTGTTTAAAATGTACTTTTTTGTTCCAAAGAAAACCATAAATAAAGCTATGTAAATTAAATTGATCTTTCAATGAAATAATTATTTCAAAACGAACAAAGCGATACAACTTGAACTTAAAGTGGTCATAAAAAGTGCATAACCACGCTTTCCCCTTCCGACATTTGCCCAAACAAATTCGAAACCTGCCACCTCGCTTTCAGCCGTGACGTATATAACGTTCACGTCCACATTGCCTCTCCACTAATCTTTAAAACGACACAAAGTAGTTCATTATTTTGCAACCGTATCTCACTTATTACTATTGACATTCACATGTTTACTTTGTTCTTTACACAGTTCCTGTGCGGAAATATCTACAGCAGCATAACTCAAAATATGTTTGTTCACCTGCAGTTCAAGTAGAGAACGCCAAAGGCACACACTCCATCAAGAACCAAATATTGAAACTAAAATCTCAAACAGGACACCAGACATATGACCACAAACATTTACAATACGATTAGGAATGTTTTTGTATGACAAAATTTGTTTCTCCCCAAATAAATATTTACCACGATCTATGTGGCTCTGCTCGTTCCCCGAAAGCTCTCTCTTTCTTGGAAGCTTCTGGAAATCATTACTGGCAGCTGCCAATAAAAAGTGTTTTTTATACAAATAGGTTTCACCGCATTATGACGCTCTCAAGGCAAAGAGACACTGGGTGACGAATGAGACGCGTCCCAAAAAAATGGCAGTACTGGCAGAATCTTGGTGACTGTGCGAGGTGCACGGGGCAGAGTGGAATATTAAGTGTCGGTGTTCGTGTAATTACCTTGCCGGAGACTACCTCGGCCAATGCTATTGCTGTTTATACACAAAGACTGGCTGGCTTAGTAAATCATATTTTCTTCAAGTCATTGTTAATATTTAGCTCTCTTTCAGAATGTGCTTCTATTTATTTTTGAAGGACCTGCGTTTATAAGGCTCTATTTACCGATGCAAAGTATCAGTCATATCCTGAAAAGGTTTGTTGTTATTCCTCCGAATACTAATCCTTTCACTCAAGGCCACACATCAATACCAGGCTTTGGAAAAGCTGTTATTCACATGTGAAAATCAGCCCTATTCACACTTTACAGATATAATGGTTTATGTTAGAGTTGCGGTTGGAAAGGATACTCCTGGATCCTGGAATCCTTGACTGTGGCGAGAAAAGTACCTCAACTGCATGCTAAGCTGCTGAATGAGGTTATATAAGGAGGGAGGTGTGGACATTCTAGGGCGGGGCTAAGTCAGGTGACAAGAATAATCATTCGCTTCATCTCTGCCATACTAAGAACCATAGAAAACAGGCTTCTGTTTTCTCACGACACGGATAACATGCACGTTCCCAGATGCTCAAGCACTTTGTGTTGAGAATTTTGATCTCGTTCCTTCATCATTTTTTCCCCCATTAAACCTGTCTTCACTCCCAAGTAAAATTCCCTGGTTCTGCTGACCATTCGTGTGTCACATGGTTCTATTTCTATGCCTGAAGGAATAGAAATACTCCGTGTGTGTGTGTGTGTGTGTGTGTAACCGCAGATCACACTTGTACACGCCCTCACTTTATGCTCTAGCAATTCTGTTAATGTCATGATCAAGAAATTTCACAAAAGTGAAGACTTCTTAAAATATGCAAAATTATTTTGCCTGTGAACTGCTGGAAAATACATTATTTAAATTTAGATTTAATTCATCTTAATGAATGGAACTTAAGGGAATATAGACTGACTTATCTGAACAATTTCACTATCGATTTGACAGATTATGCCATGGATACAATTTAGCCAAAAATGTTACTTTACTAAAGAAAAAGCAGATAAGTGATGGCCAAGTTCACTAATAATATACAGTATGTTTCATTAAACTGAACAGCCAAATATAAATACGAAACCGGTGCCTGAAATTATAAAGATGAAAGGCACACGCCTTTAGATTCCTTAATAAAAGAACCACTGGGTAACTGTCAGGGCACAGGTCATAATTTAACGAAAGCCCTAACATTAGCTATCAAAGAAATTCCCTGGTATAAATTTAATCATTAATTTTACATCCATGCATTATTTGCAAACTTTGAGGCGTTTTTAAGTTTTTCAATAGTCAGGGACGTGCAGTGCATGGACTTGCATCACAGATTTCCTGAATTTATCAGGTAGCCTTTGGCATTATTCTGAAGATTTAGCCTCAGGGGCTGCTCCTTCACAGACACTGCTCCCCTTCTCCTTCACAGACACTGCTCCCCTTCTTCACAGACAACAGCATTCCATGACATATCGTGTTGTCTCTCTGTCTTGATCGTATCGATGCACCAAAATTCCTCACCTCAATATCCACTATCCAGCCACAACATTGTTATATGTCTGTTGTTTATTCCAGTGTGTTGCGTTGCTTCATCACAGATAGAGCTATGGTCCTTCCTGAAGAGGTACAGTGTACAGTTCTTTTCCGGTAGGTGTCACTGGCCTTGAACCCCATTTCCTGGGTAGCCGTTATCCTCCAGCAAAAAGACAGAGATGGATACCAGTGCAGGGGTGAGTCTAATGAGATACAGTAACGGGAAATGCTTAATGCATGAGAGGGTCGTGCTTAAGACTAATGGGGGGGTGCGGTGGGGGGGACGTTGGGGGGATTAATGGGGCAACGGTAGACCGTCACAGACCCTCAAGTCTGCCCACGTCCAGGCCTTCCAGGTACCTGTGCAAACATCCCTGCATAAAGGTGGCAGATAATAACGAGTGGGTGTCTGACAGAGGACCTACATTAGCAGAAGTCCCAGCTAGAGAGACAAATTGAGAATATATTCATGAGTCACAGCAATAGGGCTTTAATAAACCTTTGCACATTGGTATTCATCAGCACTAATGGCGAAGCAGTGAATGCAAATGACAGAAAGACACTTCGGATGTGCCAAATGAGTATTACCCGTTGCCAGTTCGGGAGACTTTGGCTTAGCCACGGATGGAACATTTGAGGAGGAAAAACTCATATAGCGAGTCCTATAATCGAGGGGCTACCCTTTAAAAAGAGTTACTAAGCAAGATAATGCTGCTTCCATTAGGCACCACGTGTCTTAAAAATTGCACGGAAATTAAATTAAACAGAAGCAGAAATACTTTATGAACTGCCCATTAGATTTTACCGTTCCGCACATCAATGAAAGATTATTTTATAAGTTGTTTATACTCATTTTTTTGTTGGGTTGCCGAGGGTTTGGGAAGAAAATAACAGGCACAGAGACGACGTCACATATAACACCTGGAGAATGTAATTTTAACCTCGTCTCGGCCACGTTAGTCCCAAGAGGAATGGTGTCCGCAGCCCTTTGGAAGTAATATCCGTGTGAATATCAGCGGTGATTTGGAATGTGGCTGGCTGGTGGCATGTTGTATATAAATTGCAGTACTATATATCAACTCTGGGTATCAGGAAAGTTCAGCCCTCTATTGATCTGTACCCTTAACTATTTTACTGCTAGTAATTTATTGCAATCAGTGTCTGGTCTTTGATTGATGAAGGGAGCTGAAGCGGCCGAATTTAGCCTCTGTCGTTCCCTGGGTGTCTTCTACTGCCCTTCTTCATGTGCATTACTTGCGACATAACAATGTTGCCTATTTGCATGCCATCCAAAGTCATTCTGACTTCAAACTAAAAGCAGAGATGAAAGCCTTAATGGACTCGATAGGAAGAGGATATTAGAAGAAATGTATTCACCAGATGACATTATTTGTCTTTGTTAGCAATTGTATGTTTTGCATTCCTACAGGGTGCGGAAACCCATTTGTTCAAAAGAGTCATTGTGAAATATTATTGCGAGGACAATGTTTTCTTTTTTCATGATGGATTTGCATCATTATCTTCACATGAGATGTAAATGAATTCTTCCGCAAAGCTTATCAGAACTGCTGATTTGTTCAGACGGGAGAACCACAAAAAACAAACAAACAAATGAGCGAGGATCCTTTCGTTTTTGCCCTATAGAGGGAAACTGACCAATTGTTTTAGCCAAGGGGAGAATTTAAATGATAGCTGCATATGTGAGGAATTAATTTGCCAAATTAGCTACGCCTCATCACATCATGTGATGTATAGGACTCTGGGACCTTCTCCTACACTTCAGTTCCCCCAAGGTGAGCTTGAGGTCCAGTCTACAGCTCCGTGTCAGTGGAGCTACATAAAGTCAACCATGAGATCTTTGAAAGCCGAACGGCGTGTGCCGATCCAATTCCAGTCTGGCCAGCTTTACCATCTTGCCAATCAAGCTGCATTTTCCTTATTTTCTGACTTTCAAACACCAAGAATAATACGCAAAGTAACCCTAAAGCTTTCATGTCTGACTTTACTAGTCCTGTCTTGCCCGCTCCTGGTATAATGACAGGGACCTCCAGTGAGGCAGTGGGAAAACGAACTAACGTTTACTTAGCCATGCACAAATGATTGCAGCTATGTATAGAGAAGGTCAGGGTAATTCTGATGCTAATTGTGTTCATTTACACTACAGGTGTACACAGGATTATGTAGATTATATGAACTGGAGGTTCTATAATTGTTTACTGGCAGGTTCAACCTAAAAAAAAAAAAAAAAAAAGCAGAAGTCGGCATCAGACCATGAGGAGTTTCATAGATTTATATGAGATTCGACTCCTGAACTTGTGCGGTTAATGTTGTTGTGTGCTTTTTATTTGAATAAAAGATACGTTTCCTTAACACTAATGAAAACCAGTTATACACAGTCAGATTATCTCAACTGACTTCTGACAACACTACTATCCAGTGACACTACGATACGAACTAAACGTGCAGCAATTTAAAGTAATGATGAAAAAGCATGTATGTATAGACACACTACACCACACACACACACACAGTAACCTCTGCAGTCTGTATAGGCCACGTACACTTTATACATTGCTGAGTTTCTCTCTTGTAAGAACTATTCCAATGAATTTTAATAGAGAATGAAACATTTCTTGTTTGTTTTGCAAGCTCTGTTTCTCTTTGAAATATAGAAAATAAAAATGTTAATTATGGCCTAATGAGGAAAAAAGTGGAACACTCCTATCCTAGATACTGACAGAGTTTCATAAAACCCAGTTTTGCTTTTAAATGCTGATCCAAAACAATTTATAGAGAATGGGGAGAACAGCATTTTATTGTTTTTTTTTCCTGTTTTATACACAAAGTTATTGATTCATATGTATTATTAATTTTTCATCACAAAGCACGCTACTGCACAATAATTCACATACTGAATGTATGCTTCTTTCCGAATGTGTGCCCGTTTTGCTCAAACTACTTAAAGTGAACTTGTGTGTTGGCCTTAAAGGTACTCGGTGCCCTGTTTCCAAACCTTCCAGCATCTGCCCCTCAAAAAGTCCCTGTACAAACTGCTTTCCTTTGGGTATAGTGGTTCCCCCCGCAGTCCAAATACACACAGTTAGGCCAACCAGCATCTGAAAATTCAGTGTGTGGGTACCACTGGCATCTCGTCCAGGGTGTACCCCAGCCGTGTGTCCTGTGATAGGCTGGCATCCCATCCAGGGTGTACCCCAACTGTGTGCCCTGTGATAGACTGGCCTACGCAAGAAGATGGATTGAAATTCATTTCATAGGATGAATTTATTTAGGCAATTACACACTAGACAGCATATCAAAGAACAAACCCACACACACACTCTAAGGGTAATTCGGAGGACAGAGGTACTGTTTCAATTCATCAATTGAGATTGTGTGTGAAAGCATGATCACCGCGAGCATATTCTACACACACACTAATAAGGTGTGTTACTGAGTGCAACACAGGAAAGCAAATATCTTGTTTGAGACTAAGAGCTCAATATCATTGCACTTTGTTGCATGGCTGAACCAGTTCTTTGCTCAAGGGGACACTAGCTGGGGCTCTACAGGGAACAGCGGTTTTTTAGGCTGCATGTCCGATGGGGCTGTATCACCTATAGTTTTTGGCGATATCCTCTAAACATCGACCTATCCAGTATCTGCCTGTGATTTTTCAGAAAACTGACACTGCCGCTGCTTAACAGAAGAGATCTTTAAAATAAAATTGGTTCACATATTTATCCCGTTCGATTGAACTTTCGGATGTAGTGAGAGCAGATGTGCAGGTGGTTGGTGTGAAAGGGGAAGATGCAGAGGACAGAAAGAAATGGAAGCATGATCCGCTGTGACGACCCCTAACGGGATCAACCGAAAGGAGGAGATGAGTTAATCAGGAGGCTTTCATACAAAATAGTTCATTAATAAGAATAACCACCACTTGTACGTATCACGGGGAAAATACTGTCTCAAATTAAATTATTTTTATTCATCAACTTCTTTTGTGGTTTGGCCCTTTACATCCGGATGCAAACAAAAATTTATTAAAACGGTTCTGCAGTCACATGTCAGACAAGTGTGTCCGTGGAGGCCTCTGTCGAGACACTGTTTGATCTCACATTTGAATTATGTCTGCCGGCTCTCCCCGGACAACTTGACGCCACCTCCGGAGGACACGGAAACTTGGTAGAGGATCTCGGGAAGTAAATATGCCAACGCCACCGGCGCGCAAGGCCTTTTGAAGTTTTCAGCGGGGCCGCGCTAATTATCATCCGTTACACCGGATTTTAATGCACCTGCCACTTAGCAGGGCAACGGAAACGGAGGTGTGGAGAGAGAGAAAAAAAAAAAGACGGAATCGAATGTTTCCCCTAGAACGTCGTGTCATCTCAGGGGAATGCAGTACAGCTGTTAATGACTACTGAAGGGAAGATTGGGAACTGAAGGTCATTTGAGAGAAACAAAATCTAAAAATATCTAAGTAATTTCAAAGTATTTAAACACAATCAGCACTTTGTAATGAATACAAACCACTATTATTGATTTAATTAAGATATGTGCATTAGACGCGGTATTTCAGCCCCATACCTAACGGTACAGAATAATTACACTGACACAGAGAGGCACCATGGCTGCAGGATTATGGACCCTTTGATAAGGAAGACCAATATATTAGGTACAGCCTGCGTGGGGCAGCTTCTAAATAACCCGAATCAGGCTGGAACCAGAGCTGTATTGTGTTTCTCTTATACAAATGGTTCATGCCAGTAAGACACCAGCCCAATGTAGGATGCAGTGGAATTTCATTTAATAACTGTTCCAAGTGTAGCAAAATTATTGTCACTACTTATTAATAAGAATGTACAGACATGTGGGTCTGCAATGGGTTGGTGCCCCGGCCTGGGTTATTCCCTGCCTTTCATTTACAGCTAACAGGACAGGCTCTGGAGCCTAGCAACCCTGCATAGGAAAGGCAGGTTTAGAAAAATGGACGGATATAGACATACATTATAAACACCACCTGCAGTGAAGGATGTGCAAAAAAGTGAAGGATGAAAAAGACTAATAATGCAGCAAAATGACTGAATATTTATAAACACATAATCACATATATTATTAAAAATGGGCAGTTTTATATTAATATGACCAGCAGTAGTTAGGGTTTTTATAAATATCCCTTTGAACAATCATGCACATATTGTTATTAAATGGCAATTAACATACATTTCACAGTTGAAATGTATATATATGCAGTACTTACCTCACAAGGAGGTTCCACAATCTAGATGGTTCTTCGCAATTCACACTCACACAGGAACAGTGTGAGACACTGACATGGACGCACACAAATAAATCTGACATTTCAGCCCGTGTGTTCACAATCAATACGACAAACATGCTTCAATGTGTACAGTAAGGCAAGAGGGATTGTGGGAAAGGCTGGGGGACTGTCAACAGGGTCATGTGACATTGATACAGATTGTACATTGGACAAAGTTATTTTGCCAACATTCCCCTTTCAGGGACGACTGGGAGATGGGGACGGGGTGGTGTGGTGAAGGGAAGGGAGGACAAGACGCAGCTTTGTGAAAAACAAACCACAAGTGGGAATTCGCTGCTTCGGCAGGATAGCAAAAGCAGGGAGGAGAAACAGGAAACATATGGAACACGCATCTCAGGAAAATGGCGGTTCTGCTTCATGTTCCTGTCAAAAAGCGCAGAAGACACCCATATATAGAAAAATGAACAGAGACAGGTGGGACCAATCGATACATACAAATACACTAAATACACAAAAAACTATTTGCATTGTAGACCACAATTCAGGCCTGGCAGGAATTTCATATCAAAATCCCAGAGTAATTGAGTTGTTTTTTTTTTTCCTGAAAACAAACTCTTCAGTGGCTCTTTTGTCACAGGTCCAGAAAGCAGACAGACTGCGGTGATATGATCCATTCAGGTTCTATCGCTCATCTGTGTCGCTCCCAGACATCCTGGTAGCTCATCTCTCTGAAGCCATTAAAATAATGCTGAGAAACGCTGATGATGACACATCTGAGCCTTGATCAGTGCGAATTTAAACCCCTGGCTGTTAAATGCAGCACCAGAATGGTTTAAGATCGATGGACGCAGATACCTCACCACAGGGGGAAAACAGGGGGGTGACCAGATCCAGAACCAAACCATGACAATTATAACCCGCTGAGGTGTAAAACTCAAAATTGGACAGAGCTGCTGACTCTAATGAAGAGAAAAGTCAGAGAGCCAAACCACTGAAAGAAATGACATTGTGAAAAATCAGAGTGGGCCTGTTTCTCCTCTTTTTCTCCACCCCCGCCAAACCATTTGTCATTCTTTCGTTAATGTACCAAATGCGACGGAAATGAGAGTGTGTGTGCTGAATTATATTACTTAGTGTACTTTATTTCAACCTGGAAATGGTGTACAGTCATTGTGTCAGCTGTCCAAGAATAGCTGACCGGTCAAGAGCACCGGTCGACTGCAGCAGAAAGCAATTACAGCTGAAGGAGTCGAAGGGCTGGAGAAGCACCTGTTACATACATTTAAAGTTAACAGAGCTTCGGCACTGTGAAGTGTCGCCTCCCTCGCTCGTTTAAATTAAGTTTCAATTATTTATAACCGCTGTTAAGTGCGATCGACCACATTCGACACGGCGCCTTGCGATGCATCAGTTCCGTGTGGCAATTTCACAGTGCAATTTAGTGCGCGGGTTTCACTGGCGCTGGGTGTTCCCCAGCAACAACTGACTGTGGGAAAGGTAGAGCAAATCGGTAACCCCTTTACCTCCTTTTTGGATATTATTTTATTTTTAATTACATTTTTGTAATGATAAAGTTGATGCCTTAACTACAGTAAATGGTGCCATATATTTTGAAGAAATGCATATTAAATAAGGTGCTTAAATATAAATACCCAGCTACATAAATTGACAAACTAAAAATAAAAATATTTATATGTATTAAAGTTGCAAGCAATGCTTGCAGATTTGGAGTATAAATACTTGCTAATCAAATGCATGAAATATTTTCAGATAAATCTCATAATTAACACACCCATCCATCTATTCATCTAACCCCTTTTGTAATATAGGATCACGGGGGGCAGACTTTGAACCAATCCCAGAGAGAGTTTGGGCACAAGGCTGGGAAACACTTAGGCTGGTGTGCCAGACCATCACAGACACTCACTCTCTTTCATGCACGCAGGTTTGTATAGCTTTGTGGGGACTCATTTCTATGGGGAAAACTCTAATCTCCACATGACGACCTTAACCCCTACCCAGCCCTAACCTTAACCATAAGTAACCAAACAAAATACGAGACTACTGGAATTTGTAGTTTGATTGCATTCAGAGATCTTTGTGGGGACCTGAAAAATGGTCCCCACAACATCAAAACAACATTTGGATTCATTTTGCTCCCCGGCATTTGGGGTCCCATTGCAATGCATAAAGCAAGCAAGTAAATGTTTTGAGCCATTAAATTCCTTTTGCAGATCATGCTTCCAGTAATTGCATGTCAATCGGTATGCAACAGTGAGAAAATAGATAATAAAACCCCCACAGACTTATAAATCATTGCCTTTGCTGGCATGTCAGCAAATAATGGAACTCAGACAGACTAAAGTCATTCATATCCCTGTCAGGCTCCTAAGGCTGCAGGGTCTAATTTTGCTAAATCTGTTTTCTTTCGAGGGTCAGCATGTAGCTCAATGGGTATCGCTCTAGCTTCCTGACTCCGGATTCTGCGGTTCATTTCTTATCTCCAGTACATTTGCATGAGTTTGCATGCTTTCTTCATGTTTACATGGGTCAAGAAACGTGTGCTTTTGCAAAATAGCACCTTTATATTTCCCGTGGCACCTCTATACTCCCTGTAGAGTGAGTTTGCAGCCTGTGTTGGGCTGACCAAACCAACTCCTGCAGATCTACCACCCTGCAGAGCATAGCTGCAGCCTTAATTTAACACACCTGATACAGATAATCGGGACCTTCTCAGTATTAGAGCCAGCTATGTGGAAGGGCCTGATTATCTGTCAGGAGCAAGGGTGGGCAGGCCCACTCTAAGGCCCCAAGGCCTGCCCTTTCCAGGATAAGCTCATTGCAGCCCTGCACTAGAGAAGTGCTATAGATTGTTGGATGTTTCTTCATTTTAATTGATTTAACGATATCAAGAATATAGGCGTATGGGAAATCTATCGGCCGTAAAAAGCAATCTGAGTGCGATGCAATAGACAGGCTGATTTCTCAGCAAACAACAGGGTCAGCAATGTCACAGACACTAAATTGATGTGGCCCTGACTATCAAGGGATTCAATGACTGGATGTTTATTATTAATAACAATTCAATATTATTGTTGTCAATTATTACTATTATAATAACCAGACCCATGCTTATTTAACTTAAAATCAACAGAAGCAGATCATTAACCTCACAGATGAAGCCAAGCTGTGTGACATGATGGAAGGGCAGGGAAGCAGGCATGTGACAGGTGGACACAAGAGCTGTCAGATAATGCAGGGAGTCATGGGTGGAAATTCCAATGCATTGTGATGAGGGCACACAGGAATTGCATCCCTCTCGCCTCCTATCCAACCTGCAATTTATTTGGTTGGGGGACGGTGATGGAAATGTTTGGACACAGCATTTCGGGCCTGACGTCTCATTGCATAATCACGACAGCGAAATAAATATATGTAAGGATTTTGGTTTTGATGCTCCGCTGCCGCTGACTCGACAAATACCTCCAGTCATTCATCCAGCCAGCCAACTGCCCGGAGTATATTATAAATTAGTATATACGGCTCAGTTCCACATTTGGCGTTATATGCGACTGTGATGAATTGCGTGGTCCCATTCAGTCGAATGAAATTATGAGCCCACAAGTCAGTCGGAATAAACTGTGTGATGCAGTGAAATTTGCAGCTACGAGATAAAAATGAAGGTCCTGAAAATGCAGCTTCCAAGCCATTTAAGAAAAGCAGCTACTGTATGTTGTCAGGCTCCGTTTCCTGCCCCCCATCCCCCCACCCACTTTGGTAGTAGTCTTGGCTCATTTGTAGAATTTGTTAAATCTGTAAAGCAAAACATCCAGGCGAATGCAGCTCTGGGTTGTCAGGGAAACTTAAAACAGCCACACAGAAAGTTATAAAAATCAATATTAACTCGGGGTTTGTCCATTTTCCAGAATACTACATCTCTGCAAACATGGACTGTGCATCACGCTGGACGACACGGCGAATGAATTAGTGAGCTGGATAAGATTTCTCTGCTGGTGCTCCGTGACATATGTGATTCTGACCGACCATATCCTTTCGGATTTGAACTTTGGAATATTTAGCCATATGTATTTCTGGCAACTTCTAAAATGACTGACAAAATTGGCTGATTCATACCTTTTTTGCATTTGAACCAGAAAATAATTCCATCTCTAGGGAGTCACTTGCGCTGTGATTGTTGATTTCAAACCCTTGATGTTTTGAAGTGATGCATTGAACAAATTAATTAGTGGTCCCTGAATTAAGGATTTCACAATTCAAAACAGGTCAAGGCAAATTGCCACCAATTTCACATCCTTTGCAAATATAATTTTAAGATAATTCCTAAACAAATAAAAAATTATCTTTGTGACTGAATAAAAAAAAAAATTCATATGACTGTTCTGGGATAAATCTGATGTATTTTCAAGTTTACGCTAATTATAGACTTAAAAGATCATATCACCAAGAACTAATAAATTATGATTCAAATTACTCAAGCAATCAGTGTGCCGTAATTCTGCATTACATGGAGAATAGATACAGAATGTGTTCTGGATCTTAGCATTGACCCAGTTCAGTTGCCTCCCTTCTATCAGTGTTTAATCTTTGTTTATTTGAGAAATTGTTATGACAATACATGCCTGCATCTTTTTAGACATAAATATTACTGCATTCCTCACTGAAGTAAAAGTTGCATCTTTTATGAAAGTAATGGGTTTGTCATTCATGTTTCCTGGTAAAGAACCAATTTAGTATAAACCACAAATCTAATCTCCGTCAAAGAGAAACATTGATTTTCTTTTTTCATTCACGTCAGTAATGCACTCATCTGAATGGGGACAAAGTTTTAGGCTGCTAACGGTGATACGAAGTACATAAATAACTTTCTTGACTGGGTTGAGTTAGCCGAGGGTATCTGTTGAATGAAACAGCTCTAAACCTCCAAAACAAAAAGAAAACTCTAAAGGTCACACCAACCTATACCAAAGTATAACAGTCCCATTTTGCTAGGTGTCCCATTTTAACAATATTCACCCTATGCACGGTGCTGGTTTGGGGGACACAAAGTGCGTTTACGGCACCCTTTGCCAAAGGGACCAAAATAGTTACAAGGTTTTTCCAGATAGTGAGGGACCCCTGGCAACAGTGGGCAGTGGTGGCTTAATGGATAGAGAAGCACACTTATAATTGAAAGATTGCTGGTTTGAATCCCCAACCAGCAAGGCAACACTGAGTTAGCATGAGCTTGGTTTAGGGAAATAGTTT